>CM048844.1:68344034-68734034 GCA_026545765.1 Plantago major | reverse complement strand
CTCCCGACAATTTCAAGCACTCTTTGACTCTCTTTTTAAAGTCCTTTTCATCTTTCCCTCGCGGTACTTGTTCGCTATCGGTCTCTCGCCCATATTTATCCTTGGACGGAATTTACCGCCCGATTGGGGCTGCATTCCCAAACAACCCGACTCGCCGACAGCGCCTCGTGGTACGACAGGGTCCGGGCACGTCGGGGATCTCACCCTCTCCGGCGCCCCTTTCCAGGGGACTTGAGCCCGGTCCGCTGCTGAGGATGCTTCTCCAGACTACAATTCGGATGGCGTGGCCGCCCGATTCTCAAGTTGGGCTATTCCCGGTTCGCTCCCCGTTACTAGGGCAATCCATGTAAGTTTCTTCTCCACCGCTTATTGATATGCTTAAACTCAGCGGGTAGTCCCGTCTGACCTGTGGTCGCGGTCAATGAGGGATCCTTTTTGGGCAAACCGAGCTAACAGGATGCCATTATTTGCCCCCGCACCAAATTGGGAGAATTAGGGTTCGATTCCGGAGAGGGAGCCTGAGAAACGGCTACGACATCCAAGGAAGGCAGCAGGCGCGTCAAAATCACTCTTAGATTAAATATTTGTTCATTTACAACACAACGTTTTCGTCTTGCTTTATCTATCAGTTAGTTGCGAACAGTAGTATCTGGATTAGCTTAATTAATTGTAGCTTAGTGGAATTGACGCCTCCACTAATGCTATCTGTTTTCTAGAACCAAGTAAGTGATAACTTGAGTAAATCTTTGTTAGATATTTTTTTAGAATATCTGTTTAGATTTTGTTCAGCAACATGATGACTTATCTTAGTCTCAGAAAGGTGATTAGTACTCTTGGTTCACTTGAACATTGTAAAAGAGGAAACCCACTAAGTATGATAGTCTAGCTAATCTTGTATAGGATGATAGGTCTCAAAATGTAATTTTTATTTTATGAAGATAAGACCAAGAAGAAGACATCCAAGCAGAAAGCTCAACAAGAATTGAAGACTTGAAGAAAACTGCACAAGATTACTGAATCTGTTGTTCAGATATCTTAGCCAGATATCTTGTAGACACGAACAGTTTCAAACAAACTGTGTCACAAGAGATATCTGAGAAATGAGATACATATCTGAAGACAAGGAAAGTTTCCACAGATATCTATTCTCAGATACCTTGAGCGTTAACCACGTTTCTGAAAAAGGAACATATATTGCAAACAAAGTTGTTTCAATCAATACAAGTGGTATCTGAAGAATGAAGATAAGGACGTGCAAAGAATCAGACAACAAGTCTAGTCTCTGATACAAAGCATAGTTCCGTTGACACTACAGGACAGAAAGTATAGTACAATGCATTTAATGCACGGACAGAGATGTCTGAGTAAAAGTAACGGCAACTTCTGAGAAGAAGACAAAACCTGCTACAGTACTATACACACAGATATCGATAGTTTGAATTTGAGCCTAACGGATACTATTCAAACGGCACTCAAATTCATCTATAAATATCAACACTTAGACAGCTTGAGAAGAAGGACACATATTGCATACGCTGAAACATAGAACTCTGAACATCCTACTCTCTCAAAGCAACTTACTTATTATCAAAGCTTTCTGTTGCGACTAAAGCTTGTGATCTTGAGTAAACACTGAAGTTCTAAGTGTCCTGATCCTAAACAAGCAAAGCTATATGTGAAGGAGTTGAATCAAAAGATCAACTATCTGAGATTCATTCTTTTGAACAGATATCATAAGACTTGGGTCAGTAAAATCGAACAAGATACCATACGCTGTAAAGTGTATTAAGTAACTTAGTTCACAGAGCTATCTGAATAACTGAAAAGTTATTAAGACGCTCATCTGACAACTCAAACTGAAACTAACACCAAAACCAAGCGTGATGCAAGGAAGTACTTAGTTTGAAAAATCAGGGAATAACTCCAAGGTTACCGGAGTATAGGAAGTACTTGATTTGGGAAACTAAGGAATAACTCCAAGGTTTCTAAGTATAGGAAGTACTTAGCTTGGTAAGCTAAGGAACAACTCAAAGGTTTCTAAGTATAGGAAGTACTTGGCTGAAGAAGCTAGGGAACAACTCAGGGGGAACATTTGGTTGGGAACCAATTGTTAAGAATCTTAGAATAGGATTTTTGTAAGGTTATCTCAATTATCTGTTCTAGTGAATTCTAGGTCTCTGATAGACCGAAGTGGATTAGTTGGAGGATTACGCCACCTCCAGATACCACTATACTTGCTGTGTCATTTACATTTCTGTATTTATACTTCAGCAACACAGACACACTTATTAACTGTTTCTACACTTATCTTTATTAAGTCTTCCGCACTCTGATTCTAAGTATCAGATATCCATTCAGATATCTGAGAAACATTTGTTATCGACAAAAGTTTTAAAAGACTATTCACCCCCCTCTAGTCTTTTACTTTGCCGTTATCTGTACCAACAAGTGGTATCAGGCGGGAGGTTCACCAACCGCTTGAACCTAGATCCCCAGATAGGTGAAGGAACTTTGTCCATTTTTGAGGACTATTTAATTTGTGTGTTAAGTGTGCAAGTACGTCTCTGAGTGATGCACCCGTTCTCAAACCAGAGAACTACGAGAAATGGAAAAATAACATGATGCTCCACTTTGAAGCCATACGTGACGAGATGATCGAAGTAATAAAGAATGGCCCAATAGTCATTCAACAACTTAAGCAAGTCATGGAGGTTTCAAGTGGAAGAGATAGAGATCAAAGCGAAGGATCTTCACAAAAAGATGCGTCAACTAGTGGAAGATCTACTGGTCACGTTATTTACGAACCAAAGCCCAGAGAACTCTGGATATCGGAAGATGCCAAGAGGAATCGTCTGGATGGTCAAGCTCGTAACATCATCATCAGATCGACACCAGAGCACATACATTATGTAAAGCGTGGGGTGCTAAAGCACGAAAGTTGCATGGCGGTGATTGAAGAAATCTGCGGGCGAGAAAACCAAGGAAAACAAGTTCGAAGTTCTAAAGTTGAAATTTCAAAATTTCAAACAAGGTCCCACTGAAACTCTGGAAGAACTTGATTTCAGATTTACCACTCTTATGAGTGATATGGCAGCACTTGGGGAAAGCAATAGATACTCTCAGTCAGAGAAAATTAAGACTATTGTCAGAAGTCTTAACCACAACTGGGACCATACTAAATTCTTCTATTTTAACCAAGGTATGCCAAATATCACTTCAGTGGAACTTTTCTCTCATCTTGCTACTGTTGACTATGAAACAACTCAGAGAGAACAAACAACTGAAAAGTTGCAGAATGTTGCTCTAGTTAATCAAGGAACTTCTGAAAAGAAGAAAAGCAAGGAGGAGGGCGAGGTGCTCTTCTTTGCAAAGCAAATGAGCAAATTTGTCAGTCGAGAAATTGAGAGAAGAAAAGCCAAAGAGAAGCTGAAAAAGCATCTAGGCTCAAACTATCACCAGTACAAAAATATGCAGAGCTCGCTGAACAAGCCAGCTCAGAAAGCATCATGTACTGAGGAAGCGAATTGGAAGCGATATCTGCTTCTATTGTCGTAAACACAGCCACTTCAAGAAGGATTGTCCCGCCTCAACAAACTAAGGACAGTGACAAGAAAGATGTAAGAATCTTCGAAGAAGCGTAAAGCTTTGTTAGCGAAGAAAGAAAGAAAATCCATTCAATGGATGCTCTAGACGTTGAGACAGATTCTGAAGATGACAATTCAGATGATTCAACCCTACCATCACCAGAATTATGTGGAGTTACTCATGACATAATCGACTTCGGCCTCAAGAAGAATGAAATGTGTGGAGTTGCTGAAATTGACGGACCAGACATCTCCAACATAGAAAACTGTCTTATGGCTGATGAGGTAACACATACTTCTTACTACACTTATGAAAGTGATGAAGAGGAAATAAAAAATCTAGAAAATCTCAGGAAAGAACTTGACATCTATGAAAGAGAATTTCTAATGATTCGAGCTAGAGCCGAAAACCTTGAAGAAGAAAAGAATTCTCTTGAAAAGGAAAATTCTCAATTAGTTAAAGATTCTGAGAGAAAGGATGCTGAAAACGCATTTCTCAAAGCTCAGATATCTGAGGCTAAAAAGTCACATGAAGAAGCAATGGCTGAGTTACGAAAGAATTATGAAAATCTTCTTTCTGAAAACAAGGAACTCAAGAAGAAAGAACTATCCTTTCAATCTTATGCCAAATCTAGTGACACTCTTACTGAAGTACAATCTTACTTAAGAGATCCTTCAGAAAAGAAAGGACTTGGGCTGAATACTCAGACAGATTGTTCTATTACTCTGAATAAGAGTAAGGAGAAGAGAACATTTGTAAGTACTCAGCAAGACGGTTCCCATGCAATCTATAGTATTGGTGAAAAGACAAAGATTGTTGACAAAGGAAAGGCAGTTGCGACTAGACCTTTGTGGGAAAAACAAGTCAAAAACAAAACTGATGAGTACGTCTCTGAAAAGAAACACAACACTGAAAAGTGTAAACACCCACAGTGCTATGTCTCTCAAAAAGGTAGAATTGCAGGAGCTGGCAAATTCTCCCATGTCACTTTTTCTGGAAAGAAATTGGATCAACCAGAGACTAGCAAAGCTGCTGAGAAAAGATCTCAGATAGCTTCAAGTGCTCGAAACGGCATTGGCTACAAAGGCATCGGAAAACAACTTGCTCATGAGTACAAGCAGGAGCAAGAACGATGGCTGAAAGCTAGAATTGCTCAAAGCAATTATCAGAAGTGGAATTAAATCAAGCCACTGAAAATCTGAATGCCAGGGCTAGAAGAAATCTGGCAAGGAAGGCTAAGTTTGCTGAAAAGCAAACTCAGAAACCTGACAGGTATCTGAAAGCATCATATGGAGCACCTAGGAACACACCAAGGAAGAAAATAATTCTTACTAATGATAACTTTCATTCAAAAGAATTCCTCCTTACGTTCTGTCGACAAAAGCATATTTCAAAGAAATTCATTCAAAAATGGATTCCTACTGGAAGAACTTTTGATTCTGACGGTTCCATCAAAGATATGAGAACCTAATCTCCTGTTTCCTGTTGTGTGCAGAATGCCTCCTGGACTAAAGCACAATGGCTATTTGATAGTGGATACGGAAAGCACATGACAGGAGACAAAGCAAATCTGGTTGACTACAAAGCTTGCAACACAGGACCAGATATCAGATTTGCTGGAGGAGAATTAAATCCCTCTCCGGATTTGGCAACGTCAAATTGGGAACTTTAACAATCGGCGTATTACATGTTAAGGATTTGAAATACAATCTATTTAGCATGAGCCAGTTTGCAGACAAGGGTTTTACTATAAAATTCAAAGCTAAATACTGCAAACTAATTGACAATGAGTCAAAGCAGACAGTCTTAGTTGGTCGGCGGAAAGGCAGTCTTTATGTTGCCGATTGGGCATCTGCCACAACTGAAGAATGTCTCATGGTGAGTCAATCTGGTCACACAGAAGAGCACTGGTTATGGCACAAAAGAATGAGTCACTTGAATTTCAAAACTCTGAATAGACTTGCCAAGAAAGAGTTAGTGGTTGGTCTTCCCAAAACATCTTTCAGAAAGGATGGTATCTGTTCTGCCTGTCAGATGGGGAAACAATCTAAGATCTCTTTCAAGTCCAAAATCAGACACTCTAGTGTTAAACCAATGCAAATTTTACATATGGATCTTTTTGAAACATCTGTAACTAGTTATGCAGGAAAGAAGTATGGTCTGGTTGTTGTAGATGACTTCTCAAGATTCACTTGGGTTGTCTTTCTTAAACACAAATCTGATGCCAGGGTGGAGATACCAAACTTGCTGAAAAAGCTTGAAGTCATGAAAAATGACAAGGTATCTGCAATCAGAACAGATCATGGTACTGAGTTTGTCAATCAGTACATAAAGGAGTTTTGTACCTGCAAAGGTATACAACACCAACTTTCCTCTGTAAGAACACCTCAACAAAATGGTGTTGCAGAAAGGAAAAACAGAACCATTAAAGAAGCTGCAAGGACAATGCTAGCAGACACTGAGATAAGTGAAATATATTGGGTTGAAGCTGTAAACACAGCCTGCTACACTCAGAACAGATGCTTGATAAACAAACACCATGACAGGACCCCCTATGAAATTTTGGTTGGAAGACCTCCTAATATCAAACATCTGAGAGTATTTGGTTGTAGATGTTTTGTTCTAAACAATGGGAAAGATTATCTGAGAACATTTCAACCAAAGGCAGATGAAGGTGTTTTTCTTGGCTATTCCACAAAGAAAGCTTACGAGTTTACAACAAAAGAACAAAGAAAATTGAAGAATCAGTTCATGTTGTATTCTATGAAGGAAGTAAGAAAACACCTCCTACTGATGAACTCTCAGAAAAGTTCAAAGAACTATTACTGAGGGATACTAAAGAAGAATCCTCAGAAAGGAAAAACATCGTTATGGAAAGTGAGGATGACTCTGACGTGGAAAAGCTTGAAAAGCCTAGTAACAACAAGATGACTCACAAACATGATGAGGAATTTCCTATGAGTTTTCCAGAAATGGAACAGGTTACTGAGAACCTTCATCATGAAGAGGTATCTGAAAATAAGAATGCTGAAATGCATGTCTCAGATATCTCTAACACTGAAAAAGTGTCAGATATCCATGACATTTCCCATATGTCAGATATCTCAGATACTGAAAAAGTATCAAATCAAAATCTTAGTGATTCACGTTCAGATCACCTGGATATTGATCCTACTAGCTCTAAACCTTTGATGAAATGGATCAAAGATCATCCTGCAAAGGATATAATTGGACCAATTAATCAGGGTGTTAGGACTAGGAGAGCAATAGCTGAAAATGCTGATTCTCTCTTTGGATGTTTCATCTCGAATATTGAACCTAAAAGTATAGAAGAAGCATTAGGAGACCAAGACTGGATCTCTGCAATGCAAGAAGAGTTGGATCAATTTGAGAGAAACAGAGTCTGGAAACTAGTTCCATTTATAGAAGGAATATTTGTGATTGGAACTAAGTGGGTTTTCAGAAACAAAATGAATGAAACTGGTGAAATAACCAGAAACAAAGCAAGATTGGTTGCCAAGGGTTTCACTCAGGCTGAAGGCTTAGATTTTGATGAGTCATATGCACCAGTTGCCAGATTGGATGCAATAAGACTCTTTCTAGCCTTTGCAGCTCATAGAGATTTCAAAGTTTATTAGTGGATGTCAAAAGCGCATTCCTAAACGGTGAACTTGCAGAAGAAGTTTATGTTGAGCAACCACCTGGCTTTGAAGTTTCCTCAGAAAGTAGAATGGTTTATAAATTACAGAAAGCTCTATATGGACTGAAACAGGCTCCAAGAGCAGGGTATGACACTTTGGCCAAATACCTTATGGAAAGTGGTTTCAAGAAAGGTGAAGTTGATAAAATTTATTTACCTTAAACCATGATGGAAAACTACTCTTAGTTCAAGTATATGTTGATGACATCATATTTGGATCTAAGGACAAGCAACTTTGTAATGACTTTGCAAATCTCATGAAAAGCAAGTTTGAGATGAGCATGATGGGAGAAATGAATTACTTCCTAGGATTGCAAGTCAAGCAACTCAATGATGGAATATTCATTAGTCAAACAAAGTATGCAAAAGACATGCTCACAAAATTCAATCTTAAGCCTTCTGAAAAGAATGCTAAGATACCTGTGAGCATTGGAACCAAAATGACCTATACTGAATCAGATAAGAGTGTTGAAGAACATAAGTATAGGAAAGTATAGGAAATTGATAGGTTCACTACTTTACCTCACTGCAAGTAGACCTGATATTCAATATGCTGTTGGAGTATGTGCTAGATTTCAGACAAATCCAATGCAAATACACTACAACATTGCTATGAAAATATTAAGGTATGTGAAGGGTACAGTAGATGTAGGACTGTGGTATCCTAAAGAAAGTGGATTGAGTTTAGCTGGGTACTCGATGCGATTATCTTTGGATCATTGCTTGATAGGAAAAGCACCTCAGAACTTGTCGTTTACGGGCACTAGACTTATCTCATGGTTTAGCAAGAAGCAAAACTCAATTGCAACTTCTACCAGAGGCTGAATATATTGTCTTGGTTGTTGTGCAACACAAATTCGTGGATACAACAACAACTTAAAGACTATGGACTCGATGAAGAAAACTCCCATTTTCCGTGACAACACAAGTGCTATTACATTACGTAATCCTAAATTTCATGCCAGAACAAAGCACACTGATGTTAGACATCACTTCATCAGAGACCATGTTGAAAAAGGCAATATAGAGATACTAAAGATTGGGACTGAAGACCAACTTGCAGATATCTTCACTAAGCCACTACAAGAAAGTAGATTCTTAGCCTTAAGACATAGTCTTGGACTAATGGAACTACCAATGAACTGAAAAGTTCGTATCCGAACGGGCATCCAGAGAAGAGGTATCTGGAACGAGCATCCAGAGAAGAGGTATCTGGAACGGGCATCCAGAAAAGAGGTATCTGGAACGGGTATCCAGAAAAGAGAGAAGAGGTATCTGGAACGGGAACCCAGAAGTCAAAAAGGCTAAAGAGTAAAAAGATAGCTTAAGATCTCTGAGACGGGAACTCAGATATCTGAATCATTCTATAAACGGGGAACACAAAATAAAATAGTATAACTATCTGCAGTCAACTACTCTCTTGAAGCTCGCACTATTTCTATCTTGATGAAAAACTTGGGAAAAACCTAAGTATAAGACAGATTCAGATGCGAACAGTGTCCTTGCTCCAACAGAATTGTGATTCAGATAGCTATTAGCCAAAATTCATTAAATGGGCACAATTACATTTGTTGATTGTGATCATTGCTGGAGAAGCAATAGTGACCCTTGATGAATTCAAGCGCTTGATCTGAACGGCAGAAATTAATTCACAGTAAATAGTGGACTGTAAAAATTCCGACAAAGACCACTAAGCATTTAATGCCGAACTAGCTTTTGCTCACGCCTGTTTGCAAATCACAGATACGTACACACAAAATCAATTTGTATGTATTTGTCTGTTGGGATTCAACTGCTATATATATAGGATTTTGGCAAATGAAATCACTTTTGCCTAATCCGAAATTTCATCTTGCACAAAAATAGCAAATTCTCTCTTGATTCTCTGTAAACCCTCTACAATCTCTGCAAATCAGATTAAGTTTTTTTGCAAAGAATTACTGAATCACATCTCTTTCAAACACCAATTTCAAATTCCCTACACTATATAAAGAGATGGCCTCCAAGAACACCTCGACACAGAAATCTCAATCCTCCACTGGTACTGCTGAAAAGCAAGCACCAGAGTTGGTTATTGTTAACAATCGACTGGTAGGAGCTTTCAATCCTGACCATTGGACTTCAAGTCACAGAATGATTTGGGGTGGTTCCATGGTTGAGGAATACCTCACGGCTGGAATAGAGAACCAAGCCGACAGAAAGCTAATTCTTGACATGCTTGAAAAGGCACAAATCAAGGGCTTTCTATCTGCTCGCCCTAGTGGAATTTCATCACTTGATGTGTTGGAATTTTACAACAACTCCAGGATTATTTCCTGTGTATCTGAAGGCACTGAAATAGTGTCTATCAAAACCTCAGTCCAAGGAAAGGAAATCCTTCTGGACTTAACAACTTTCTGTAAGTTGTTTGAGGTTCAAAATCTTGGAAAGGATTTTGAAATAAACACCAAGGATGAGGAACTCCTTGAAGGTGTTAAAGAACTTTACAGTGATGTGTGTGATCTTGAGAAATCAGATACACCCACTGAGTTCAAACTTCGACATCCGAACCGGACATCTGTTGGTTCACTGGGATGTACTGGCTTGCATTCTTCACAGATGCTTTGATGGTCTACAAGGAGGTGCTGACCAGATAATCCAAGAACTATGGATCATGATGTTCTTGCTGAATCAACAAGACAAAAGGCTGGAAAACCCTTTCAACTGGGGAAAGTACGCCTTCATGAAATTCGTGAAGAAGATTCAAGGCTTCGAGCCTAAGATTGTTAAAGGACTAGCTGAGCCAAAGGCCACAGTAGGATATGGTCTGAAGATATGCTATTTGCTGGAAAAGCTTGGCATTGAGCTCAGAGAGACGGCTGAAATAGCCAACAGTAACTTACTCTACAAGTATGAGTATACAAATCTGATGAAAAAGGTTACTGGGTCTCAGAAAGGTCCTAAGAAGAGAAAATCTGAAAAGATATCTGAAGAAAAGGTTGCGACCAAAAAGCCCAGAACTTCAAGAAAGAAGTCTGCTGGCAAATCAGAAGACACACCCAAAGAGGTTGTCAATTCTCAGATCTCTACAAACATGGCAGATGAACTCATCAATGCTACAAAAGAGTTATCACCTACTGAACAAGTAGACTCAGCAAGAGGAAGTGCTTTCAGAAATGTTGCGACTAATGCAGAAAGCCTTGCTGATGAACTCATAAATACTGCCAAGAGTGGTGAAAAGCACCAAGCCCCATCTGCAGAAACCGCAGGAATAATGGACCAATCAGTTTCCGATGCTGATGAGAGCTCTGACGATGAAGATGATGAACTAGTCATCTCTCAAGTCCTAGAAAAATCAAAGAGGGCTAAGGTTACTGAACAAGTAACTGGTGATAAGGTATCTGAAGAAGAACCTACACCATAGGTTGCTGAACCTATAGCAAAGGTTGTTGGTGCAAACACATCATCAGGGAATGACTCTCTTGCACAACTTCACAAAGCCCTGATGAGTGGTATCTTAGTATTGGCAGATGCTGATGGAAATGCCACACCTAAGAATCTGGAAGAACATTCTACTGATCAATCTTCTGCTTTCAGACAATCACAACAACCACAAACACAACAACCACAACAGCCACAAGTGGTTGATGAAATGGTAAATGAACTCCATTTTGAATTACCAGCAATACAAGATCTCAAGAAAATCCAGAATTGAGCGTGTTCCCAACTCAATGAGAGGGATCAAACTGAGACATCTACTCAGAATGATCAACCAGGGGAGGCAACTGAGTTGCATACTCAGGGAAGGTGTGAAGTACCAGAAACTTCAAACAAAGAAACTGAACTGGGACAAGACGACCAATGTATAGAAAGGTCACAAGTTCCAGAGACCAATCAGCCTGAAACTGCTCGGGTAAATGACTGGTTTAACTCTAACCTTGTGAAAAATTCTATACTTATAAATCTTGTTACCTTATAAGAATCTCTTTGTTACAGGCTGAGTTAGAAATGGAAAAACAAGAGGAAGCTGAAAAGCTTACCTCAGATACTGAAAAAGAGGTTCCTTCAACCTCAACTCTTGAGAAATCTGAGCCTGTGCCACAGGTAAATAATTGTTAAAGAGAACAATTTTTTTCAGTAAAAATGTTTGTATGCTCATTCATGATAAATATTTCTAACAGGCTCCAACTGAGATGGAAGAAGATAAGGCAGAAATGCCAGAGACAAACCCAGAAACCAACAAAGTTTCTGAAGAACACATCACTGAGCCTTCAAACTTGAAGGTATATGAAAATCAGTAATAAGTACTCTTCATCCTGGGTTATCTTAAAACTTCTTCTAAATTAGTCAATACTATCTACTTACAGGCTCAATCAGAAGTAGAAGTGCAAGGGGACAGAGTTGCGACATCCCCTGCACCTATGGAAATTGATGAGGCATCAAGGCCTTCATCACAAGAAAAGATTCCAGAGACTGCACAAATCTCTGAGAGACAAGTATCTGAGCCTCCCATGGAGGTAATTGACCTCTCAGATATCTGACTTGTCACTTAAAGTTCTTCTTGATAAAATTTCCTAATTATTGTGATAATGTTAATTCTCAGGTTCAAGAAAGAAAGGTTGATGAGGACCAGACTTCCAAGTCTCCACCTCAAACAAGATATCTGAGACACCAATCGTCTCAGTAGAACAAGTGTCTGAGCCTGATGTTCATACTCAGGTAACTCAGAAACTAAACTACACTTCTACTCAGATATCTACCAAAGTTTTGAAACTTACTCAAAACTCTTTCTTTCAGGCTCAAACAGATGCAAAGCAGGTTCCCATTGAAGAAACAAGGGACCTACTTCACTTCTTCAAAGCTCACACTTTACCAAAGCATATTCAATGCTTCAAGAAATGGTAGAAGTTAAGGTGCTCTGATCTCTCTGAAATATTGAGAATAACTGATCAACCAACCAGACGGGCACGAGCTCTTGACCTGGAAACATATGTCCAAGCAATGTTCGCCATGTAACAACATACAACATGACTTTACCACACAAGGACTTTTCCAGAGAAGTGGCGCATAGTTTGATACATGCCTTTGAACAGGCAGATGGTCAGACAAGATTACAGATGGCATTCAAGCCGCCTGCCCTGACTCTGCAATTCATACCTTCTGAACAAGAAGAAGTTAATGGGCAGAAGATCACTATCCCGGAAGTGATCAATCTTGTATCTGAAGATGATGAGGAGGAAGAAATGAATGAAAATTTCTTTGATGAACCTCCCACTGAACATCACCAAAAGGATGATAATGACAAAAAGGATGATGATGATGCTCCTGCACCAGGGACCGGAGGAATTTCACAGAGAAACAATGCCTCATTCGCTGCAAAGCAAACTGAGAAGACTTCACAGAAATCTCCGTCTCCATCTCCTCAGAAATATACTCATCCATCTTCTAACCAACACGCAGTTCCTACTGAACAAGTAGTTGAGTTCTCTGAGGAAACCAATCAGAAAATTTTGAATACTCAAAACAGAAGTGCTCAACTCAGACAACTGTTGGAAGAAGAACAACAGCTCCATCTTCAACTGGAAGATCAAATAGCTAAATCCAGAGATAAGATTGATCAACTACAAGATCTATACTTAGAAGAAATGATTGCTTACTCTGAGGTTAAAGGGCTACGGGATGCTGTGCAAGAGATCACCAAAGAACTCGATACTGAAGAAGTATCTGAAGTCAAGCATGATGCTAAGGCTGCATCCTCTTCGAAAGAAGCACCATCCTCCTCCCAGAAAGGAAAGAAACCAATCTCTGAGATGGTTGCTGGACTTGATACGATTGATGAAAATGTCCAAGAGGATGAAGATCACTGGGCTAATCCCTCAGATGATGAAGAAGACAAGACTTTAGCTGGACACCGCCATGAACATCTAGCGGTTTCTCACTTAAAAAGAAAGTTGATTGCTCCTACAATCTTCAACAAACTGCCAAACGTCCACTCCCATGAGTACATGAGCAGGTACCAAGTACTGGCTACTCTGAATAAGGAGATGTCTTCACAAAACAAGGAAGTAATTGCCTCAGTCCCCTCTGAAATGAGAAAGTTCACTGAGCTCATCACTCAGAGAACTACTAGCATGGTCATTGCTCAGAAAGATCTGGGAATGATAAGGGACGATGATGTGTCTTTAGCTGAAAAAGCTTTTCAAGAGGCAAGTTACACCTTGGAAAAGCAGATGCCATCCTAGGCCCATTGGCAGAGCTCACTGATAAGGACAATGGACTTATCAAGCAAAATCAGGAGCTCAAAGCCGAACTTCAGAAGTTGGTCACTGCCTACAACTATTTACAAGGGCATTTTGACTCTCTCTCAGATTCCTTTATGAGACTGAGTCAGCCAACAATGACTAAGGGGGAAAGAAAGTACAAATCTGGACCTCAAAGTTAGGGGGAATGGGAAGAAGGAGATGAAATCAAGAAGAAATCTGGAGCTGGTGCGGCTCAGAAAGGAAGAAGAAAAACTTCCCAGCCACCACTCAGAATCAATGAACCCTCCTCAAGCCAAGCTGCTTCTCAGAAACCTACTGAAGGAACCAAAATGGTAACAAGGGCCATGGCACAGAAACCTCCAAGGAGTACCAAGGCTCCAAGGAGAAGACAAGTTAGAGGGATTGATGAATCTTCTGAAGAAGAAGAAGAAGAAGGTCAAATCAAGTCCCAGGGCAATGAAGAAGGCTGTAAAACTCTCACAAGATCTAATCTTGATGATGATGATGAAACTGATGAAGATGAAGCTCCTCTTCACAGAAAAAGGAAAATTGAAAGCCTAACTGAGCCCATAGCTGCTAGTGGTGGTTTAACCTTGACAGCTAAAACACCCTCTGGAAATACCAAGTCTATCCAGGGTGGTGGTTCTTCAAGCAACAACCCCAAAGAGAATTCAAGACAGAAAAGGAACAGACTAAGAGTTGAGCAAAGACAAAATCAACTTCCACTCAGGCCAGAAGAAGCCAAAATTGAGTATGTGAAGTATGACAATGATTCCTCTGTCTACAGGTGCATCAATCAGAAAAATGGCTATTGGATTCTGGAACTTAAGCATCTATTGGTAAATTCAAGATTTCCAGAACCAATCCTCAAACAACTTATGGCATGGAGAAAGGATAAATCTACCTTGATCAACACCAATCACATCAAAGCATGGTTGGATTTTGAAGTTGTCAAGAGAACTGAAGCCATGAAGAAGGACCTCTCTGATGATTATCCATATGGAAAGCCAGATGATGTGCACAAAATTCTGAATATCACAGGAACAGGCACAAGACCAAGACTTGCTGTGGAACCCTATGAGTCGTTCTATCCGAGTAAGATCAATACAAGGGTGACATCAGATATCTGAAGATTATCTATGAATACTTCAAGCTTTCAGATATCAGAATAGAGCATGCCTGGAAGTGGGGAAAGTACCTATGGGTCAAGCATTTTTCAAAGAAAAATCCTACCAAAACCTACAAAGAACTCTGTGGATTTGCCAGAGAAACAGAGATGCTTGTCAGAACTCTTCTCTATGATTATTCTGATGACATCAAAAGGTTTGGAGATAGGAAATTTGCAGACTGATCCATAGAAACATTGTTGAAGACTTGAAGATTGAAGACTTGAAGACTAGTTCTTTAGGATGTTTACTTGGAGCTTGGTTACTCCTGTTGTCCTAAATTACTAAGTAATTTTTGTATTTTTGCTGACTGAGCTTAACTGTATCATGTATTTAAGTTATCTGTAATCTTTAGTTGCGACTTATCTGAAGAACTTACTCTCAGATAGTATTCTATAAAAGATAACTTGTCAGATACGATCACACCTTGTGATTTGGTTGATGTCTACTTTCTGCACTTAATTATATGATTTGAAAGATCTTAAGAAATGATTAAGTAGTGGATTGTTTCCTCATCCAGATTTGTAATAGGGAAGATAGTCATCGTTGACTGATCAAAATGGGGGAAATTTGTTAGATATTTTGTTGGAATATCTGTTTAGATTTTGTTCAGCAACATGATGACTTATCTTAGTCTCAGAAAGGTGATTAGTACTCTTGGTTCACTTGAACATTGTAAAAGAGGAAACCCACTAAGTATGATAGTCTAGCTAATCTTGTATAGGATGATAGGTCTCAAAATGTAATTTTTATTTTATGAAGAGAAGACCAAGAAGAAGACATCCAAGCAGAAAGCTCAACAAGAATTGAAGACTTGAAGAAAACTGCACAAGATTACTGAATCTGTTCTTCAGATATCTTAGCCAGATATCTTGTAGACACGAACAGTTTCAAACAAACTGTGTCACAAGAGATATCTGAGAAATGAGATACATATCTGAAGACAAGGAAAGTGTCCACAGATATCTATTCTCAGATACCTTGAGCGTTAACCACGTTTCTGAAAAAGGAACATATATTGCAAACAAAGTTGTTTCAATCAATACAAGTGGTATCTGAAGAATGAAGATAAGGACGTGCAAAGAATCAGACAACAAGTCTAGTCTCTGATACAAAGCATAGTTCCGTTGACACTACAGGACAGAAAGTATAGTACAATGCATTTAATGCACGGACAAAGATGTCTGAGTAAAAGCAACGGCAACTTCTGAGAAGAAGACAAAACTCACATACTGATTACACACAGATATCGATAGTTTGAATTTGAGCCTAACGGATACTATTCAAACGGCACTCAAATTCATCTATAAATATCAACACTTAGACAGCTTGAGAAGAAGGACACATATTGCATACGCTGAAACATAGAACTCTGAACATCCTACTCTCTCAAAGCAACTTACTTATTATCAAAGCTTTCTGTTGCGACTAAAGCTTGTGATCTTGAGTAAACACTGAAGTTCTAAGTGTCCTGATCCTAAACAAGCAAAGCTATCTGTGAAGGAGTTGAATCAAAAGATCAACTATCTGAGATTCATTCTTTTGAACAGATATCATAAGACTTGGGTCAGTAAAATCGAACAAGATACCATACGCTGTAAAGTGTATTAAGTAACTTAGTTCACAGAGCTATCTGAATAATCAAAAGTTATTAAGACGCTCAACCGACAACTCAAATCAAACCAACACCAAAACCGCGTGGAGTACAGAAGTACTTAGTTTGAAAAATCAGGGAATAACTCCAAGGTTACCGGAGTATAGGAAGTACTTGATTTGGGAAACTAAGGAATAACTCCAAGGTTTTTGAGTATAGGAAGTACTTAGCTTGGGAAGCTAGGGAACAACTCAAAGGTTTCTGAGTATAGGAAGTACTTGGCTGAAGAAGCTAGGGAACAACTCAGGGGGAACATTTGGTTGGGAACCAATTGTTAAGAATCTTAGAATAGGATTTTTGTAAGGTTATCTCAATTATCTGTTCTAGTGAATTCTAGGTCTCTGATAGACCGAAGTGGATTAGTTGGAGGATTACGCCACCTCCAGATACCACTATACTTGCTGCGTCATTTACATTTCAGATTTATACTTGAACACACACACACTTATTAACTGTTTCTACACTTATCTTTATTAAGTCTTCCGCACTCTGATTCTAAGTATCAGATATCCATTCAGATATCTGAGAAACATTTGTTATCGACAAAAGTTTTAAAAGACTATTCACCCCCCCCCCCTCTAGTCTTTTACTTTGCCGTTATCTGGACCAACAATCTTCATCGTTACAATCGCATGTTTCCTGCTAGCTAGCTTGTCTTCTGTCACCACACCATAATTCTCCTCATTCATATCAATCTCGTTAAGTTTAAATCTATTTTCTAGTTAGTCTACAGAGTAGTCTACTTTCACGTAGTTAATCAATCTTCTGCCGAAGCAAAAATAACTCTTTACTGCTTTCATATTATTATTATTATTCGTAAACAAGACTCAACTTAGTGTAGTCCTTCGAGACCGACCTCGGGGTTAACTTCACTGCACTACAAGTTTTCGTAGTGTTGAGAATTAACTCTTAGCTCTTAAACAATTTAAAACTTTGATTTTAACACATCAAGTTTTTGGTGCCGCTGCCGAGGACTTAACTCCTTTGTTAAAGTTTACGAATTCTAGTTATAGTATTTTTGTTATTTCTTTTTCCAGTTATTGTTTTTGTTTTTGTTAGTCTTTTTCCCTTGTTACCTCTGTGTTTCTCATCTTGAGTGCTTCTTTTGACTAATGGGTACTTACGTTTACGAAGTTCTGGTGTTGTGTCTGTCTTGTAGCATAGGTTCGTAGATATGGCTGTGGCAGAGCTACCTTCTATGCACACACTTCTCCTACCTGTGCAATGTGCACATCGTCCAGCTATAGTCATACCAGCTAATGTGCGAGGTCTCGAGATTAAGGAACATATCCTCCGATAGCTTTCGAGATTCTATGGAGTCAGAAACGAAGACGTCATGGGTTTCTTTAGAGAAATTGAGCATTTTATATCTGGATTGGGGAAACCTGACGGGGTAGAGGATGATGACTTGAGGCTCAAGATTTTCTCTATGTGTCTCTTTGGTAAGGCACGGACTTGGATGAATGGCCTAACAGAGGGAAGCATCACTACTTGGGACAAAGCTTTCCAAACCTTTATGGCAAATACTACCCCATATCGATGAGTACGAGCTTCAAAGCGCAGATTAGTGAGTTTAAACAGCGACAAGGAGAACACTTCTTCGAAGCATCGGAGAGATTCCGTGATTTACAGAATCAGTGCCCCCATCATTGTTTTGGTACTGCAGATTTAAACCAGTTCTTCTTTGATGGGCTTGAAGAGTCTTCACAAGTGCTGGTTGATATGGCGTGTGGAGGATGGATGGGGGAGAGCACCCCTATCGGATTAAGTGTTGTATTCGAGAGGATAGCAAAAAGCTCAGAGCATAGGAGAAAGCGTGCTAAGCTTAGTGGCTCTAATTGCCCGGAACGCTGCCTTCCCGAATCACAACTACCAGAAGGTTTTTTGGAGGAGCTGAGAGGTTTTGTGAAAAGTTGTCATGCCGCCATGCAACACTCAACAATGATACATGCAGCTACCGCTGAGAGGTTGGATGCATTACAAGCTGCAGTTCAAAGATTGGAAAGGGACAGCGGCCAGATCAAAGGTACCCTCCAGCAGCTGGTAGAGAAGGACCAAGAAAGGGAAAGGGGTAAATTCCTTAATACTTCTGAGAGAGCAATGGCTATAAGAGTGATTACAGATTAACCCGTTGAAGTGACTGTTTCGGAGAATGAAACCCGTGTTAAGGTTTCAAAACAGGTTTGCTCAGCTTGCAGGTGTGCTTCGTCAGTCTCGACTGCCAGTGAAGTAATAGTAGAAGAGAATATAAATCCCGACATTTCTGCTGAGGAATTGGTTTCTGCACAAGAGGATGATCTTCTGGTTACATTGAGCACTCCAGAAATCGGGGTAGTTGAAGTTCCTGCCAAGGAAGAGGAACTCGAAGAAAACGTGAAAGAGCAGACTCTTAGTAAGAGGAGTTTTAACATCGTAGTTGGGATGGGAAATTCAAAATTCATTACGACTTTAGATACAGGAGCTGCATGTAATCTGATCCCGTACAGTCTGTTTAAGGGATGTGGCATTACAGGTTTGGAAAAGATGAAAGCTCGAGTTCTAATGGCAGATGGGTCGCATAGAAGACCCGTTAGATTTGCAAAGGGTATCGCAGTTAAATTGAATGGTGAGACCGTTATCACCAATTTTGTTGTTATGGAAGACATCCGGGAAGACCAGAAGACATGACCCGATACGATCCTCCTTGGCTGGCCATTTTTATTCACCTCCAGAATGGACATTAGCGTATATAGACGCACAACAACATATGAGGTTAATGGTAAGGTCGGAATAGTGAAGGCATTGGATTCTTTACCTAAGGATTTTATCTGCAAGGATTATTCTGCAGGGTATGTTGGACCCCTTTATATCTATTCGCAGGTACAAGGGCGGAGAAATTCGAGCATGGGGAAGTCTAGTACCCACCATCGTAAATGAATACCAACAAGTTAGTTGAGGTAAGTAGTTTAGTTTAGTTTTTGTTTTTTTTCTTTTTATTCTAGTTGTTTTATGTTGTCTTCGTCCGGTTTTAGTTAGGTTAGTGGACATAAAAGTACCCAAAAATTGTACAAAAGTTATGTTTTCTTAGTTCTGGGTGAATTTGCGATGCCAACTATCGATTAGCAAGTTAAAAAATGACCTCAGATCGAGTTTTGCGCCGACCAGGTACTTGGAATAGTAACTGGCATCGCCAATCACCCACCTGGCGCCGCCAGTTACTTAGCGTAAGTAACTGGCGGACGCCAGGTGAGAGGCTGGCGTCGCCAGTTACTTCGTGCAAGCAACTGGCGTCCGCTAGTTACTTACGCTAAGTAACTGAAGATGTCAGGTGGGTGATTGGCGATGCCAGTTACTATTCCAAGTACCAGGTGAGAAGCTATGTCGCCAGCTACTTAGCGCAAGTAACTGGTGAACACCAGGTGAGACGCTAACGTCGCCAGTTACTTCGCGCAAGTAACTGGCAAACGCCATGTGAGAAGCTGGCGTCGCCAGCTACTTAGCGAAAGTAACTGGCGTACGCCAGGCGGGAGACTGGCATCGCCATTTTCCTCTTTTCGCCTATGTCGTTTTTGCGTTCTTTTCCGTCCACTAGCTTGGTTTTTGTTATCTAACATTCTACTTGAGTCTCAGGTCCTTCTTTTCAGTCGTCTACACATCTCGGGAATCTTCAATCAGGGAAGCCTCCTCATATCAACTCTTTCCTTTTTCTCTTTTCACTCGTTTGCTCGAGGACGAGCATGAGTTCAGGTTTGTGGAGGGGTGTTTTCAATTTTATCGGCCTTAGGCTTCTTGCTTGCATGTTTTCATATGTGTTTCTTTCCGTATTTTTTATTCGAGTCTATTTCTTATGTCGAGTCTAAGTCTTACTCCCAAGTCGAGCGTCTATTGCATGTACTAAACCTATTAAATGCTTGAGTTTTGATTGATCCTTGACTATTAGCAGTTTGCATGTTATAAGTTTGCTAAGTTCGTTTCTCCTGTATATAGGAAGTTTGTTCTAGTTCTGTAGTCCAAAAGCCTGTGAGCATGCGTAGTGGCCGATGGAAAAAAATGAAAAATTTATACCGCCAATTTTGTTCCTGTGTGATTTCTCAGGAAGTGCAAACTCCCTTGTTTGCGCCTCATCATTCTCATATGTACTCTGTGTAAGTTAAGTATGACGAACGACATGCTTTCCATTCTTATTTGCTTGTGCCAAACCCGTTCCAAGAACAGGTTTGGGGAGGAGGTTTATGTGTACCATATATGTGTATAATTACTGTTCTGGCTTTTCATTCTCTCAAAAAAATAAAATAAGTCTCGGAGTGTATCTATGGCACTTGTGCCACCGTTAGTCATGTTGGACATGTTTCAAATACTACCTACACACCGGCGTGGTCCTAAAAATCCATATGTCCGTGAGGGTTGATGGCGTGTATACCAAACCAGCACGCACAAAAGTGCAGACTTTCGGTAAAACAGACACTACCAAAAAATTGAGACAAAATAAGCATATGGGTCATATATAAGACTACAAAAAAGGAGTATGCAAAAAATTGAAAAATTGGAAAAAGAGAGAACGATTGCCTTTTCATTAGTCTACTGCTGATTGCCTTCTGACTTAACCGATTGAGTACAATGCATGAGGTATTTGAGGCAATTTTGTGACGCAAGTCACCTTCCTTTACTCTTTATATTCTTGAGTGATTACCCCTACTGGTCACTTCCAGGAGTGTGAGAGATTAGTTGCATAGGATCCGCATGTGAGGGACTACCTGGTTAGACTTAAGTTCTATTTATTCGGGAAACGAACTTTTTGGACTTGTGCATGTGATTCTGTGAATGTCAGTGTGATGTCAAACATCTTGCATTTCTTAGGCTTATTTCTTGCAATCGTTGACTCAGTAGCTTAGGAGCTAGACTTTACCTTCGTATCCCTGTGTTTTTTATTTTTCTAGGATTTTTAGAAAGTCTGTTGCTTGAGGACAAGCAAGGTTTCAGTTAGGAGAGTTTGATGAGTCGATTTTACATCGTCTCATTCGGTCTTTTTTACCATCTTATTGCTATTCTCTAGTATAGTTCTTATGTGTTTTATTTGTATTTTGTTACATTTTCATGTTTTGTGTATTTTGTAGGTATTTGTCTAAACCGGGCTAATTGAAGGCAAAATGGTGTATTTTACATGCATCTACAAGATATGGAGTTACAATGCCTCGTATGGATGCTAGAAATGGAGTGGAAAGGCTAAAAAACCAAGAATTGGAGTAAAAAAAGGAGTTGAAGGGCGAAATGGTCATTCCAGAAATGGTCACCACACCATAATTCTCCTCATTAATATCAATCTCGTTAAGTTTAAATCTGTTTTCTAGTTAGTCTGCAAAGTAGTCTACTTTCACATAGTTAATCAATCTGTTGCCGAAGCAAAAACAACTCTTCACCGCTTTCATACTGTTATTATTATTCGTAAACAAGACTCAGCTTAGTTAAGTCCTTCGAGACCGACCTCGGGGTTAACTTCACTGCACTACAAGTTTTCGTAGTGTTGAGAATTAACTCTTAGCTCTTAAACAAATTTAAAACTTTGATTTTGACACATCATTAACCCACTAGAAACCATACTTGGTGTTCTTAATTTCCGATGTGTTCTTGATTTGATCTTTAGATCAGCTTTAGTGTTAGTGGATTAACTATTGTAGTTAATACACTGTTTGCTACAGTATATCGAAGACACTTTTCAATAGTGTTCTTTGGTGTACTAAATACACTTGTTTACATATTACCAAATCCCGGCCCACACATTTTCATCATCTAATAATAGAAGCACCATCTTAAATTAAAAGCACCATCTAATACCACAATCACCACCTTTCACCACATATACCATTTTAAACTACAAGCATCATCTAATACCCCAAGCATCACATAATACCATAAGCACTATCTTAAACTACATGCATCTTTAAAAAAAAATGCACGTTCAACTGAACAAAAAAGGCGTGTTAGGCGAAAATGGCATAAGCATCTGGCGAAAGCTTGATGATTGTGTATAAAAATTCATGGTGGAAGAAGGAAGTGAGATCGTTCAAATGAGATGGATGCTTGTTAGGCTGACGCTAAAAGAAAATTGATATGGATGCTCGTTAGCTTTTCATTTATAAACTCGTAAAAGAATATCTAAAGAACCTCTTTTAGTAATAAACGAAAGGTCTATAGGCCTAAGGACCCTGCCTCACGACTTTAGATGATGTCCTCCCGTCAAAGGAAGAACGTCGAACGAATCTTCAGGAAAGCTACACCCTGAGGGAGTCCGACCTCCAGACCTTAGAAGCCGTCCTCCCATCAAAGGAAGAACGTCCAACGAAATGTCAGGAAAGCTACACCCTGAGGGAGTCTGATCTCCCGACCACAGTGGGTCCCCTATGATGTAAGATGATATAACCGCGTAACCTAAACACTCTAGCACTCTCTGGCACCACGTATCATGATATGATAGGGTCGACCAACCTTTGATTAACCGGAATCTTGTCCCTTGAGCCTTTGCCTATAAATAGGAGAGCATTACTCTTCATTATGATAATCAACAACTTCCAATATTTCATTCTAAGTTTGTAGGTTCGAGCTCCCACTCGTAGGTCACACAAACTGTTGAATTTAAGTCTGGTTTGTCCAAGGCAAACCGGCCCAAATTGGTCTAACCCCTTCCCTCTTGTTTTCAAGTTGGCCTCACCAAGTAGTCAAGGTTCACCTCCTCTCAAGTTCACCGCCCCTTAGGATCATTGCCCGTCGAGGTTCACCTCCCCTCAAAACTCAAGGTCTACTACCACTCGAGCTCACCTCACCATTCATAAAGTTGATCACCCCTCAACACTACTCTTTTTTTTTTTTTAATAAGTGAAATTTTATTATAACTCAAACAAGCTCAAGAGAAGCACCAGTAGTGCTAAATTTACAACAATGTCCAGAAGCTAGCCTCTCATCTACAAGAATGTCAAGCAAATATACCTTGCACTTATAGCCTGAAAAAAGAAACACCATCTGACAAACTAACAATGTCCCATATAATCCAAACACTCTCAATCCAAACCAGCATCCTACCACCAAGGTCCATTTAATCATCCTGAATAGCTTCACCATGACAGAGTTCCCAATCAGTTAACGAAGCAAACGGACGAAGCTTATCCCAACTTTTCAACCAGTACCAAATGTTTAATTTGATGCTTTCGAAGACCTCTGCTGGAGTAGAAGTCGTGCCTTTGAAGATAACATCATTTCGGGCTTTCCAAACAAACCAGAGAATTGTGTGCCACACTATTAACCAACACTCCTTTCCTCTCTTCGGAATCGCATCCGCAAAGTTAAGAAGAAGGGATACCAAATCATTGCAAATGACCATCTTGAAATCGGCCGATTCAATCATAAGCCACCGCTGAGAGAACCTGCAATTATAGAAGAGATGAATCGTTGATTCTTCAGAATTCTCCTCGCAAAGTCTGCAACAAGTCTTCGCTTCCGCAAATAAAGTGCCTCGCCGCTTCAGATTAGGGAGAGTCGCTATTCTATCAAGTAGAACCCTCCACACGAAGACATTGAATTTTTTCGGTATCCACATAAGCCACACGAGCTTAGACCAGTTCACCTGAATAGCTTGGTCACTCAGATTTGACGCTAGCAACTGCAGATATCCCTCTTTGGTAGTATACTTGTTATCCATATTTTTTGTCCAGAGCTAGCAATCAAGAGTGTCCTCAGTAAGGCTGCAATTTTCAATAACCTGCAATAAATCAGAAATCAGTGACTCCTCCCAAGCAAACAACTTTCTTCTCCATTCCCACCGCCCAACTTTGACGCCATCAACACTACAGATTCTGTCAGCAACCATACAGTTTTTATCGGTCTCCAAACTATAGAGTCTCGGGAACAAGGACCTAAGACTTACCCCATTCATCACCCACAAGCACTCCCAAAACTCAGTAGACTTTCCATCCCCAATTTTCCTTGACAATCCATTCACAAACCACTCATTACCACTAATGAGATTAATGAGATCTCTCCACCAAGACGACCAATGTTTACTCCTTGCTTTCCTACCTCTATTTGACATGATCAACTTGAGAAAATCCCCGTACTTAGACTCAATCACACTTACCCAAAGAAACTTAGACTCGTTCAAAATCCTCCACGCCCATTTCCCTAATAGAGCAAGATTAAACCACCTCAAATCTTTAACGCCAGGACCACCCATATCTTTCGAACGACACACCACTTCCCAACTTACCCAAGCTATTTTTCTACTTCCCCCCAAAGACCCCCCCCCCCCCCCTCCCCCCAATAAAAAATGTCGTTGAATTTTCAAGAGCCGTTTAAGGACATATGAAGGTAGTTTGAAAAAAGAAAGATAGTAGATAGGTAAGGAATTGAGCACTACATTTAGAAGCACCAACCGACCGCCAAAAGAAAGGAAATTGTTTTCCCAACGTGACAACCGCCCTTCCACTCTTTCCACCACCTTATTCCAAATATGTCTATCACTAGGTTTAGCACCAATGGGAAGACCCAGATACATAAAAGGAATATTTGCCAACTCGCAATTCAACACATGAGCCCAATTTTCACACACCTCCTTCTCAATGTTGTTACCCACCAAGCAGCTTTTATGAAAATTAATTTTGAGCCCCAAAACCATCTCGAAACACCGCAACACACATTTCAACACCTCGATGTTCTCCTTCTTAGCTTCACCCATAATGATGGAATCGTCGGCGTATTGGAGATGAGATAACTGTTGGTCCAGATAACGACAAAGTAAAAGACTTGGGGGGTGAATAGTCTTTTCAAATTTTTGTCGATAAAACAGTTTCTCAGAAAGTTGGGTAACTTTCTGATACTTATAATCAGAATAGAGGAAGTCTTTCTGATAAGTGCACGTGCTCAGCAAGCTAGTAAAGTGTGTAAATTACTTTGCAAGTAAGTAAAGGCAGAAAGTAAGTGCAGAAAGTAAATAACACAGTAGCTTTATAGTGGTATCTGAAGGTGGCGTAATCCTTCAACTAATCCACTTCGGCCTTTCTCAGACCTAGAATCCACTAAGACAGATATTTGAGTTCACCTTACAAATATCTTCTCTCGATTCCTAAATACACTACTTCCTCTACTCAGATAGTTGAGCTCTTTCTGCTGGATGTCTTCTTCTTGGTCTTCTTCAAAGATATAAAATTACATTCAGAGACCTAACATCCTATACAAGATTTACTAGACTAATCATACTAAGTACACTTCCTCTTTTACAATGTTCAAGTGAACCAAGATTACTAGATACCTTTCTGAACTAAGGTAAGTCATTATGGTGTACTGATCAAAACTAAACAGATATTTCCTAACAATAACTCAACCTTGTCCTTTCCAATATTCAAAGGGCTGAAAATTCCACTTGCATTCACCCTCTACATCATCCGACTCAATCCCTCCACCACAACTAAGTAAAGAAACGGTGACAACGGGTCCCCTTGTCTCAAGCCCCTTCCCAATCTAAACATCTTGGTAGGGCTTCCATTAATTAGCACCGACAATTCAGCCGTAGAGACGCACTCCATGATCCATTGACACCATTTCTCACCAAAGTTCAAGATTTTCAGCATAGCCAACAAATAGTCCCAACTTACGGAGTCGTAAGCTTTTTCGAAGTCAATCTTGAACATGAACATTTGTTTTTTACCCTTCCTCGCTTCATCCAGTTCCTCATTAGCAACCACTACACCATCTAGAATGTTGTGATCCCAAGAAAAGCAGACTGATTCATAGATATTACCTCTCCAACCACTTTTGCCAGCCGGTTTGGAAGGACCTTTGCTAAAATCTTATAAATACCACCGATTATGGAAATCAGACGATACTCCTCGATAGCAATCGGATTCAAGCATTTAGGAATCAAGGTTATAAAGGATGAATTCAAACCCCTGACCAGTTTTTCTTTGGCATGAAATTCATCAAAAAAGCTCACCAAATCGTCCTTGATCAGTTCCCAAAATGCATGAAAAAAGGTGAAATTAAAGCCGTCCGGCCCCACTTTTCTCCAAGCCACAATCCCACACCACACCTCTTATTTCAGCTTCTGAAAATTTCTCCTCCAATATCTCTATGTTCTGCGCACTGATTTGACTGCCACTCATACAGTCTGGCAGCTTGCTGAGTGGAGTTTGATTTGCCACAAAACGATTCTCGAAATACCTGAGAACTCCATCCTTCACTTCTTTAGACCCCTCCACCCATCTTCCGTTAACTCTGATTCCTTTCAAACTTTTTGCACGTCCTTTTCTTTCCACACTTCGATGAAAAAATCTGGAGTTTGTGTCGCCAAACTTCACCCACTGTTGCTTTGCTTGTTGATGCCTGATATTGTCTTTCAGTTCCATCAATTTATTTAGCTCAGCCCACGCCTTATTCCGTTCTAGTAGTTCATCAGCGCCCAACTCATTTTCCTCCAGTTTGATATCAAAATCATTTACCTCCTCGGTTTTCTTCTCAATCCTCGAATCTAAGTTTCCGAAATTCGCTCTCTGCCATTCTTTGATCTTTTCCTTTACCACTTTCAATTTTTCTTTAATGACAAAGCCTTTCCATCCCACTACTTTATAGCTCTTCCACGCCTCCTCTATCATTTCTCTAAATCCATGCTCTTTTAACCAACCGTTTACAAACTTGAACGGTTTAGGACCCCAATTCACCACTTCTTCTTTTAAAACAATAGCGGTGTGATCCGAGATTTTTCTTGTTAATCCAAGTTGCACAAGATTAGGCCATTTTGAGATCCAAGCATTTGATAAGAGAAACCTATCAAGTCGGCTACAACACTTCCCATTGTCCTTGTACCACGTAAATTTCCGTCTCTCCAACGGAAGGTCTACCAATCTCGAATTATTAATGAAGTCATTGAACATCCTTATCTCCTTCTTTCTGCCACCCACACCACTTCGACGACGCTCCTCCTCACATCTGATATAGTTGAAATCACCACAAATACACCACCTTTCTTCTTCCTTTCCCCTCATTCTCTCTAGTAATATTCCCCACAACTCTCTTCTATCCTCAGCTTTGCTTGGTGCGTACACATTGACGATGTTCACAAGTACGCCCTCCCACAACCCGGACACCCCTAGAAGGCCCTTTTCACCCCATAACTCTTGTCTTACAAATACTGCACTGTCCAACAAACACACAAGGCCGCCAGAAGCATGCTCAGATCCATTGAATACCCAACCACAGTCCTTATTACCCCAAATCATACACGCTAATCTCTGATCCACAAATTCCAACTTCGACTCCTGAATGCAAATCAAAACTGCTTTTTCTTGTGCCACCACCTCCTTCACAGCCCATTTTTGTCATTTACCTCCCAAACCTCTAACATTGAAACTAATTATCCGCATCGCAAAGATTTTGAGTCCCCAATACCAAATTAATCTCATTCACCTCCCCTGACCTTGAATCTCTTGCGTCCCAATCTCTGAACAATTTAATCGTCGACTCTCTTGTCTCCTTATTTAGCAACCCACACTTATTACCTATCTTGCACAACTCCCTTGCGTCCAACTCGCCCATTCGAATCAGAGTCTCATTACATGCCCTGATCTCACTATCAGAGAGAACTGTTCCACCCTCAAGACTTGCTTTCTCAATACCATCATCTTCAATTGCACTCTTGAGTCTTCGCCCTCGCTTGAGTTTTCTCATAATCCCTTCAACCGCGCCATCTCCAACCTTCGCACCATCGCCTTTTCTCATCGCTTTGCCTTTAGTGCTCAATCTGTTCAACACTTTCATTTTCTGCTTTCTTGGCCCCCGCTTTGCACCAGATATAATAAGCGGATATAAATTGAACGGATCCTCCGAGATTGCATCCTCCTCCTCCTGATCTTCCAGATCGCCACCAGCTGCTTTAGATGTTTTCCCCATGTTTTCCTTTTCTTTTTGGTTTAAGCAATCAGAAGAAGTTGGTTCCAAAATATCTTGTGAAGTACTGTCAGAATTTTCATTGTCTTTTATCTCTTTATTCTTGCCTAATCCAATTGAAGTACTCTTGACTTGACTAAATCCCTCTTTGTCCTCTAAATCCTTATTATTTTGACCCAACTAAACAGGGCCAACGCTGCTACTATCTTCTGGGCCTACCACCTTCTTATTTTTTGAAGCCCATTGATCGACAGGTGAGCCCAAAACAATATTCTCCAGCTCTGGCCAAATTACTTCCTACTCTTCCCAATTCCTCCAGACATTAAAACCTCATTGCCTTTGTTCAGCTCACTAATTCCTTCCAAAGCCCTAGACACCTTTTCTCCTGTATACATGTCTTTACATTTTCGATTGAATAAAAACTCCCCTTCCCCATCTTCATTGAGTGCTCCATCATTACTCAGTAAATTGTTAACCCCCCCCCCCCCAAATCCATCTCCAGAGACTCTTCATCTTCCTCATCCGATTCGAATTCATCAGGATCCGATGCCTCCGACTTTGGCGGACCGTCATCTACAACACCGGCTTCAACCACTCTGGTCTCATGATTGCAACATACTTCCTTAACATTAATCGGATATGTCTTATTCCAGATTTTGATCACGAAGCTTCTACTAATGCCATTGAAGATTGGTGTATCAACCAACACCCTTCCTTTCCTTAAATCAAGTCTTTCCACAGTCGCTGTATCAATTTCCACAGTCTTGCCCAACCTATTTCCAATCAATCTGAATAACTGTGGGCACCATGCATTTAATGGAATGCCATGCACGTCGACCCAAGCCCTACGCCATCCGTTAACATCAGATTCTTTCCATGCACTAATCGAGTTGAACGTTAAATCCAACCAAGATGACTCCTCATTTAACATCTTATGAAGATCTTCTTTACAATTTGAATGCAGAACCCGTAATTCATTAGACATTTGGCTGACTTTAAATCCTAACAAATCTTTGGACAGGAGAAAATCAATAACATCATCAGCCTCTAATCCTTCCTTGATTTCACATATTGCACTATTCGTTGCCCACATGACAGCTTCTTTCTTTTGAGAGAAAAAGAAATTTACCACACTCTTATCGGAGACCCGATTCGATTTCTCCACTCCCGGTTCTTTCCAACTCTTAAGATTAGCCTTTGCCTCAGCTTCTTTATTTTCCGAGACCGTCTGGCCGCTCCTCCCTCGACTTTTTCAGCAGCTGACCTCCTCTTCTCTTCTTCTGGAAAGAATGGAAAACACATTCTTGGTGTTGTTCAGCCCCGATTTTTTCTCTTCCATCCTATCAAATTTTGCTCTGTTAGCGAGAATCTTGAAGTTTCCGATCCACAGCCCTTTCAGTTCCATTAGAATCTCACTCAAATTCGCAAATCTCTCAAATCTTGCAAAACCGAATTTTTTCCCTCCAAAGTTTCTTTTATTCGGCATAAAACACATCCACAACCGGCCAGAATTTTGCCAGCAATTCCTTCACGTCAACTGCAGTCCACTCCTCAGGGAAGTTTGTTACATATAGTGTCCTTGAAACTTCCATTATCTTTTCTACCCATTTCTTCTGTCCCACACTCTTACTTCCTAATGGATTCCGATTGACATCTCCAAACGCGTTGCTCGAGGGAACCCTACGATGATCTAAGGTACCGCAAGCGAAAAGGGAAGGCTTATGGCTATGGAGATTAACATTTCGTGGCCGGTGAGCGGTCGGGTACCTAGTGTTGGCACTAAAGTTTCTCTCACTAGGATCTCTCTCTCTCTACATTTTCGTGCACTTGGTAATTCCCCCTCAACACTACTCTTACTTTGAATTACCATTTTTTATACAACATCATATATATATATATATATATATATATATATATATATATATATATGTGTGTGTGCGCGCGCAATTGGTTTTTGTTGATTGGTAAATGCATATTTAGTTGTGGGTTCTGTAATCATGTTATAGAATGAGCCTCGTTCAATTCTTCCATGTATAAAGTTATTGTGGTAGAATTAGTGGATGGAAACTGAGTCACGTTACAAGTACAGTCTACAAGAACATGGTTTGGACTTTTATGCTAAGCTCTTTAGGCTTTAGCCCAAACTCACTGGATCGGTCTCGGCGGACCAGACCTTTGTCACCCTAACAAAGCACCAGGTCCAGACTGACTTCAAGCTGGTTTTCACCATAGAAGTTGGAGTATCGTGGGGACTCATTCGCTGAATTCGTCCAGCTAGCAAGGTTTTGATACACATTTCTTTGAATGTTTGCCTCTATTAAGTTGTGTCATTATTCCTTTAAAATGACTTATTAATGAGAAGGTTTTCCAGTTTATATGTTGTTTGCATTATTTTCGACGTGGGATATTCTAATCTTTGAGTAAGCCCGAATTATCGGTTGGGGCACCCATCGTCAACTTAAGCATGCTCTGATACTATATTAAGTTGTGTCATCGTCCCCTTAAAAAGTTTTATTAAAAATAAGGTTATCCAGCTTATATGATATGTTAGTTTACATGGTCTTGGTGTGGGATATTCTAAGCCTAATCCCAAAATAAAAGGATCCCATGGTCATCTATTGGTCTTTTTAACGTTCTCTATAAGTTTTGTTATGAAATGCATTAACATGTGCCTCAAGCATATTATGCCATCTGCCCTTGCTTCGCCAAAATCTAGCTTTATTTATGAAAGAAACACTGAAGATAACATTCTATGCAACTCCAATCTTGCAAAATTCTGATCAAGAAGCCTTGGGAGAACAGACTTATTTTAATTGTGTGGAAACAGAATGTTTGCGCTGGTAAGTTAGCAAAGTTGGGATTGTGAAATTTGGGTTTTTCTACGCCCTGTTTTACAACATGCAGCCAATACAAAATTAACAAATTTATTCTATCAAATTTAAAAATACTGAACAAATACGTAATGGTAAAATAAATATTATTATATTATTAAAATAAATTAGAAGGTAAATTTGAATAATTTTAATAATATTTGTATTTTTTAAATTTAAATATTAATGGGGAAAAATTGTGATAGGGCGATTGCCTCACCGGTTTTAGCGATTTGATATGGACTGTAAGATCAAAAATCAAATGGACCATAGAAGAACCCGTGAAACTTTCATATTAGTTTTGATATTTCTTAGGGCAAATTACATATAGGCCCTCTGTTAGATTCAAATGTTGCAGATGGCTACTGTAATGGCAAAAATACGCTCCGGGCCCAATCGCTTGGACACGTCCAAACAAGGCCCAATTATTTGATAGGTGCTCAAGCCCAATTAATACGTTCTTACTCGAAAGGACCTATAATTCGCTAAGTCAACTTGGGCCTGACCAACTAGACCATATCTACGTGATGGGTCGTCTCAATGCAATTCATGAGCCGGACCAATCCAATGCTTCTTGAGAAACTAGCCGTCCAATAGTCGGCCCAAGTCCAATTGTAAAAAGAGTGGGCCAAGTCACTGGAATTCAGAGATGTAGGAGGATCCGTTATCCAACAGGAACCATTCTCCAACTACATCTAGCATTTCCAACTAAACTAGGAGTCGGTTACTGAGATTAAGGGATGAGGGAAAATCCATCCTCCATCAACGGCTTACTTCTTCAACTAAATCCCGACAAATAAGGGATTATGGGTGAGAATACACTTCAACTATCTCTATAAAAGGAGGAGAAGGAAAACTCCATGGAGGATCGGAAATCAATCAACTACGACACTGGATAAACCCTAACTAGTAAGAATTATCTCAGCCGTCTAATCAATCATCTACTTCTCCATCCATACTTGAGCTCTGAACATCATCTTAACCTTAATACCCATCTCCTAGCAGAAACCCTCATCTCCATCAGTGTGGCATCTCAACCTCCATCCGACTCCATACTTAGTCCACTCAACTGCTCTCCTAGCCGACCCGATCATCTATCCGACTCATCCCAGCCGACATAAGAGCTATATCATCCCAAAAAGGATAAGTTTTCTCTCTCTCTTAGGTATTGTTTATTCCATATCTTCCAGACTCACTAGCTTGACCGAGTCCATGAGTCCATTAAACCACCGGTGTCCCATTTGGATCTCACGTTCCAGCGTGCTTTCTTGTTGCCTTGCAGGTTGCTGGTGCCCCCCAATTCTAACCTAATTTCAATTGTAGATTTCTAAGCGTCTACAATTTGGCGCCCACCGTGGGGCCCCGGCTATCAATCAAAGGCAACTCGCTACACGCAACCATGTCACATTCAGATGAATACGTCCTCGAGGAGGTGGAAGATATTGATGTCGCTACTCAAATCAAAGTTTTCAAGCCAGAATAACTTTGTCACTTATGCAGGAAGTTGGATTAAATGCCATAAGTCCAAGCACCAGTCCTTCAAACTTGCACTTGGACTGGGGGACAATCCACGAGAGAGGTAAACAGTTGGGAACAGGCAACACTCCACTTGATGGTAATGGAGGATTCTCAAACGTTTTGCACTCTATCAAGCTGTTGGATGTCAAGTAGGTTCATCTCACTAATTCATTTCACACTTTCTTGATCTTGTGGGCATGTTATACGATTACTATCAAATGAAACGACATATATGTCTTCACATATATCACTTACAATTCAAATGGAATGACACCTATGTTCTCACATATATCGCTCATACTTCAAATGAAACTGCATTTATGTTTTTATACGTATCGACCTAAAACCGCTATGAACAGCCTTTATGTGTTCATTCTATGAAGTTGTTTTATATATTATGTTACAGTGAGATGGTTTGTTGAGAATGAAAATGCATAGTTCATATCAACGTGTTTACTTATGTCTATTATGTTTTCACCCTTGCGTCATGCCGATCCGCATCTTATTTCAAACAAATGGACATGTTTCATATGTTTTCCAAATTTATTTTTCATGTATCTTTGGAGAATGTGTTTGATGCAATATGTATATGATGCGCTTAAAATTTGATGCATAAATATTACAGAAACCATACATCATAAATCATAATGTTGCTATGAAATGCACAAGTCCAAAGATCCCGATCCAACGTGAAACACAATATAGATGCCGCAAACACATACAGATACAAACACTTTCAGTCAAGACAATACGAAATATATCCAAGGATCGATCCAGCTACACAAAAGATATGAATGGAACCTCTATTGAAAGGGGAGTAGAGTCAAGAATCTCATCCTCCATCTCCATGTTTGCGAGCGGGCGACCATCCTTGTAGCATAATCCACCTGTGTTTAACTCGGACCGAGCAGAATACACCAATACATAAGACGACATATCACATACAATCTCATGATTCTCTTGATATCATCCTCGTCAATTACATAGAGATGCATATACGACTCTTTTATGACATTTGTCTGCCTACCACTATCTCTTGGTAGTAGCGAATCATTCTACATGATCTCTCCCTCTGAGCTAATGATATTATCAGAAAATACATCTATATGAGAATCGGTAATAGTCAAAGGTTGAACATAAGATGTTCCTTGATCCACCTCCATTTACCAACTTATCCAACACCTGCTACTGATAATAGTGGGAAGAAAACTTTACGATTCCTAACATGCCGCTGCAATTCACATGAATCCAAAAGTTAGCAAATCTACATGGAAATTGATTCACAAGAACTCCAAATTGAAAAATATACGAGCACATGCATGTGGAAGATATGACACAAATTCATCTGCCTACGGGTTTGCTTGTATTTCAAAACATAAATCATGAACTCAACATAAAGTCTGCCACATACTGATGAAAATATTTTTTCATCACACATACATAAGAGCTAGTGCGATACCTAAAGATCCCTTCTTGAAGAGTTTCGGGGTGAATATTATGCATCCATTATAGGAGCGAACTCTTAGCTGACCAAGGAGAGAACCACTAGTTCTAATTTATTAGACAATCCATTTTTTCAAACGACTTAGGAGCGGACCTACTTCCAGGAGAAGGAGATGACCACTTGCTTCTAATTTTATCAGACAACCCATGTTATCCAACCTAGTAACTAGCGGAACAAGATGTAGAATGAAGACCACTTGTTCCTACTTTTATTTACTACTCATGTTGTACATCCAACCTGATGGTAAGCTAACTAGCGGAATGAGATGCAAAAAAAAGATGCATACCACTTGTTCCTACTTTTATTTTTACGACTCATGTTGTGGATTCAACTTGGTAGGGAACCAATTAATAGATCAAGATCTGAAACTAGATCCCAACATCTCATCCACATTATATGGAACTTCAAGATACGGGACTAGATTTAGACATCTCACCCATATTAGATGGGACTTCAAGATCTAGAACAAGATCCAAACATCTCATTCACCTTAGATGAGGCAAAAAAGATCTGAAACTAGATCCAGACCTCCCATTCACCTTACAAGAGGCAAAAAAGATCCTCTCATTCATCCTACAAGAGGCAAAAAGATCTAGATATCCCATTCACCTTACAAGAGGCAAAAAAAGATCCAAACCTCTCACTCATCTTACAAGAGGCAAAAAGGATCTAGACTTCTCATCCACCTCAGAACCACCAAAAACTACCAATGGTTAATTAGAAGATGTCCCTTGAGCCATCTACCAACTTATCCAACGCACGCTACAAATACTAGTGGAGAAACTTTACAATCCAAACATGCTGCCACAAGAACCATATAAATCCCCAAGTTAGCAAATCCACAGGAACATGTGTTATAAAACATACATACAAGCACATACGTGAAGGCACGATCATGATCATACGGATCTACTTGAATTTCAACAATCAAGGAATCAAATTCATCATTTAATTACAAACATACTTCTCATTTTTGTATAATCCGGTAAGAGGGTTTGAGGCCATCTACTCCTACTTTTCATTACTTCTTGACGTATACGTTATGTCTAGTGGTAAACATAAAGCCTAAGTGAGATGCTGGAAAAAGATGCCACCCAAGAATCTACTAAGTCCCCTTATCCGCATTAGAAGAAGACATGATGTCTAACATCTTAACCTCTCATTCATAAAACATAGCGTCATGTCCCGCATCTAAAGATATGATGGCTAGCATCTAAAGAGATGATGTCCCGCATTTAAAGAGATGGCGGCACGTCCCGCATCTAAAAAAGAAGCGTCATCTAAAGAGATGCCGCCCCACATCTAAAGAGGCGGCATCTAAGGAGATGCCGCCCCACATCTAAAGAGGCACCATCTAAGGAGATGCCGCCCCGCATCTAAATAGATGCCGTCCCGGGAGATGCCGCCCCACATCAAAAGAGGCGACATCTAAGGAGATGCCGCCCCACATCTAAAGAGGCGCCATCTAAGGAGATGCCGACCCGCATCTAAATAGATGCCGTCCCGGGAGATGCCGTCCCGGGAGATGCCGCCCCACATCAAAAGAGGTGACATCTAAGGAGATGCCGCCCCACATCTAAAGAGGCGCCATCTAAGGAGATGCCGCCCCGCATCTAAATAGATGTCGTCCCGGGAGATGCCGCCCCACATCAAAAGAGGCGACATCTAAGGAGATGCCGCCCCACATCTAAAGAGGCGCCATCTAAGGAGATGCCGCCCCGCATCTAAATAGATGCCGCCCCACATCAAAAGAGGCGACATCTAAGGAGATGCCGTCCCGCATCTAAGGAGATGCCGTCCCACATCAAAAGAGGCGACATCTAAGGAGATGCCGCCCCACATCAAAAGACGCGACATCTAAGGAGATGCCGCCCCACATCTAAAGAGGCGCCATCTAAGGAGATGCCGCCCCGCATCTAAATAGATGCCGTCCCGGGAGATGCCGCCCCACATCAAAAGAGGCGACGTCTAAGGAGATGCCGCCCCACATCTAAAGAGGCGCCATCTAAGGAGATGCCGACCCGCATCTAAATAGATGCCGTCCCGGGAGATGCCGCCCCACATCAAAAGAGGCGACATCTAAGGAGATGCCGCCCCACATCTAAAGAGGCGCCATCTAAGGAGATGCCGCCCCACATCTAAAGAGGCGCCATCTAAGGAGATGCCGCCCCGCATCTAAATAGATGCCGTCCCGGGAGATGCCGCCCCACATCTAAAGAGGCGCCATCTAAGGAGATGCCGCCCCGCATCTAAATAGATGCCGTCCCGGGAGATGCCGCCCCACATCAAAAGAGGCGACATCTAAGGAGATGCCGCCCCGCATCTAAGGAGATGCCGTCCCACATCAAAAGAGGCGACATCTAAGGAGATGCCGCCCCACATCAAAAGACGCGACATCTAAGGAGATGCCGCCCCACATCTAAAGAGGCGCCATCTAAGGAGATGCCGCCCCGCATCTAAGGAGATGTCGTCCCACATCAAAAGAGGCGACATCTAAGGAGATGCCGCCCCGCATCTAAGGAGATGCCGCCCCACATCAAAAGACGCGACATCTAAGGAGATGCCGCCCCGCATCTAAATAGATGTCGTCTAGAGAGATGCCGTCCCGAGAGGTGTCGTCTCGCATCTAAGAAAATGACGACTAGTCCCCCATAAAAAGCTCAAATTCACATTATTAGATCCTGAATCTATCAAAGGGCTTTTACTCACATTAGATGCGGACTACATGTCCCGAATATATCTAACCTCTTCTCTTATTTATGTCAAATGACTACATGTCCCAAATCTACGTCGATACCGATCGTTCCAGTTCCTAATTACAGTGTTTGTAACAAAAACTCGACCGAAGAAAATTATATTCATACTATCGACAACTAAAAAAGTCGAGAAGAACATCTCATCATCTAAAGAGCATGAAGATAAATAGAATTACACTGGAAAAACTTGGAATAGTATACAAATCCAAGTGGAAATCGCAAACGCTCAAACAAATCACACCAAGTTACAAATAGAGATCCAAACACTTTACAAAATTCAGGAACATTACAAGATTCGAACATTTTCGAGGAATATGATAAAATATCAAAAAGCTGCTCCATTTTAGATCAAATCCGGATTTCAAAGTCGATGTTCCTCAAACATTTTTCCAAGTCCGCACCACATATAGAGATCTTCACTCCAACAGAATAAGAAGAAAACAGAGTGATCGAAACGAAAATGGAGGGTCGATGCATAGAGACTTACTCAAACAAAAAGCGATCCAGAAAGCTAGAAACAATCACCGAAAACCTTGTCCCGACATTGTGCCCGTGCTATCTTATGCTTGTTCTGCAAAAATACCCAATACGACGCCATTAGCATCTGTCTCAATAAAATGAGCAAATATACACTTCAAAAATACTTGAGTATTTCAGATTTCAGAGTAGCAAGAATACAGTTTGAAAACAAGACAAAGGAGGCGCATCAATAACTCGCCTGGGGTTCGCTACTTCAAATCCATAAATGCTCCCTCAAACCAAACTACTCAAAGAAGAAAGTCTCAATGTTATAGGCTTACAGCAGTAGCTCAACCTTTGAAATTTGCACACGATCGACAACTCGAAGAATCCCAATACGGGCAAAACCAAAACTCACCGGAAAACACAAATTCCGGCTAGGCTTGGCCACCGGAGAAAATAACTCAGAATTCTCCCTCCTCTCTCCTTGCCCTCTCCACGCGCGCGTCACCCTTCAAAATCCCAGATCTATCCCACAGCCTCCTAATTTCGTTCACCTTTTCTGGTCTACCTCCACACGCAATGGATCTCTCCAACCGCACAACCCTCTCACCGCCTCCCTCTATTTCATGACGATAAGTTGTGGGATTTTGGCGAGGTGAAAGATAAATGAAAATTTGGAGTTGCCACTTGCTAGAAAAAAAAAAAAGGAGGAAGAGGCTGCAATTTTCGAAATGGAAGAAGAGAGGAGGGGGCTGTAAGAACGATGAGAGAGGGAGATGAGACAAAGTAGGTCAAAACTAAACAATACTCCTTTCCACTTTGAGGTTTTGGCCGACAAATGGAGGAATTGGGCCTAATATGAGACTAGATGAAAATCACAAACATTAACGGGACGGATTTCAAAATGATCGCGGTTTAGATTTTATTCATTCTTCCGTGGCTCTCACAAAAAGAGCTAAAATGCATATACACACTATACATGATGATGTATGTATCCAAAGCACGTCTAGTGAGCATGTCTACTCTCCAACTCGAGAAACTCGACTCGGAGAGTGGGGAAAATATGTAATGGCTCAATCGCCCGCTTGGACACGTCCAAACAAGGCCCAATTATTTGATAGGTGCTCAAGCCCAATTAATACGTTCTTACTCGAAAGGACCTATAATTCGCTAAGTCAACTTGGGCCTAACCAACTAGACCATATCTACGTGATGGGTTGTCTCAATGCAATTCATGAGCCGGACCAATCCAATGCTCCTTGAGAAACTAGCCGCCCAATAGTCGGCCCAAGTCCAATTGTAAAAAGAGTGGGCCAAGTCACTGGAATTCAGAGATGTAGGAGGATCCGTTATCCAACAGGAACCATTCTCCAACTACATCTAGCATTTCCAACAAAACTAGGAGTCGGTTACTGAGATTAAGGGATGAGGGAAAATCCATCCTCCATCAACGGCTTACTTCTTCAACTAAATCCCGACAAATAAGGGATTATGGGTGAGAATACACTTCAACTATCTCTATAAAAGGAGGAGAAGGAAAACTCCATGCAGGATCGGAAATCAATCAACTACGACACTGGATAAACCCTAACTAGTAAGAATTATCTCAGTCGTCTAATCAATCATCTACTTCTCCATCCATACTTGAGCTCTAAACATCATCTTAACCTTAATACCCATCTCCTAGTAGAAACCCTCATCTCCATCAGTGCGGCATCTCAACCTCCATCCGACTCCATACTTAGTCCACTCAACCGCTCTCCTAGCCGACCCGATCATCTATCCGACTCATCCCAGCCGACATAAGAGCTATATCATCCCAAAAAGGATAAGTTTTCTCTCTCTCTTAGGTATTGCTTATTCCATATCTTCCAGACTCACTAGCTTGACCGTCGGAGTCCATTCGGTCGGCACCACACCGGTGTCCCATTTGGATCTCACGTTCCAGCGTGCTTTCTTGTTGCCTTGCAGGTTGCTGGTGCCCCCAATTCTAACCCTAATTTCAATTGTAGATTTCTTAGCGTCTACAGCTACCACTTAGATCAACAATTGCATGCAAGTCTTGTTCGATATAAATCAATTACATCCAAGTCCACGAATTTGACTTTCGGCGAATTTAAACCCGGAAAAGTCAATTTTGCCCATGTTTGAATTTCAGCTTTTGGAATTTGCCAAACATCCTTAACTTTCTACTGTCACGTGCGAATCACATGAGGACCTACATGTAATTGAACTTGTTTTATCCGGTACTTAGTCGTAATTATTTAGTTACCGTTATTTTAAAAAAACTAGCCGTTGGAACTATTTTGAGAGTGAATTTTTCCTATTTAAACACTGAAAACAGTCAATTTTGGCTCCTTATTTAAAATTTTTACACTCCAAATTACAATTGTCTAGTTAAGTTATGCATTCATCGAGTGGTGATTCTTCAAGTGTTGTTATTCGTCCTATTTGTAACAATTCAAATTGTAGTAAGCGAACGGTTCTATCCGTTAAAAAGTCTCAACCGCATGAGGGAAGATTTTATTGGGGTTGTCCAAAGCATGGGTGGTCGGAATGGTGTCATGAGGAAGGAAATGTGCAAACACAAGTTCTAGGAGATTTCATCCATGCCGAACTGTCATGTGAATTTGTACCACCACGACACATAGCTACAAGAAGACAACAAGACACGAGAGTTCAAAGACAACAAGCTACAAGAGAGCTACCTACGGAGGAACCTGAGGATACAATGGTGCAAAGAAGACAGAAGAGGAGAGTGCACCCAAATGAAGACAAGTATAGTATAATTAGGCAACTCATTTGCCTAAACCTGTTGTTGTTTGCAGTGTACTTGTTTGTGCAAACTTGTAAAGCATTCAACTAGAAGAACAAGTAGATTAGGAAGTACTTTGTATTGAACTTAATTTTCCAATGAAAGTTTCAATACAAATTGGTCAACGGAGATCTAACCAAACTATTTCAACTATCAAGTACTCCAAAGCAAAGTCATCAATCAAAACAAACCCAAAAACACCAACTAAGATGTATCAATGACTCCAAATCCATTAAACAAAACAAAAACTGCATAAACACAAACTAAATAGATGCAAATAACTACAAGTGACTAAGGTGTGGTACCAAACCAAGCACCAAGCCCCCTGCCCCTTGTTGATCCTCCTCTTCTACTAGCTTCTCCTCTGTCCCTTCCCCTTCCTCTGCCACTAGCAGTTTCACTAGGCCCTTCATCACCAACAGCTCCAGTTCTAGGTCTTTTATTACCAACATTTGGCCTTTCTTGGTTTGCATCCTATACAAGCAAACAACATTTACCCATCCTCATCACAATCAAACTAACATGACTTCATCATAGTACACAAACTTACTAGAGAAACATATATAAAATTAGACAAAGTCTTACATCAGAAGCTCCATTTTGTTGCTCACTGTCAGTTGGTTGGCCTTGGTTGAGTACATCTTCATCATCATTTTTTTGCTGCAAGATACAGTAGAGTTATAATATGAACTCATAAATCACAAACAAAACAAAGAAAACTGAGAATTAGTTAGCTCACCAAGGTAGGGCACTTCCTACAATTATGCCCTCTAACACCACATAAACTACACTTAGGTGGTCTCCTTGTTTTGTTCAATGGCACCTTAGGCTTCCTTGAACCACCCTGACCACCTTCACTTGGATGTCTAATCCTACAATGTAGGCTGCCAGAGCTCTCAATACATCGTGGTGAGCACACTTCCCGAGTCAAATCAAGGGCGAAGGGGACTTGAGGCACAGGTAGAATCATCATATCATATGCTCTAATATATGCTGCCTTGGTATGGTTAGCACTCAAGTAATTCTCCCCATCCTCTCTATTGTGATTGATAGCTACCCAGGCATGCCTACATGGGATCCCACTCATGTCCCACCTCTTACAATCACAAGTCCTACTCTGAAGGTTTACCACAAATGTGTATTTGTAATCCTCAACCTCATATATATGCCCAGCTTCTGAAATCAGTCTGTACTTTCTTGACTGATCATGGGTGTCATTTAATTTCTTTAACACCCTTGGCATTACAACTGATGTACATGCAACCCCCTTCTTCCTCCTCACAGTTACTCTTTGCATCACTTGGGTTCTCAAGCCCTATACCATAACCAACAATACACAGTTTACAAGCAAGTACACAAACCATACAAGTAGAAGCAAGTGTAACAAACCATCAAGTATTGCATATACCACTTACCTCCATAATGTTAAGGATAGAATATCCTCTCACAGGCTCCACCCAAGAATTGAAGCTTTCACTTACATTGTTGGTACAGTGATCTATCTTGGGAGTTGGGTCAAAGGCATGTCTTGCCCAAAAGCCTAGAGGAATGTTCATGAAGTAGTTATATGCTGGCACACCTGCATTCTTAATCTTCACCATGGCCTTGTTAAAACCATATAAGGTATAGGAAGTTACTGCTTGCCAAAAATACTTTCTGAGGTCTACACTTCTCCATTTGGGCTTGAAATTGTCATAGATGTGCTTAGCACATTTTCTATTGACAACAGTTGGTGCTAACTCTTCAATGTCTGGCACCAATCCCTGCAAGTTCAAATACAAATTTGTTAGTGACAATTTATAAATGGAAGTGAAAGTTTACAAGTCTACCTTCTATCTATCTGCCATGAAGTGCCAATGTCTGTCCACATTCCATGGACCAACAAAGTTCTCAAGGCACTGAAGGAAGAAACCCTATGAGTCTTTACACTCAGACTCTACTATTGCCCAAGCCACTGGAAATATGCCACAATCTGCATCGGTTCCAACAGCACTCAACAGATGACCTCTAAATCTACCCCTTAGGTGACATCCATCAAATAAAAGGAATGGTTGGCAGCCATTAAGAAAGCCTCTTTTCAATCCCTCCAATCCACAAAACATCCTTCGGAATTGTGGTGGCCTATCAATGGCAGGTGTCACAAATATCTCAACCAGAGAACCTACATCTGTTCTCAGTACCATCTCTCTGTACTTAGTTTCCATCTTGAATGCCTCCTCAGGGTTGCCTCCCATTATCTCTTCAGCTTTAATCTTTGCCCTGTAAACCCTCATATAAGGCACAACAAGCCCATGCTTACTATTCACCCATGGCATCAGTTTCTTGGCACTAATTCCAGGATTCTCCTTCAAAGGTTCAATCAACTCGGTAGCCAGCCAATTAGAGTTTGCCTGTCTCTGATCCACCATCCTTACACACTTATGTTCACCATTATAAGTCCTAATCTGAATGATGTTTCATCATCCAAAACACATGCAGTTACAGACATACAAGTTAGAGTGTAAATTAAGGAGTCAATCAAAGGAATGTTGATTAAGTAGTCAATCAAGTATAGTGTAACTTACAAGCATGCAGCCTTCATGGGCAACCTTTGCCTCCACAGTGTACTGTGAATCTGGATGTATCATTCTTCTTCCTAACTAACATGAACCCAACTTTCAACACATACTCTTTCACCCTCATTCTCAAGTCTTTTATATTACAAAAGACATCTCCTTCTTTAAACTGTTTGTCCCAGTCTTCAATGTGATCTTGGAACTCATCTCCAATCCATTCTGCATCACTCAATTCATTTTGTTCATCACTTACATAATGAAACTCAGCATCATCATCATCATTAATCTCATGTGCATTCTCAGTTTCATGATTCTCACCAGCATTCTCAGTTGCAGTTTGATTCTCACCAGCATTCTCAGTTGCATTAGCATCTAGCTCATCCCCATATCCATCTGATTCAGAATGCACACACCTGGTGAAGCCAATTTGCTCATCCTCACTCTCATGCAGATAATGAGTATTAGGTGCATCATCTTCCCAACCATATAATTCCCTATCACCATCACTCTCATCCCCATTAGTTGCATTCTTAGTTCCACTGCCACTCTCATTTCCTCCTACTCCATGCTCATTCTCATCAACATAACTCTCACTCTCAGATTCACTTCCATTTTCTCTTGCCTCATTGAAATCTCCATCATCACTATCAGTAGCTTCACAATTACTTTCATGCATCTTACCTTTCCCCTTGTCAGCTCTAGATGGCTCCTCTATTTCTGCATTATCATCATCACCCCAGTCCTCAACTAAGCCCTCATCCACATGATTATCCCTACTCCCTTCACCAGTTTCTACCCTATTCTGTTCACAATTATCCACCCTACTCCCTGCACCAGTTTCCACTGCATCTTGGTTTTTTGTCAGAATATTCTTCAACATTTCCTCAAAATCATCAACATTAACAACAAATTCACTCCCAACATACTTCAAAGGAGTAGATTCAACCACTTTAGGAATGTAAGGAGTTTGTAGAGTTGGTTCATGGAAATGTGTAGTAGGAGTTTGGGGAGTTGGTTCAGTTGGTACAGGTGGAGACTTAGGTTGTTGAGTGTTCTGAGTTTCTTGAGTGGCATGTGGTGGTTCATCTTCAAACATTGGATGATCAGTCAAGTCAATGATTTCAGGGGGTACTGAGGTTGAGTTTTAGGCTTACAAGTCCTAAACAATCTTCTTCAAGTACTAGTTGCATATTGATTCTGAGGTTGAGGTTTGGTGGGAGGGGGTACATATTCAACATCTATACCAACATCAACAAATTCATATGCATTCTTACCCCATCTCTTATTTTTAACTGGAGACCTATCTATAGCTAGAGGCTCAACATCTACAGTTTCTAAATGTAACTCAACTTCTTTGTTTTTCATGTTAAGTTCAAACATTAGCTTAACAGCATGATCACTTACAACCTCAATTTGATCAAATGAATTCTCAATATCGGCCATCATACTAAAAAAACAGAGAACCCTGAGTTTGCACATCAGATAACACAGAATCATCAACATCCTTCAACAGTTTTGTGTATGTGTACCTTGAAGAATCGATATTGGCAATCATGTATTGATCCTTACAGTCGTGAATCCGAATGTTGAACAACGGCCCCATTGTCACTGAAACAAGCCAAATAAACCACAAAACACAAGCTTCGATTAGTAGAAGCTGCTACAAGTATAAAAACCCTAGCTTTATACTAAGCCGATTTCCAATACAATCGGACACAAATTTACGACATCCAATTAACAACATGACGAACATGTCAATTTCAAAAAAAAAAAACCAAAAAAATTGAAATTCAAATAGTACTAATACCTTACTGTTGTGTTCGGTTCTTCACGTAAGCATTCAACAACGAAGAATTGCAGCGTCGAACGTCAAATATTGGCCGATTATGGTGCGAATTTTACTTCGTCAGTGGTGGATCGAACGTTAATGGCGGACTGGGTGTTTGGGGGAAGAAGACGGAATGTTTTGGCGAGTGGAGTGGGATTTTTTGGAAATGTAATTAACCCTAGTAAAAGTGAAACAAAGTAACTGAGGCCACGTTTGGTTTGTGAATAAGTCAAGGCGAATTAAAATTTGTCAACGTAAAATGCAGTTAATGGACCTGGATGTAATTGTTGATCTGAGTGGTAGTCAGATGTGAGAAGGGCATCTAAGAGGGGGGTATATGTAATTTTCCCTAATTCTTATATGTACCAAAAAATATTTTGAAAAAGGAATCATTTCTCCATCAAGTTTCAACATAAAATCCCAAAAATGTTTTTCGACCATCAATTTATACATTGAGCTGAAAAATTATTTGGTACTACGTAGGTATGACCTATGGGGTTTTATTAGTCATTAATTTGATCATCGTGGGAAAATTACATTTTCTCTCCCTACTATTGACCTTCTTCTCAAAATAATCCCTAAATTTTTCCAAAAATATATTGGTCCCTGAACAATGATAGAAAGTGTACTTTTTGGACCAATATGTAATTGTTCAGGGACCTATATGTTATTGCGAAACATAGTGTCAATTTTATAATTAAGCTTAATTCCAAGGAGAGTAAATGTAATTTGCCCTAGTTTTATTGGATTGGGTTTGTATCAGAGTAAAACGATGAAAGATTTTATCAAAGAGTTTATTGTAGAAAGTTATGTGGGTTTGTCACGTAGGCTTCCGCCCTGTCTGACAACAGACAGTGTGATAAATATTGAAAGTAAAAAAATAGGCAATTCTAAAAATATATTCTTTTTAATTTTATAGAGTAAATTTGGGTTTTTTGGTTACTATATATTTTTTTTATTGAAATATGTATATGACGAAAGAGCAATGATTAGAGCGATAGGGCGATCGTCATGCCAACTTTGACGATTTGATATGAACCGTCTAATGGTTTAAAATCAATTGACGCAGAGAAGTTTTTTCAATGAGTCACTCTATTTATATTCACCAAATGTGTTTATTATAAATGTGATAATTACAAATTGGTGTCATCCCCAAATCTTTCCTAATTATTAGTGCTACATAAAATATTTACTACAATTTAGTATCTACCTATCTAATTTCAAAGATGACCTCAAATAAATATAGTATATGTACATATTAGAATAATAATATAATCCTAATATAATCTATAAAAACTATTAAATTTTCGTTTAATCTGATTTAGCCAAGCATCAGCTAAATCATTAAGCCAAGTATCAACTCAATCATCGTCCACAGAATCATCAACGCTCTTTCATTCCTCCGGGGATATTGAGCTACGTGACAAGCATCACTGATCGCCGCCAAGCACCACCGATTTTGTGAATTTCGTTAAGGGTGAATTACAGTAGGCCCCTCCTGATAAATTTCATAATAACACTTTGATTCATTTGATTCTAACAATAACACCATAGGACAAAATTAATAAATCAATTACAATACAGCCCAAAATTTAAATTGCTGCCAAACACATCCTTAATTTAAACTTCTAAACAATTTACAATTTTGTTATAAATTTTTATTTTATTACAAAATTGATTCAAACAATTTGTATTTACTCCCTATAATTTTTTTTCTATTTTCAAACAATACCAACAAAAATTGCAAACAACCCTCTTAAAAAATTTAATAAATATTTTAAATATAAAAGTTTATTGTGACAAAAGTTTACAAAACATAATGAAAAAATAGAACGCATTAATATTTTCATGCTCCATGGAAATAGCTTCTATGGATACTATGATTAGGTATGATTTTTTTATATTATGGTGAATATATATTTGTAAAAATGGAACCGGAAACGTTTACTTGAGACATAAAAAGGGTTAAACGGCAACTATGTTTCAAGACTAAGTAAGTACTAGTATATTTTAATATTTTTGTTATTTTTAGCAAGATTATATTTGAAATATCATTTTATTTCATTTTCGTAAATAAGTTCATATTTTTAGAACTAGTTTTAAAAATTAGATTTTCATTTAATTTATTTTAATTTTAACGTTAAATGATTTGAAAATATTTTTATATTTATTAATATTGCATATTGGATGCTCGTGAAAGGGAAGAGACGGAAACTAAAAAATGTGACGGTTAAAATAAGTCCATGTTTGGAAAGCACACTTTCAAAGTATAAAATGGACCAAAATATTATTGTTGAAAACAGAGGGACTTTCTTGTTAATAGGGTGTTTATTGGGGGGACTTGGTGTAATTTTCCCTTTCCTTAATCCAACCAAGCATTAACAATCAACGATCGTTCAATCATCTTTAACCATCCAGGTTCTTACAATCCTCTACAAGCATCACCTCAATCAAATTTTGTATTCCAATTTTCGACAATGGGCCATCTTCCATCTCTAGTCAGATTCAAATTAGTCTTTATAGGGTTATAGGGGTCCTAATTTCAACTTGTGGATAAATTGTGGACTGGCCCTTTGTATAATACTATCATGATGCTTAATATGTATCCAAGCATCTTATAATTTTTTTTCTCCAGGATGTAGTTGTTTCCTATTTTCAATGGCTACACCAAAACCAAGAAGTAATTCAGCGAAAGGAAAGAAACTTGAGAAAGTACCACTTTCACCTTTTTAATGCATGTTATCTTTTTTTGTGATGGTGCTTGTTTAGTGACCAACGATGTTTAATGTAACTAATAGGATGCCTTACTATTCATTGGTGCTTGTGTAATTAATATGATTCATTTGTTGAACAATGGTGCTTGTGTGACTTATATGATAGCTTCATGGGAATGTACTGATTTCGCTTTTTTTTTTTTTTTATGATGCTTGATGTAACTAATATGATGCCTTAATGTACAATGGTTCTTGTGTAAGTGATATGACGTATTAGTTGAACAATGGTGCTTATGTAACTTATATGATGCTTATTTCATTTTGGATTCTTGTATTTTATGATGCTTGCATTATAAGGTTACAACCCACTAATTGAATACATGTCAATAGAATTAAGAAGGTACGATGTCAATAAGAAAACATGAATAGAAAAAAATACCTGAGAATGGAGGATGTAGGAAGCAAGAAGGTGATTATTGTTATGATGATACTTGTATCAATGCGTAGATGCCAGTCTGACGTCTGTGAATGTGTTGATGATAATGGTGTGTTTCGAATTAGTGTATGTCACAAGATGCTCTTTTATTTGGAAATATATTAGTTTTCAAGATAGATGACTTGATTGGTGATATATATAGATAAGGGAGTGATTTTATCAATAGTAGTAATATTTAATTTCAAATTTACTAAAAATAACAAAATAACTAATTCATAGAAAGTTTTTTATGTATATTATAGTGTAAGAAGTTTTTGAAAGTTACATTAATTTGTAATTATTTCTATTATAAATCACATTAATTATTTCATGAAACAAAGTTATGTGGTATAAAACCGGTCAAGTCAATAGTCCTAGTCAAAGTCAATCAATAGTCCATAGTCCATCCAGAGCTTAGGTGTAGTGATTTAGTTCGTCAAAATTCCTTCAACAACAATGTAGGTCCGACAAGGATAGTGGTTCGTCAGGCTTGAAATTGGGTATTCACCTGTAGTAAAAGAGGAAGGGGTTAGACCCTTTTGGGTCAGTTTGTCTATGATAAACTAGACTAAGATTCAACTAGTTTAGTAAATGATCGTTTTAATTTGACCTCTAAACCTGTAGTGGAATATCACAAGTAGTTCTTTAATTATGAGGATTAAATGCCTCCTATTTATAGTGATAAGCTCCAGGGGACACGCCAGAGATTGGTCGGCCTAGAGAAATAATGACACGTGATCTCGGAGATTGATGGCCTGTGTAGGTCACGCCAATATCAATGACGTGTTCAAAGATGGCCCACTGGAACATAGAGATCGGATTCATGGAGGTCGGACTTAGTTCTCTTGGTAGTAACATAGAGATTGGTGTGAAGTCTACCTCGGACGGTGATGGGGTCAGACATGCCCATCACGTAAGCCTTTTTTAGTTTTCTTGACTTTTAAGGTAGTGACTGGGAGTCGGACCATGGCTATGGTGACCTCGGATCCTGAATAGACGAACTGAAGTTGCCTTAATCCGGCAGTGTGGAGGTCGGACTTATTGGTACATATCACAAAGTAAAATTTATAATGTTATATTGGTGAAACTCATTAAACAGGATTTAGTCATAACTTACGAAATAAGGAAATACATTAGAGATAGTGTAGCGGACTAAAATGGAAACAAATTGTCATTTTCAAATGATTGAAAATATATATGCGGTTGTTATGATTATATCAATTCGAACCCCACAATTTGTGGACCATGAACACTTTATTAACTTAGATATTGTGATGTCCAACTTGGATGGCGTTCAATTTTTCATATTTTCCATCCACTGATTATCAAGCTGATGCGATAGAAAATCCTAAATATAATTGAAGTCTTCAATAAATTGTTTAAGTCGACCATGCATGTCTTTGTGGATTCCATATCTCGTTTCTGTCTAGTACTAGCACTTGACATAGTTTTACAATTAAATATAATTGAAGTCTTCAATAAATTGTTTAAGTCGACCATGCATGTCTTTGTGGATTCCATATCTCGTTTCTGTCTAGTACTAGCACTTTACATAGTTTTACAATTGTCAATAAATTTTTGTTTCTAACATTTATTATGCTCGTTTAAACTTTTTGTAAGCTTTAATAAATTTTTAGCCGATTTAAAAAGAAAAAAATTGTCAGTAAATTCTTATTTCTGATTGTCTCATTTTATCTCAAGATTATCATGACATGTTTATCAATATAAATATTAAATTTGGTAATCTTGTAATAGACATGCACATAATGCATGGATATTACAACTTATGTCATAATGTTTTATGTTTAACATGCTTACCTAAAATAGAGTTAAATGCATAACACCCTCTGAGTTATTAATAACTAGTATTAACCCGTGGCGATGCCACGGTATAATTTTCTTTTAATATTAAACAAATGAAAGATAGTATAATTTGATAAAGAAAAAAATAATGTCTCCCCAAAGATTTTTAAACGACTCATTCTAAAGATATTAGTCATGGGGACTGTGGTTTGGCCTTTAAAGTGAGTTTTCAAGTTTAAATTATATCATTTTTAAAGTTGATTTTACCCATTGAATTTAATTCCGAAGTTGCAATTATTATATTATTAGAGTTGGTTTACCCCCTCTAATTAAGTTCCAGAGTTTGAAATTTTTACTTTCTTAGAGTATTTTTTCCATAAACCGTACTCTTCTCTTGAATAATGTTCCCAAGTTGTAATTATCACGTTCTTAAAGTTGGTTTATAATTGAATTGAGTTGTCAAGTTGGAATTACGTACCCAATTCTTAGTTTATTTTTTCATATATTGTGCTTTACTCTTTGAACAAAGTTCTCAAGTTGTAATTATCTCATTATTAGAGTTCGCTTGTGTTCGAATTGATTTCCTAAGATGGAACTATCTCATTCTTGGAGTTCAAATTATCCATCGAATTGGATTCCCAAATTGAAACTATATCATTCCAATAGTTGATTTTACCATTCGAATTGAGTTCCCAAGTTGAGTTATTTCACTTTTAGACTTAATTTACCCTTCGACTTTAGTTCGTAAATTTGAATTATCTTACCCTTGGAGTATTTTCAAATAAAGTGTGGATTACTCTTTTAATATAGTTTTAAAGTTTTAATTAATTATATTGTTGGTATAGTCAGTTTGTCCTTTGAATATAGTCATAGATAAGTTGGCCTTGTTCCATATAGAGTTAAGTACCCCCATCAAACTTTGTTTCCCTTTTTTGCATTACCTCACTTAGAGTTAGTTTATCATTCGAATGGAGTTCTCGAGTTGCAGGTAATTCTTAGAGTTGGTTTACCATGATACTGAATCTCCATATTTGAAATGTCACATTCTTATAATTGGTTTCCCAATTGAAAGGAGGCTTTAACTCGGAATTATCTAATTCTCATATTACTTTCCCAAATAGTGTAGTTTTCACTCTTAAATGAGTTCTTAAGTCCGATTTATCACATTTCTACATTCATTTAGCTTTGAATTGAATTCTCCAGTTGCAACTATACTATTCTTAAATTATGTTTCGAAAAATTGGGGTTCAACCTTTCAATAAAGTATTCAATTTGTAATGATCACATTCTTACTGTTGGTTTGCTATTCAAATTGAGTATTCAAGTCTTAATTATTACGTTATTAGAGTTGAATTTACTATTTAAATTGAAATTATCTCATTTTTATAGTTGGTTTAAATCTTCGAATTGAGTCTCTAAGTTGGAAGTATCCATTTCTTATAGTATTTTTTCTCATATAGTGTGGTTTACTCTTTAGATACAGCTTTAAAATTGAAGTTATATCTTTATTAGAGTTTGTTTAACCTTCTAATTGAGTTCTCAAATGGAATTATCACACCCTTAGAGCAGTTCCATATAGTGCGGTATACTTTTCTAATAGAGTTCTCAAGTTCTGAGTATAATAAATACGAAATTGCTCAGATCTATAGGTTCATCACTCAATTTTAGTACACAACATCAACTCCATAATGTTTTAGAAATTCTTCTAAAGTTTCCACCAAACATGACAACCAAACCAACAAAAGACTTGTCAGATTCTCGACCATTAGTGACTCTCGTAATGTCGGGAAGACTACACTAAAGTGCCTCAAAGTAAATTTATTAACCATGGGAATTTCACCTTATATAGTTAGCCTTGTATTATTCGATACACCTGCAGGATCACTCTGTGGAATGAACCTGCAACATGTGGTGGTCTCGTCAATTAAAATGCTAAATTTTGAATGAGTAGTACATCCCACATGCAAAAGTAGACAAGCAATAGTGTATCGACCAACCTCGAAACAGGTTCAACACTAATGGCAACATTTTTCCTCACCTGATAACTCTATGAGTGGGAATGAGTGACTTTTAGATAAATAGTAACAAAAGATAAATAAAAGTACTCTAGCTTAAAACCTAGCCCCGCCCCCGGTAAAAAATGTACATATTCATTTTTGGGATGTCCCACTAATTTAGATTAATTCCTTTTTTACACGTGTCAAGATGATGTACAAAATGATTTGAATTTATTGAAAATAAGAGATAATTTTATAAAAATTATCATTTTTTTATAAATCCATTCTTTATTTTATAGTCTTTTACAAAAAATATATATTTCAATTTTCTTTTCTTTTACTTCCCTGGAAGGAGCTTCCGTAGAAACTCCGGCGGAGCTTTAAGGGGGAGCTGGTTGGGAGTTGCCCATGGAAGTGGAAGCTCAGATCTGGAGTTCCACATGGAAGCTCTAGGTTGGAGCTTCCAACGAAAGTTCCAGCATGGACCTTCAATATAATGGTAGGAAGCTCCGATTTATGCTTCCTGCCAAGCTTCCATGGAACTTAATTTTTTTTTTCAAGAAAAATGAAATGAGGATTTGTAAATATTTGTAACTTATTTTTTTTGTTATTTTTTTTACTAATTTTCAATTTTCTTTTCTTTTAGATTTCATATCCATATTTATTTTAGGAGAGACATGTTCTTTGTATTTTATTAAAATATTTTTTTCCTTAAGTTGGTCCAAGTCAACAGTTAAAGGATGACAAAATGAATCTCTGGCTGCCACGTCACCCAAGCCACCAGAAAATTTAAAATATAAAATTTTATTAACGGTGTAATGAATACAAATGCGCTCAGAGCTGGAAGCGTCAAAACACAACATGAATTCCACAATCTTCTCGATGAGTAACGGGGTGCTTTTAATTATATTGTTGTTATAGTTAGTTTGTCCTTTGAATATACATATAGTCATAAGTTGGCCCTTGTCCCATTTAGAGTTAAGTTCCCCATCTAACTTTGTTTTCCTTTTTGCATTACCTCACTTAGAGTTGGTCTATCCTTGGAATGAAGTTCTGAAGTTGCAGATGTCTAATTCTTAGAGTTGGTTTACCATGAGACTGAATCTCCATATTTGAAATGTCACATTCTTATAATTGGTTTACCAATTGAAAGGGGCCTTTAACTCGGAATTATCTAATTCTCTATTACTTTCCCAAATAGTGTAGTTTTCACTCCTAATTGAGTTCTTAAGTCGGATTTATCACATTTCTATATTCATTTAGCTTTGAATTGAATTCTGAAGTTGCAACTATACTATTCTTAAATTATGTTTCAAAAAATAGGGGTTCAGCCTTTCAATAAAGTATTCAATTTGTAATGATCACATTCTTACTGTTGGTTTGCTCTTCAAATTGAGTATTCAAGTCTTAATTATTACGTTATTGGAGTTGAATTTACTATTCAAATTGATATTATCTCATTTTTATAGTTGGTTTACTCTTCGAATTGAGTCTCTAGGTTGGAAGTATCCATTTTTTCTAGTATTTTTTTCTCATATTGTGTGGTTTACTCTTTAGATACTGCTTTAAAATTGTAGTTAAATCTTTATTAGAGTTTGTTTAACCTTCTAATAGAGTAGTTCCATATATATAGTGCGGTATACTTTTCTAATAGAGTTCTCAAGTTCTGAGTATAATAAATACGAAAGTACTCAGATCTATAGGCTCATCACTCAATTTTAGTACACAACATCAACTCCATGATGTTTTAGAAATTCTTCTAAAGTTGCCACCAAACATGACAACCAAACCAACAAAATTTTATAAAAATTATCATTTTTTTTGATAAATCCATTCTTTATTTTATAGTCTTTTTTAAATATATATATATATAATTCAATTTTCTTTTCTTTTACTTCCCTGGAAGGAGCTTCCATAGAAACTCTGGCGGTGCTTCGAGGGGGAGCTGGTTGGGAGTTGCCCGTGGAAGTTAAGATCTGGAGTTTCCTGTGGAAGCTCTAGGTCGGAGCTTCCACGAAAAGCTCCAACATGGAGCTTCAATATAATGATATGAAGCTCCGATTTATGCTTCCTGCCAAACTTTCAAGGAACTTAATTTTTTTTCAAGAAAAATGAAATGAACATTTGTAAATATTTGTAACTTTTTTTTGTTATTTTTTACTATTTTTCAATTCTCTTTTCTTTTAAATTTCATATCCAGATTTATTAATTTTAGGAGTGACATGTTTTGTATTTTATTAAAACATTTTTTTCCTTAAGTTGGTTCAAGTGAACAGTTAAAGGATGACAAAATGAATCTCTGGATGCCACGTCACCCAAGCTACCAGAAATTTTAAAATATAAAATTTTATTAGCGGTGTAATGAATACAAATGCCCTCAGAGCTGGAATCGGATGTTATTAGTTAATTTAAAACACAAAATGAATTCCAAAATCTTCTCGATGAGTAAGGGGGTGCTTGAACTATATATGTACTGCCTACCAACATTGGCAGAACTTGTAAGATTTGTCTAAAGTCACCACCAAACATGACAATCAATTCACCAAAAGTCATGTCTGATTCAATTGTCAATAAATTTTTGTTTCTAACATTTATTATGCTCGTTTAAACTTTTTGTAAGCTTTAATAAATTTTTAGCCGATTTAAAAAGAAAAAAATTGTCAGTAAATTCTTATTTCTGATTGTCTCATTTTATCTCAAGATTATCATGACATGTTTATCAATATAAATATTAAATTTGGTAATCTTGTAATAGACATGCACATAATGCATGGATATTACAACTTATGTCATAATGTTTTATGTTTAACATGCTTACCTAAAATAGAGTTAAATGCATAACACCCTCTGAGTTATTAATAATGTGTGTGAAACCCCTCTGAGTTAACAAATTAGTACCAACACCCCCTTGATTATTAAAAATGGGCACAAAACCCCCCACCCTTTATTTTTAAAGTGTATGAGGTACACTCTCATTAGGTGCGACTATAGATGTTTGTTTATGTTATCTTACACCAAATCAATGCAAAAAAAAAAGACCATAGTTATTAAAAATATGCGCAAAATCCCATGTAATTCTTATAAAGTCATTGCAATACCCCTTTTACATAAATATTAAATATACATAATGAATTCGTATTGTGTGCAGTTTGATTCGTTAGTCCAAATTTTCAAAAATATTAAAATGACTTAAATTTGAGCTATTAAAAATAGTAAAACTCTGCTTTTTTTCCTGGTTAAATGAACAACAAAAATCGATCACACATTACTGGTTATATAGTACTGAAATATATAAATAACAACCATAGATAACACTAATTAAGATTGTCATTACACAACAACAACATATACCAATTCATTATTAGTGTAAACGGAAAAAAGTGAGGGCAAAAGATAATAAACTTAAATTATGAATGTCCAGTCCACCTAGTCGCGTTAATTTGGAGTAAACCTAAAAGAACATTCATTGTCGCACCTAATATGAGCACGCCGTAAAAAAAAAGGCTGAAGGGTTCCACGCACATGTTTTAATAACTCAGGGGGTTTCGCGCACATTTTTCATAACTCAGGGACTAATTTATTAACTCATGGTGGTTTCGCGCACATTTTTTAATAACTCAGGGGGGTTCGGTACTAATTTGTTAACTCAGTGGGGTTTCGCGCACATTTACAATAACTTATGGGGTATTTTGCATTTAACCCACCTAAATTAAGGTTAAGTCTATGGTCCAACTACAAATATAATGATTTAACATACACTCATTTTATCAAATCCAAATGTTTAACATGTGATGTTTTTAGTTTAATATGTGATATATATTAATCAAAGTTTCATAAAAGTTTGTGCTAATATCAACCCTATAATTAATCGATGATTTCAAATAAATTGCGACAATAAATTACGTAGTACAATAATCCGTCGTCTCAGCTTTCATAGTGGTTCCAAAATTCACACTGCATAAATGCCAATTATAATCCAGTACGAATGAGTTTCAAGAACGGGTAGAGATATTTATAGCCTAATCAAGCATATGACCATTACACCTTTACAATTGTAATCATGCATTTCCAATGAAGTAATCATCCCTTGTTATCCAACTTATATATTATTTGCAAGTGATATAGAATATTCTAACATGGAATAATTTAAACACATCATTGAGTCTTTCTCATGATGCGGTATAGCACTAAAATCGAGGGAGCAATTCAGGCCGGTTTCTTTGATGCTAGGGGGTTTCCCACTAGTCCACCTTTTCCAAAATTTGACAAGTGTCAACTCATTTAATTCTTTTTTCTATTTTCTTATTTTTTTTCAACATTTTTACCTTAAACATAGTTAGAGTGTAGTCATGTTTTTAAATTAATTTATCTACAAATTTTGGAATAAACATAAGACCCCATCACAAAATTCCATTTCCAAATTGAATCTTCAAAATCAACCTACGTCAACCTAGAATTTTATTTTGAGAATGAAAGCCTCAATTGTTCCAAAAAGGTGAACCATTTTCTGTTAAATATGAAGAAGATTTTTGAGTGGCATCAACAAGCGGAGTTCAGGAGTCAATTTATTTTACTTATTCAATTTTAATCTAGTGCATACATGTTCAACTTTTTAATTTAAGATGTAAAATCTGAGTCAAGTTAGATACGATTTTCTCCCTTTTATTTATCATATTTTTGCAATTATGTAAATTATTTTATTATATGAAAATACGTGTTAAACTTAATTTTTGTGACGGGATCTGATGTTTCATCCAAATTTTTCAGATAAATTAATTTAAAAATATGACTAGACTATAACTATGATTAATGTTAAAATGTTAGAAAAATAGAAAAATAAAAAAGAACAATTCTCAAAATTTTGGTAAAGGTGGACGAGTGGGAAACCATTATCATCAAATAAACCATCCACACCACCACCAAACGCCCATCAACTGCCCCACCACCCTTCCACCGTTCACCACCCACCTCCATACCACCACTCCAGCCACCCTCACCAACCACCCACCTCTACCTCCCATCCACCGTCCATCACCACCACTCCAACCACCCTCACCTACCATCCTGGTTGCAACCAGCTCCACTCCAACCACCCTCACCACCCACCTCTACCTCTCATTCACCGCCCCACCACCGTCCACCACCCACCTCAAAACCACTATCCACCACTCCAGCCACCCTCACCACAGCTCCACCTCACCCACCACAGATCCCACCACCACCAACACCAGATCCGCACCATAGCTCCAGATCCACAATACCTATCAGTCGAGGGTGTCTCACTCCAGATCAGCACAGCAACACATTCCACCTGTCCGACATCCACAACCACCACCTCCAGCAAGAAGAAGGCGCATTCATTATATCGATTCAGTTTTGTATTATGAATACAAAACTGTATTATTGAACTCTAATACATACAGTTTTAATATCCAGTACACTATATGGAGTTTACTGTATTATTATTATCCATATAAAATGCAATAGTCCCAGATGAAACTGTACATTTTAACTACTCCCTCCGTCCTGAATAACTTCATTCATTAGGTTTAGCGTGCAGTTTTATGCAAAAAGTTAAAGTATATATATAATATATAAAATGTGGAAAAAGTGTACTTTTAGTGGCAAAAATTATAATTTGTGTGTAAAGTTGAGATTGTTTATTATTTATTGGGTGTGAGATAGTTTTCTTTTTTGTTAATGTATAAAGTTCTATGGGATGACTAAAAATGACAAATGTATAAAGTTCTGTGTGATGGATGGAGTAAAAATATACAGTCTAGTTGTATATTTGGACTATCCGTAAAATTACAAAATAGAAAAGAAAATGTGGGAGGAGCAAAATTTGAAATTAAGATATACCTATCTCTTAAAAATTGAAACACCCTAACTCATCGTGGTCCTAACATTGCATCAATAACACATCAAGCCAGATGTCAAGAAATCAATAATGTGATAGTCCAAAAGTCAATTCACATATCATATGCGGCATGCTAATAATGATGATGTGGAGAGTAATTCACTTTTTTTTCTTTACTTTGATAATTTGTTTTTACAAAAGTAAATTACAAATAACCCCATTATTTATTACAAATTCAAATCAACACCTCTTAAGTTTATAAAAATTTCATTATTACCCAAAAAATTATATATATATATATATATATATATATATATATATATACACACACACACACACACACACACACACACACACACACACACACACACACACGATAACAATAAAATAGAAGCAAAAGTATCAAGAGTTCCCCTTACCTCAAGGTTGATACGAATCCAGTCAATCTTACATAATCGCAACATACTCCAATAGCTTGCACATCGAATCTCCAAAAGTTAACTTAAGCCACGATTCATCCAAAGAACCAATCACAAACTCCATCTTGCCTCTACTACAGTTTTATAGGTCGATATTGAGGAAATAGGGTAACAAGGGCAAAACAGTAATTTTCTAGACACAAATAGGGCTGGAAATAAAAAGATACAAAAACTGTCTCCACCAAGGCTTGAACCGTCAACCTCCTGCAAGGCATCACCATAGCCAACCAACTGAGCTGCAGAAAACTAATTATAACTTAGTGATGGCAGCTTCTGTGAATTGGTGCGATCTCAGGGGCAAAATAGGCATCCTACGGATCTGGGGCTAAAGTGGAATAAGCTAAAACTCGTCAAATTTCATAGGAGGTCCCTAGCTCCTTCAAATTCCCAAAAGCAAGGGTTTTAATTAACTTTCAGAAAACCTCAAACTAGTCCCTGCTACAATCCAAAACTTCCTGAATCGAACCAATCGACTCCGAATCAAGGCCAAGGTTACAGCAATCGAATAACCATCAATCCCTCCATTCAAATCGATGAGTAACAGTCCCAAAACAACATGAATCAGTCCAAATCGAATCGCGAATTCGTCCTCTTGTTTCCATGTCGCGATACACACCAATCTCAGTTCGATAATCACAACACTACTCGATTTCATTCGCATCGGAAGGAATAAGGAAGATCGGTGGCGTGGAGGAGGGATAAACGGGCGGAGCTTGGTGGATTTGGAGGTTGCCTAAGGAAGTGTAGAGAGGAGGAAGAAGAAGACTAGGGTTTTAACTTAGGGTTTGCTTGTTGAGCACATCCTGGTCCCAACTTGGACTTTACACAACTTGGTCTTTACTCCAGTTCACGTACAATTAAATCATAGTACTCCATCTTCATTTATTGATCCGTAAAATATTTATCTATAAAATCTCGTAAATCAAATTAAGTCCAAATAATTTCCCTTCTCCAAATTATATTCAAATCGACGGTTCAATAAAATTTTCGGGATTTTACATGCTTTCTGAATTTCCCTCCAACAATACCAAAAAAAGTTACATTCCCTCCAAAAGTTTCCTACAAAATTTTCCACCAGTTTTGACAAGTGCAAAACTTAGTGAGATTCATAACTCTACATGAATACACTTCATACAACATTCATTATCTGATTACTAAACAAATACAAAAAGTTACACTGATCATATTATCAACGGAAGATACAAATATATACACTAACCTCTAATGATTCTTGTTGTTACGGACTACGTCCAATCCGTTAAGGGCGCCATAGAGCGTGTCCTAAAGCGCATCACGGCTTAATTAGCCAATCCAGTATTGGTCCGACCTCATATGGTCCGCCCACAGTGAATCGGCCAGTACGCTAAAGTCACTACATCCTCACAGCTAGTCCGAGCTGGCTAAGGAAAGGACTTCCAAACCTGACCATGTCAGTACAGAGATGCCTAACGGACCGGACGAGATAATCTCGGATGCCACCATCGCAATAAGCCCAAACGTACATAACAGGACCACTGAGATACTTCCGTGAAACTCCAGGCTCGGACATCCAGAGTTACCCAAGGGCAGATCAACCAAGCAGATAGATCTGTCCGAGGGACTAACACGGACCCAACAGACGGAACGATACTCTCAGGGGGAAAAGGTCCAAACTACCCTCCCAGGCCCACTAATTGTTATTGGATTACTGTTCTCTAATGGGCCATGGGCCGAAGGTAGCATTGGTGTCCAAATCTGGATCGTACACTTGGCATCATCTTGTGAACCTCTTCATAAGTACACGATAACTATAAATATGGAGCAAGGTCCAAGGCCTTGAGGTAAGTCATAAGTCATAAGTGACAAGTGACAAGTTTTCTAGTCGGATACAATAACCTTCCTCATAACTATTACATTGAGAGCTTCCAACTCTCTCTTGAGTAAAGTCTCTTACCGGATTGACTCGGACAATCCGGATATCCCGTCCTAACCCCCCCCCCCCCCACTTAGCCCTTTCAGGTACGCAAGCACGGACAAGTGATACCTCGGAGTTCAAGCAGGAGGCGGAACCAAGTTCAGGATATTTGTAGTAGTTTAGTCAGTTAGTGTTCGAGGTTTACCCCTCAACAATTCTGTTTATATTAAAGCATGATAGAGACACTTACAAATAATCGAAAATTAATCAAAGGGCTAATATGCATTTACGGGCTTAATTGTGGGGCATAATAAGCCAAATGGAAAGGACTTTTATTGTGGACCACCAAAAGGAAATGTTACGCATTTAAACAAACACCCTAATGGCAAACGATTTCCTTCAATCCCCGGAAATTTTTTTTTTCACCAATAACTTTTGTCCGTTTTTAAACTTACCCCATAAACTTTTTTTTTTTGCATTTCACACCAAAACTTTTAGTAATATTTTGACGTTACACCAAAAATTGACGTCCGTAAAGTTTGTATTTTAAATCACACCAAAACCTTTTCAAAAATTTACACCCGCTACCAAAACCTTTTTTTTGTTTTTTAAATCACACCACAACCTTTCTTGGTTGATTTGAGTAATCAAAATATATGTTCGCATGAATTGTTTAGTGTTGCTAGTCTATTGATGGTTGGAATATGCATCATATTTGCCATGACTTTTGCCTTTTGCAATCAAATTCTTCATATAATTTGTTGGTTCAGTGTAGTGATTTAAGGAACTCCATATGTACCCCCTGCCAATTGCGTATCTTCCTGTGTTTTGATCTAAAAAATGACACAAAGCTACTTATATATATGTGGAACGAGTATATATATTTTGTGCCTTCATTTTTTGTAATTTTATTGAAGCAACTAATTGAGGGATGGAATGTAAAGAAAGTTCGAACACTTAATTTTATAGATAGAATGTATGCCAATTAATATACTAATAAATTTTATCATTTTTTATCCGTGCACAATGGAATTTCACATTCGCCAGATACATATGCAGTATCTTATTGTTATATCTATCATAAAAGAAACTTATTGTTATATTTAGCAAACAAATGAAGAAAGTGTGTTTAGTAGACAAAATACACTAGGTTATCATGTTTATGGAGTGAGTGATAAGAGTTGATCATTCTTTATTCTCATAGGGATAGGATATGGTTTGGTACGTAGCTTCTGTGGTTGTAAAGTAAAGTGTCGTTGTTGGTTTGTGACTCGGATTGTAATCCTTATTTTTCGGAACACTTCTTGTGTTCTTTTTGTTGGAATAAAATTTAAAAAATTTCAAAATGAATAAATTATTACTATATAGAAAGGTTCTGGTGGCGAAGATAAGTTTTTTCAAAGGTTTTGGTGTAATTTAAAAATAAGTTAACGGTAACTTAACGGCCATCCAACCTTTGTGTAATGTTAAAATTTTTATAAACTTTTTGGTGTGAAATGCAAAAACAAAAAGGTTGTGAAGTAAGTTCAAAAACGGGCAAAAGTTATTAGTGCAAAAAAAAAAAAAAAAATCTCATGTTTTAAATGTTGTATCATGAAAGCTGAAGCACAACATTATATTGTAAAGTAAAAAAATCACGGCAAAGTCTTAAGCTTAATTTCAATTTCAATACCATACTCCCTTCTGATCTGTAAAACTTCATACATTTAGAATTGATGCATAGTTTTAGGTGAAAAGTTAAAATAAATTATGAAAGATAGACTGGTTGTTTGGCTTAGAATTTAAGCTCAATTATAATTGAGACAACCCATAATTGGGTTTGACAATCCCATTTTAACAGGGCTATTAGTTGGAAAAACATAATTGAGTCCAACTCAATTATGTTATATTCTTCCTTCTACAATCCTACAAAACTCTATAAAAATTTAATTCTATACCAAACACGAATTTTAACAACTCAATTATATTTTAGTCGTTATTCATCAATTTACCTCAATTAAAATGAGCTCCATTATAATTCCGAACCAAACAACCCGAGAAAGATTTTTCTAGTTATACACTAAAGTGTTTGCCAAATATACTCTTTAGTCATTCCTTGAGTTATTTTTTTTATAATTATTTAGAAAATATACAAATATGAAATAAATTGAAGTAATTCTTTTATAATTGTAATTAGAAATAAATATTGATTTACCATTATACCTTTCTTTAAAAAGAAAATGTATTATTATCAATTTATTAATTGCAGCCACCGGAAGAGCTTCGGCGACACCCTCATTTAATTATAAAAATTCTGTCAACAACTAAATGTAATTGATAGGTTTCAAACTCTACACCCCATGAATTGACACCAACATATTTACCATCAGGCTACAAGTAATCGCATCTACAATTTAACTATAAACATAGTATGTTATATCCTTATCCAAACCAACAAAAAGAGAAAAACAACCCAACTAAAATTCATAACAAAACACTTTTTTTTTGTTTTTATCCAAGAATTATTGTTTAGCATCAATTTGTTTTATTCTTTTTTTTTTTTTAGATTATCACTGCAACTAATAAAAAGTAGGGATGTTTTTGCTCTTTTATTTTTTATTTTTTGTTTTACTTTTGTATAAGATTTTTTCCATGCATGTTCATCTTCAACTATCAAATTGGTCGTGAAATCTCTAATATCCATTTTGATACTAAATGTAACACACTATCAACTTATATATTTATGATGAATATAGAAAATGAAACAAAAGTTAAGGGATGTTATCAAATATAATATAAATATGATATATAAGAAAAAACCGAGAAATAGACATAAGATAGATGTGGAAAAAATGGGGGAAATTGTCTACAAACCCGAGCTCTCAAGTTTATGATTGTAATCCTGATCCGTTCAACTAAAAACATAATTGCAACTTCATACTTGCAGTTGTTTTATTCTTCAAGTTGTTGAAATAAAATACTTACCGTACATGTCATATCATATATTGTAAATAATTTCCTGTAAATGTAGTTTTTCCTCAAAAGTTTAATAAATTTTCGAGTTTGCACGTAAATGCTCCAGACTCCTCGCTTGAGTGATTGGTTTTCAAAAATAGTTTCATTTTTAAAGATACTATACTACAAATTATTATACGAGTTAAAAAATAAATACAAATGAACACTACAAAAAACTGACAGAAATGTGACAGAAATAGTGACGGAATTTCACTCTGAAGACGAAATTTGTGACGGAAACATGGTCGTTGCGTATGACCCCGTCACAAAAAAATAGTGACAGAATTTTCAATTCCACCACAAAATCATGAAATAAGCGTCACTCGTGGAGTTGACGGAAATAGTGACGAATATTACAACCGAAATCTGGTCGAACCGAAAACCAGATTAGTGACTCACAATATATCGTCAAAAATTAGTGACGGAATTCGTTCTACTTTAATGGTGACGGAATGATTTTCCGTCACTACTTAGTGACGGATTTAGTGTCAAAAATATATAGTTGCCACTAGGGGTGCACGTTCGGATTAATCCGATCCAATCCAATCCGAAGTTTGGATCAATCTGAAGTTTCGGACCACTAAAGGCTCAATTCGAAATCTGATCTGAACGATCGAATCGGATTTCGGATTAATCCGAAAAAGTTCGGATTTGATCGGATTTCATTCGAATAATCCGAACTTTAATTAAAAAAAAACTGAAATAGCATTTCGTAGACAAATTAAATACTAGTTCAGTAGTTCCACATTCAAAATAAACAAAATAAAGTTCACAAGTTTACTTCAAGTACAAAACAACAAATACGAAAAGTCTGGAGTTTATGTTCTAGAATAACGACTAGTTGATTAAAAAGTGCATATCCAACAACCAAAATCCAATTTCCCAGCATCCTAAGTATTTTGTATTTTGTTTGGCTGAATAAGGGGAAAAATATATATATATATATATATATATATATATATATATATATATATATATATATATATATATTTTAATTAATTCGGATTAATCCGACGGATCGGATCGGATTAATCCGAAAAATCTTCCGATCTAAAATATCATAATCTGTAATCCGATCCGAATACATCGGATCGGATCGGATAGGATTTTTGGATTTTCGGATTTTATGATCACCCCTAGTTGCCACTACGTTTCCGTCAATAATCTTCAAATTTTTTTAAAAATTCTCTCTTTTAATGTTCAATATTCACCCAATAAATAAATAAATACACCAAAATCTGAAAACACCGCAGAAATCCAATATTTATGCTCCAAACATCATCAATCCATCAAAATACAACGTCAAGATCCTTGAGTATCATAAAACTCATCATTCATCAATACTCTCTCCATTCCCTACATTTCTTTCCCTTTTATTTTTGCACAAATATTAAGAAATTTGAGTAAAAAATGGGTTTATATAGATAAAGTAGTAAGTGTATAGTAAAAAGTAAGAAAGAGAATTGAAAAAGTATGAAAGAGAGAGAGATTAAAATATTAATAATGTAGATAGTGGGTTTCCATAAAAGGAAATGGAAAGTTTTTAATGGAACGCCCAAAATGGAAAATGGAAAGAAATCTATGGAACGGAGGGAGTACTAAATAGTACCATAGAAAAGTATCTAAAACACAACATGAATGTCAATGCGATGGTGATGGGGGCTGGCGATGATCAATATACCCCTGAACTTAGCAGTAAAGGCATCCATCTCATCTTGTAGCATACGCTCCTGATGCTCATCTTGTATCTGCTTCTGCATATGCTCCTGCTCATCTTGTAGTAGACCGACCTAGTATGTGTAGACGCTCAGAAATCTAGAATTGAATTAGGTTGATGAATTAGGGGGGGGGGGGGGGGGGGCTCCAGCGACCTGCAAGGCAACAAGAGCAAACCTAGAGGCGTGAGGTTCCAAGGTGACACCGGTGTGGTGCCGACCGAAGGGACTCCGACGCTCAAGTTAGATGACTGGTAGACGGAGTAATCAAATGAAAGAGATGTAAAGAGAGAGATGATGACAAGCGTCGACTTATCCTGTTGGTTGAGTCGGTTCGGCGAAGAATGGAAGAGCACCGGCAGGTGGCTAGCTAGCTAACCTTGTTGGGTATAGCTAGCTGGTAGTCGTCGGTTGGTGATGAATGGTGGTGGTGATGATGGATGATGGTGGTCGACGATAGGTGATGGTGGTCGACGATAGGTGATGGTGGTTGATGGTGGTCGACGATAGGTGATGGTGGTTGAAGGTGGATGATGTCGCAGATGAGGGTCGTTGAAGGTGGAAGGAGATGGAAGGCGATGGATTAATTGTGATGGATGATGATGGAAAGAGATTGGTGGTGATGGAGGATGGTAGATGTCGGTGAGCGTTGATCAGAATGCTTGAGAGTGATGGAGGCGTAAGAGGGATTGCTAGGGTTTCTTCCGTTAGTATTTGATGATCCTAACCTTCTTCCTTTCCTTCCTATATAGAGACCCTTCCTTCAACCCGTTGGAGTCTCTCATAACCACCTCCCCTTCCTTTCGGATGAGGTTGTTGGAGTTTATTTGAATGGAGTTGGACTCCTTCTCAGTCGGTTAGACAGCACCTCTTTAGTGGAGTCTGTTAGGCGAAATAGTTCAACCATCCATCTCGTGGGTTGACTAGTTCCATCAGCCTAGTATGAGTGTTGACTTGTGGATGTGGTTGAGTGATCCATGTGGGATGGCTCGTCAACCAGCTGCATGGTTGGCAAGGTCGCTCGAACTAGATAGGTTGGCTGGAACCCGTTGGATGGTCTTCGTAGTTGGCTTAGCTAGGTGAGCCAACTAGCTAGTTAGCTCGTCAATAAATCAGATGGTTGACGAAATGTATTGAGCTAGGTAGCTTGGTCAGTTGGCTTAGTTAGGTCAGCCATTCGATCTTTGAGACTCGACCTGCTCGTCAAATCAAGCTGCCTTAGCCCCTTCGAGGACTACCAAAGAGATGGCCTTGGCTTGTGCTTGGTTGATCAATGAGTGATGGACCTTGGGTTGAGCTAGACCAATCATGGAGGTGTATGCGTGGATCTAGGAGTCAAGCTAGAGGCCTTGGCTTCTTGACGAGTAAGAGCAAGACCTCATTTGTTGGTCCATTCAATTCCAGGGATATCAGATATGGATCTTAGATGATTGCCCATCTCCATGGGTCGACCGCGGGGTGGCTAGTCTTCATCCGTCAGGTCTCATGGTCAAGATGACTTTTGGTCAAATGTATGTGGACTGAATCGCGATTAGCAAAATCGTCAAGTGACTGAAACACATTTGATTGTTCTCATGAATTGGGCTTGATCACCAATTAATGGGCCATAAACGAGGCCATATCAAATAGTATTTGGACTAAGTTCTGGACTGCATCAAGATACGAAAATTTACCAATATAGTATGCTGGGATAGAATGTAGAACTAGTATACGACCTGTGCTGGCAAAAGATGAGGCAACACTACCCAGACCGAATATTCGGTTCTTTTTGTCTGGCGGATTGATCTCCAAGAAGATATCATCTATATCTTTCTTAGTTGAATCCTCACCTAGCAGGGCAATACGCTTGTCAATTCCTCATCCTGTATTTTAAAGATTAACAAATATTAACAAGTAATCTCATACCAAACAAAGAGTTAAAAAGAAAAAGAGAAACAAAACCAATCAATTCCAGAGAAGAGTTCTAGTTAGTGAAATAAAAAAGAAAGGATGAATTAGTATAAGAGTAAGTACGTACCTTGATTGACACTGCGGTTTGGTTGTCAAGATAGGTAGTGAACATTTCTGACTTTCTGATTGGAAATCCTTTTCCTGTTAGAATCATCTTGGTCATGTTTCCATTTCCATCAGCTGTCTCGATTCCTAGAAGTGGCCGGGCCTGAAAGAAAAGTTAATTGAGTCCAAATGCGATCAACAACGAATCACCAATCAAGACCAGAGTTTCATATATTTCTGTCACAAATTCCGTCGTAAAAAATTCCGCATTTTCTTGGCGGCATAATTAGTGACGGAATTAAATTTATAAAAAATTCCATCACGAGTCTGTCACTAATTCCGTCGACCGAACAAATTCTGTCACTATTTCCGTCACGATTCTGTGATGACCTCAATTTCGACATACAGTTTCTTGTATTGGAATAATATACATATAAAAAATACAAAAAATAAAACTTGGAAGCATAACGGCTTATGCACTACAAGAAAAACTGGACAAAACGACGTTATGGGGCGACGGATTTTATCCGTCGCCCCATAACGACGGATCGCTAATTGGGGCGACGGAATCTATCCGTCGCCCCAATTAGCGACGGATAATAGTTATCCGTCGCTAATAAGCGACGGATAACTATTATCCGTCGCTAATTGGGCGACGGATAATAATTATCCGTCGCCCAAGTTTGACTTTTGTTAAAAAAAAATTTTTTTTTTTTTTTGAAAATTGGCGACGGATAGATTATCCGTCGCCTTATAGCGACGGATACCTATCCGCCGCCACTTTTGGCGACGGATCGACGTGTCCGTCGGCCCAGAGTTTCATATTTGCTCGGCAGGCGTGACACGCCTCATTTTCTTCCTTCTCCCTTCATCTTCGTCATTCTCTTCTTCTCCGCTTTAGGTGAATTGTTCGTTATTCCGCCAATCTTGGTGCCTAATCAAGCTAGTGGGACAAGGAGTTTGTTTCTTCGATCAATTTGATTTCTACCGATTAATCAAGGTATTTTGGCTAAAACCTAGTTTTTAAAATTTGGGGATTTTGTTTATTTTGATTAATTTGAGCAATTATATGTATATATGATAAGTATGTAGTAGTTAGTTTAGTTAATTTGATCAATTATATGTAATTTGTTCAATTTGATAGTTAGTTTAATTAATGATATGAATGTATGTAGTATGTTAAGTTTGGTATGTATGAATGTATGTAGTTAGTTTGATTTGTGTGTTAAGTATATATAGTTAGTTTAGTTAATTTGATATGTTTGTTAAGTATAGAAGTATGTAGTTTTGATTTGATAAATTTGTATGTTAAGTATGTAATTTGATATGAATATATGTAGTAATTCGATATGTATAGAGTAATTAGTTAATTTGATATGTATGTTAAGTATATAATATATGTACTAAGAGGTTGAAATGGTTATTATATATGTCCAATTTTGTAACACATCGAACACTTAATTAATAATTAATTTATAAGGAACATATAATAATTAACAATTAACCTCTACAATCTTCTTATCCGAATTGGAATCGATCTAATAAATTAAATACGATCTAATCAATTGGAACGTCTCAGGTTAAAATAAAGTAAACAATGAATTCCGACTGTTCATGGATGTACGATAAATGCATTTGTAAATGATGAGTTTCTAGGAGTTTCAGAGAAGGGTTAAAGGTTTCATCTCGTTTGCCATGGGACATCCGGTTTGTGCAATTGGGGGTTGATAAAGTGTCCTTGCACATTGAAACCTGGAAACAAGCAATTTATGACGCCATCTGCGATTCGAGCACTTGCGACGTTATGGATTCATGCCCGAGTATCATGTATGGATTCATCACGGTGAGAAGCACGTCCATGGCATACCTCCGATTGGATGGAGAGGCGGGGTTTGGGGCCGCCTATTGAGTGCCTTTCTGCTTGTCGGAACATGTGCATGGTGTATTGGGAGGAGGATGTAGATCTGTTGGAATGCAAGTTCTGTGGTAGGGAGCGTCACAAGTGATGAGGAGGGGGGTGCATGAGAATGAGGAGTTTCATCCGTTTTGTCTCTAGGCTTGTATAACTAGTAATCATTAGTTGATATATATATGAAACCAAACATTATGGTAAAATTGAAGCTGATGTAACTTATATTATGTAATGCCTTAACAATTGACTGAAGCTAATATAACTTATATTACGTAGCAATTGATTGAATTATTGTGAAATTGATTTATTAGTAAATGAAAGACCTCGATCTAATGAATTCAAACGTGTCAGGTTATTATCTAATTATTCAATGAATACCGATCGTGGATGGATGTATTGTCGTACTCTCAATGGCAGAGTTCAATGGAGTTTTCTGAAAGGGGTTGAAGGTTTCATTGAATTTGCAATGTCAAATCCGTCTTGTGTAAAGGATGGGTTGATAAAGTGTCCTTGTGCAATGAAACAGTGCAGAAACAAGCAATACGTGACTCCTAAAGTGGTAGTCCAGCACTTGAGGAAAAATGGATTCCTTCCTGCGTATCAGGTATGGAATCATCATGGTGAGGAAGCGACCGTCAATACATATGACCAATACTGCACAACGTGGAAGGAAGAAAAAATGAACAAGTCGGGAACAATCCCAATCAAGGTGATGCTATTCGAGCTCGAGTCGAACAAATGGTGTACGATGCTGCAGGGGCGGAGTTCAGGGACACAACCAACACTGAAACCGAGGTGGAGGTGGAGGAACCACCGAATCCCGAGGATCAGTTGTTCTTTGACTTGTTAGAATCATCAAGGAAGCCGGTTTACCCGGGGTGTAAGCTCACTGAGTTGTCTTTGTTATCTCGGCTAATGAGTTGTAAGGCTAATGGCGGCCAATCAAACGAGCTTCAATGAATGGGTTGGCGTAATGTCGGACCTTTGTCTGAAAACCTAGTTCCCACCAACTTTTACCAAGCGAAGAAAAGATCACGGGATTAGGTATTTTGGTAACCATAGGTATTGTCCAAAATGTGCATGATATATTGGGAGGAGGATGCGGATCTAATAGAATGCAAGTTACGTGGTAAGGGAACAAGCGTTACAAGGAGGGCCAAAGAAAGCGACAAAAGAAAAATCTCTCACATAAGAAAATGTGGTACTTCCTCTAGCACCTCGTTTGAAAAGATTGTATGCTTCAAGTGCTTCTGGATAAAATGCGGTGGCACAAGGAGCAGTAATCTCGGATAATCTGTCAAGGTGGTAGAATGGACCATCCAAGAGACTCACCCGCATGGAAATCGTTTGACAAGACATATCCGAGTTTGCGGCCGAATCTAGAAATGTACGTTTGGGACTTTGCGGATGGTTTTAACCGTTCGGTAGTGACGTAAATACTCTTGTTGGCGATTATGCTCACACCGTATAATCGCCCCGGTGAGTGCATGAAGGAGCCATTCATGTTTCGATTGCATTGGTGCTCGGGCGAAAGATCTGGATCGACGTTGGATGTTTTCTTGCAACCCCTAATCAAGGAGCCGATCGAGTTGTGGACGGATGGTATCCTCGCATATGATGTCGACAAAAAGAACTTCACCTTGAGAGCTCTTCTTTGGACCGTGGTGACTTCCTGCGTACTCCATGCTATCTGGAAGGAAAAGCAAGGAAATATGCATGTCCACATTGCTTGGAGGATCTGGATGCATTTAGGCGAAGGGTAGTGGAAAATTTTGTTGGTTTGATTGTCATCGTAGGTTGCTAGAAAGTGACCATCCGTTCGGGAAGAACAAGGATCAATTCTTGAAAAATAAAGTCGTCAACAAAAAGCCCGACAAGACTTCTTGGTGCACAAATTCTTGCGGAGATTAATAGATTGGGTCTTATGAAGGTGAGCTTGGGTGGATGAAGCATAACGAGAAAATTGGTAAAAAATGTAGTTGGAGGAAGAGAAGCATTTTCTGGGACTTGCCATACTGGAGCAGTCTTCTTATCCGTCACAACTTAGATTTCATGCACATTGAGAAGAACGTGTTCGAGAACTTATTCAATACACTTTGCAACATTGAGGGAAAAACAAAGGACCATGCGAAGTCTAGATCCGAGTTGTCCACGTGGTGTAAAAGGCTTGAGTTGACAAAGAAGGATGATAATGGTAAGTGGTCGAAGCATGCTACACAATTGACAACGCTTCTAGGTCAATTTTGTTTGATTGGGTGAGGCATTGAGTTTCCCGGATAATTACGCCTCAAATTTAGAGAGGTGTGTGGATTTGAAGAAGACAAAGGTTTATGGGATGAAGAGCCACGGCTGTCATGTGTTCATGGAGAGGCTTATTCCGGTAGCATTTCGAGAGCTGCTGCCGAAACACGTATGGACTGCTATCACCGAGTTGAGCTTATTTTTCAAAAATTTAGGCACAAGGGTGGTTCATGATAAAGTGTTGGAAAATCTTGAAAGGAACATACCATTGATTCTATGCAAGCTCGAGCGTATCTTTCCACCGAGCTGGTTTGATTCTATGGAGCACTTGTCGGTTCACCTTCCTCATAAAGCGAGACTTGCTGGACCGGTTCAGTATCGATGGATGTATCCATTCGAGAGGTACTTGGAGAAATTGAAGAAGTATGTCAACAACAAAGGTAAACCTGAAGGTTCGATTGCCAATGCCTACATTCGAGAGAAGCGCAACCTTCGCTCTTATTACTTTGATGAACACGTCCCTACGAAGACAAAGAAGGCTCGAAATGCGAACACATTCGTAGTTCAAGCGGATGATGAGTTTTCCTATCATCTTCGTGGTATCGGGGAGACCTCTTGGTGCGACTAAGAAAGAATATCTTACGGATAAAGATTGAAAGCATTTCAATATTATGTCCTCGAATTGTCTTTGAGGTTGACGAAGATATGGTACTATTTGCGAGGTCAGCAACCATTTATTTAAATTTTAATATAGCTACGCAAGTCTCTACTTCAATTATAGACTTATCATCGAATCAATGTTTGCAGTTTTTTCAAAAAGCGTTGTTTGGAAGAAAATCCTCAGATGACAGAGGATACACTAGAGGAACTACTTGACTCAAAAATTCCTACAGAATTTCCAGATTGGTTCCGAGAGTATGTCCGGAATCCTATTAACAACGTCACATGCATATACTTAAAGGCTCTCGCAGAGGGTCCATTCAAAAAGGTCTACACATTCCCAGGTTATATAGTCAATGGCCTTAGGTTCCACACGACTGAATGTAACACGGCCATGGCGACAAGCAACTCCGGGGTGTGTTAATGGTGCAGAAGAGTATGGAGACGCTACTTTGTTTGATTTCCACGGCAAGCTAAAACGAATTGTGAGGATTGAATATTCTGGATTGCCATTTAAACGAACCTTCTTGTTTGACGTTGAGTGGTATGATCCTAATCCAGAAGGTACGAGGAAGAACGAGCGGTATGAAATGGTTGATGTGAACGAAAGAAGAGGTACCGAACCAAGTATGAACCATTTATTACGGACTCAAGCACGACAAGTGGTGTTTCTTGAATATCCAAGCGTAAAACGCGATAAGGGGAATGGTTAGGCTGCGGTACCTATTCGTGCTCGCTCAAAAGTGGAGTACATTGAGAAAGACGACTCAATTACCAACTCGTACCAACAAGAGGATGTCGATAAACAAGCAGAAGATCCCATAGAAGCAGATGATGAGTTGTTTGATCTGCACGAGGACTAATATGTAGTCTTAGAGGACGGCTATAATGGTATATTATGTGTATTATGAGTAATTATATGTGTTATTATAATCTGTTATGTATTATAACTCGTACTAACACATTTTTATTGTATTTATTACATTTTTTGCAGATGTCATGACAGAGCCGTCCACCTATCGTCCCCACGCATGGCCGCATGATAGTGGTGGGTCGGGGACACCGTCGAACGAGGAGGCTCGAAGATCGTGACAAGAAGTCTCGGATTCTGAGACCCCGAGGCGAGAGAAGCGGTAGTGGCTCTACAGTCGGCCGGACACATCTTTGGAGGGCGACCACGACGATTGTCCCTACCGTGTTCGATCAAACAATCCCAACGTCACGTGGGACGGCTTGCCTGTGATTTTCCCTATTGGTCCTGCCAAGTAAGTATTATACATTCTTCTTAAATATGTAAAACATAACTGATAATGATAGTTGACAAGTATAAATTGTTGTACTAAAGTAATGCATATTCGTTTCTTGTATCTTATACATTGACAATGACTTATGGCCTCGGGAGGTGCACAACAAACTAGGTGACATCTTCCGAGGGAGAGAGCCACCAGGCGTGGTGGTGAGTGTTGGAGCCACATCTCGGGCGCATGAGGGCGAGTACTTGATGGTGAGGGTAAGTTAAAATATGACATTCATTTGTTTGTAATTATAATCGTTTTAATATGAGTGGTATGTTAGCCTTTGTATGTGAGTGGTATGTTAGCCACTTTATTTGGGTGATATGTTAGTCACCATTGTGTTAGTAAATTTTAGGACAATGTGAGTGGTATGTTAGCTTGTTGTATGTGAGTGGTATGTTAGCCACTTTATTTGGGTGATATGTTAGTCACCATTGTGTTAGTAAATTTTAGGACAATGTGAGTGGTATGTTAGCCACTATATGTGAGTGGTATGTTAGCCACTTTATTTGGGTGATATGTTAGTCACCATATACATTATGTTGTTAGGACATGTATTGACTTTGGATGTTGTATGAAATTGGGAATGTAGAAGGTACTTCATTCCAAGAGTTGATCCACAGATCTGGGCGTTCGAGGCTGTGGGATCAGCTATCTGAGGATATGTCTGCGTGGAAGGCCATTCGGGATCGGGTGGCCCAATCCTCCACAAAGTTGATGCAGAGTGGGCCCTTTGGGATGCTTCATGGCGCCGATCGATGTCGGGGCGTTGCTTGGACAACAGTAACCGGCATCCCGATCGTCTGGCAGAAGGGCCGTTCACCACCTTGGAGGCGATCTCATTATCGATTATTATCAATCGGTGCGTATATATGTGTTTTTGCAATCTAGCATTACGTGTATGTATGAAGTCTCTTTGCTCTATTACTTGTAGATGATAAATTGTTGACTACATCTGGTTTGATTCGGTGTACGGGGAGGTGACATCCAAGTATGCCATCTTCAAGAAGGCCAAGCAGAAGGGCGGGGTATGGACCGACTGCCGCGCCTCGTCTATTGCGGTATGTTTATGTTGCTTAAAGTTCATATTTGTACACTATTACAAGTTACTTTTTAAAAAGCGATGGCGATCATTATATCTGCTATTTACGATTTCAGGTGAGGTTGATGCTCGGTGGCGAGGCGAGGACGAGACGGGTGATGTGTTGTCAATCAACAAGTTGACAACATCTTCCTAGAGGTCAACAAACCCGGACAAGAAAGGGCGAATATATGGACTCGGGAGCCTCGGTTTGCATCTGGCTAGTCGGCGTGCTCCTCATCATCATTCCAGCGATCCAGACGTCCGGTTTACACCAGTGACCGGTCTCGGAAATGGTGCGATCGCGGTCAGGAACATGTTGCTCGGCTAACTCAAGAGATGGAGCAACAAAGGGACGAGATGGAGCGCCATGACGGAGAACGAAGGAGGAGAAAGCGCCTTGATTCTGAATGGAGCGATTCATGTCCCGATTCGCCATCACCCACCCCCACCCCGTCGATAGCTAGTTATGTATCTGTATGTTCGATTTTTTCATATTTACACTTGTTTGGATAATTTCTTCAGCTCCGAATATTACTTTTTTATTCATTGAAACATTTTCCGTATTATTGATTTATTATCGAACATTATATTGATTAAATAGGTGAACTACGAAAAATAGGGATTAATATGAAATAAATAGTGACGGAAGTAGTGACGGAATTCACGATAGCGAATTAGTGTCAATTTCAAATTCGTCACTAGTCCATTAAATATTTAGCGACGGATAGGATCTATCCGTCGCTAAATTTCGAATTAAAAAAATAATTGGTCAATCCGTCATCTGTCATCGAATTGACGACGGATTGTTATCCGTCATTCAGCTGAGGCGACGGATTTTCTATCCGTCGCCCGATCCGTCGCCAGAGCTGGGGCGACGGATAGCTGGCCTGTAGCGACGGATCTATCCGTCGCTACAGGCCAGATTTTTTGTAGTGATGTCATTCAAAATCGAGTCGATGATCTTGATTCATGAAGTTGCGGATAATAAATGGACAAAATTTAAATCCTCATGTAGATTTTTAATCAATTGTAATGAAAATTAAGTGATTTAGGAAATAATAAAATTTTCAACCTGTATTCTTCATTTTCTCCTTTGTTTATATTTATATTTTATATCTTTGAAACTTTTCTACTTCTTGTGACACTAATTAACGATTTCACGTGTATCGTGCTCGTTTCACTTTATTAATAATAAATGATGATTTAATTTCCTGCACAATTTATACTATATATTTTCATTCAATTTCATTTTAGTTGCAAACCTGATCTTCCAGACTCGAAATTTGAACTCGACACGAAATTACAAAGGTCAACCATCTTAACTTTTACTCGGACTGATAAAAAATAACACATATCAATTTGACTCGATTAGTTAAGATCTAATCTTGACCGTCGATTTTGAGTACAACTACTCTTATTGAGTACGATAGCTCAAGAGTAGTCGTACTAGTTAATTGACCAATATAATTATTAATAAAAGATATAAAATTTAACTATATAATTTTTCATATACAAATAAAATATAATAACAGACACCACCACAACAACAACAACATTGATTTAAACTGCTTGGACCAGGTCACATCCAAAATCATTGACCAAAAGTAACCACCACATCCGGCGGTATCACCAGATCCAAAATAATCCAAATCAATTTGACGCGAAATGATTCGATGCATAATGACCCTAATTAAATTTGATCTGGATTACGTTTGATAGTTGCACTGATTTATACTAACTTTACTTGTTATAAAAAAAATTATACGTCATTTATACCCAATCAAGTAGTCGTACACAATAGGAGTAGTCGTACACAATATCAATGGTCAATTAGATCTTAACAGTAGTACGGCTGCTATAGAAACCCCCACGATAGAAATGTGGACAAGAAAGAGTACTACTTTTAGTGGCAAAGTGTGTAATTTTGTGTAAAGTTGAGGTCAATGTTTATTATTTGTTGTATGTGTGGCAACTTTGTTTTAGTACTGTATGAAGATCTTGGAGACAACTAAAAATGTCAAGTGTATGGAGTTCGGCGGAGCGCAGGGAATAATTTTTTACATGATTGTGCAACCGATCGGATCTGATCCATTATGATCCGTATACCCGTAGAAACGAATGAAGAAAAAGTCAATCGATCCCTTCTGAAAGGATCGGATAGCGGATCGATCCGTGCAGACTGGATAAATTCTTGGATATAGAAAAATTTACGAGATTAATTACTAATCGAAACTACAAAATGGAAGTAATGGACAACTCATATAGGATCAAATGTGAACTTCAAACAAAATACTCGATTACAATATATATCATACATTCAAATATCCTAAAAACACATCAAATGTAAATTTCAAATTCCAAATTAGCAAACTACGCAACTAACATAGCATAACTAATTACAAGTGAAAATAGAGACAATAAAAAAAAATTACTAGCAATTCCAGGTGTTGGACTGTGGAAGTAGAGTCGCGATTTAAAATGACTTAATTAACTAGCTAGGACAACTTGTCTCATATACATACATACATACTCGATTCGTTCCAAAGAAGCTATAGATTTATACGTAGTCAAAGTTGAGATCTGTTGACCATAAAAAGTTAAAACTTGTAGTGTTCCATCTTTTGTATTAAATATCTATATTTGACTTTATTATTTTATAATTAATGAGGACTTTAGTAAAATGTGATGGTTCCTTTATCTTCTTCTCTTGTTCCTTTGCTCATCGAACATATCAATACTTTTGTTCATATTGGCCTTCATATTTTCTTGTCACTCTTTAAGGGAGGGTGTAGGTGGGTGGCATTGAGCTGTGGAGCAGGGTGCTTCATAGTAGGGTGTCACAAAACTCGACAGTTTCTTTGGAACGAATCGAGTATGTATGTATGTATATGAAACAAGTTGTATGAATATATATTAAAGGATACATCCGATCCGCTCCAAATGGATCGGATCAATGCAGTTCAGCAGCCCTCTTTTTTACATGCATTAGCACATTCTACCAAAAAAATAAAATAATAATAATGATAAAACAAAAGAATCATCTAGAGACATGAATAAAGAAGAGAGACACACAATTCAACTAGCTAGCTTTTGGTTGGTCCGATCGATTTTATTGTAGATGATAATGCAGAAGAGCAGAAAATGCAGGCAGCTGGCTGTTGTGAGCTGTCCATCTAAATATGTATATAGAGATAAACATTGAAACCAAAAAAAGAAAAAAGAAGCATAATGCATTAATGCGGTACTATCTCCATAATGCAATGCAATGCAATATCCATGATCTCGGTTTCCTCTTTACTACCGCAATTATGCACTACCTCTCAGTGCTTTAATATTGTATTATAATTGTACCATATGCATTAAATGTTGTACTGTATAACATATTAAAACATCAAAAGGCAGTGTAACATGCTGTAGTTTAGAAAAAACCGATACGGTGTGCAGCATACAGTCCAAACGGTGTGGTTTCATTAATGACCTCTCCAACTGCTCCATTAAATGCTGGCTATTATTATTATTAGTTATTATTACTTTCCCAGTTGGGATTATTGTGACAATTTCTCCATCTCTTTCTCACTACATTTTAATCATTCTCTGATGTGGTTGCAAATTGCAAAATATATATATATATATATATATATATATATATATATATATATATATATATAATTACAGTACTCAACAACCTACTATTAATTGTTACCTACATTTAATTGATTGAGTAGTTCATCATCACAGTGTTTGAGTGTTTGTGTGAAATAGATACTCCTACTATAATTGAGTGCAGAACATATATGAATATATAAATAGAGAGTATTACTAGTTACACAGAGAACAAGACCAACCAGAGAGAGCCACTTCAAAATTTCTTTTGTTTGTGGAGAGGAATTTGTGGAAAGCAAGCTAGCTTTCTTTGGGTTTTGTTTTGTTTTGTTTTGATTTCATTTTGGCTGCCAATGGCTTTGGTAATTGGTGGTTTTCACTGTGCACCAGCAGCAGCAGCTCTTTACTGTCTCTCTTTCCTATGGATCATCACTACTTTCTCTCAAGGTCCTTTTCTTTTCTCTTCTCTTCTTTTTCTTCTTCAGTTTTTTCTTTTTATTAGATGTCCCAATCACACAACATTTCAGATTTTCATTTCTTCCTCTTTTGCTCGAAATCAAGAAAACAACACCACAGATGAAATAATGAAATGGTTTTTAATTTGTTTCTCTAGAAAATGTTGCTTTTCTACTTTACATGCAATAATGACTTCTTGGTTGGACTCGTTCAATTTTCACTTCATCAATTTCAGTTCGGTGTTACTTTTTGTGGAAATTCTACGTCGACATAAAAACCATGAATATTTAAAGAAATAAAAATAATTAGTTTGTTATATATGGAATGCAGGGGAATTTGATCATCCAGCGCAGTACAGGTACCCGTTCATAAAACCGGCAAGTTGGTTGAGTCGTCGACCAGGGTCATCGGGGGCGTCTGCTGAGTTCTCGGAATACGACTACATAGTGGTGGGAGGCGGGACAGCGGGGTGCCCACTTGCAGCGACACTGTCGCAAAACTTCACGGTATTGGTCCTGGAGAGAGGAGGAACCCCCTTTGCGAATGCTAATGTCTCCTTCATGGAGAACTTCCATCTCACACTCGCGGATCTCTCCAATACATCCGCTTCCCAGATGTTTATCTCCACTGATGGGGTTTTCAATTCGAGAGCCAGGGTTTTGGGCGGAGGGAGTACTATTAATGCCGGCTTTTACACCCGGGCTAGCACAAGGTAGGTTACCTACAACTATTCTAATCTACTCTAAATACGTGTGTGCGCGCGCTAAATTTCATCAAATGACATTAGATGACATTAGATCATTCGGTCTATTAAAAGATTCATAAACTATTAATTTCTATTCAATTGAGGAAATGGTAATGAAAAAATTGTTTGTAAAACTAATCTGACTTATTGGTACATAACTAAAACCTTGAGTTTCGTAAAAATTTAAGTGTTTTTAACTCGGTTTTCTGAACTTTAGTTCTAAACCAATCACTAGTTTTTAGAGAGTTTCGTCCAATTGTATGATAATAGAGAGGGTTTTGTATTAACTTATCCATATTTTTTTTATATATAAATGGCAAATCAAAATTTTAGTATCACAACCGCCACTTCTGAGACAAAAACTCATATCTTTTTAGTTGTAATAGAAGATACTAAAAAAATAATTTAAATTGATACTATTTATTTGTTAAATTATGAATGACAATGTAGAAAAATAAAAACTAGAAAAACAGTGACATAAAAGACTAGAATGAGAAATATATATACTAAAATAAAACCCACCGTTTATTTGTATTTGCCACTTTAACTTTTAAACTTTTCTTAAAAATACTTGTCATTCAACCTAAATTATTTAAGATTTTATAGATTACTGAATTTTGATACTATTATTTATTTAAAATTGGTAAGACCATGGGCAACAATTTTCTATCTTATTTTGCACGGAAAATAAAGTGCAAATAAAATGAAATTGAGGGAATTTAACTAAACTTTAGTTTAAAATGTAATAGAGGCAATTGAGGTGATTTGGTGATATACTTTTATGCAGTTTATCGGTTCAGGTACCTTGAATGCAAACACTTTCAATTAAAAAAATGTCGTCGTTTTTTTTTTTTTTTTTTTTGGTATGTATGCTTGTTTTTGAATAGTTTAAAATCTAAAATGTCTTATACTCCCTCCGTCCCGATTTCATTTATCTGTGGGGCCGGACACAAGTTTTAAGAAAAAATTGAATAAAGTAAGAGATATGGTAATAAAGTAGGAAATAGATTGAATAAAGTAGGAGAAATAGTGAATAAAGTATGAGATATAGTGAATAAAATAGGAGATAGATTTTCCATTAAAGTAATGGGTAATTGAATTTGGGACGACCAAAACGGAATACGGGTAAATGAAACTGGGACGGAGGGAGTATTAAAAAATGGAAAAACTGAAGGGAGTATTAATTATATGTGAGACGCCCTAAAGGAAAACGGACTGTGTTCGTTGGAGGCCCGCCCTGAGCCCCTGAGTATGGTGGACATGTGACATTTAACGTAAAAAATTTCCTCATAATTTATGATTCACCAACATACAGCTTTCATATTTATGTGGCAAGCATTAATTAATGTATTCAGAAGAAAAGGGAGTAGAAGTTCATTGATACATTTAAAACATTCTAACCGCTCCGCTTTCTTTTGCATTCAATGAAAATCACTTTCATTTCCCTCTGTTTCTCGATTTTTTCTACCCTACAGCGTGCTCTCTTAATCTTGTTTTGCATCATCTAATCTTTGTACTATACTGACCACGTGCTATAGTACTTGCAAAGTTATGACCAACTTGTACTCGGCTAAGCTTTTTGATTCCTGAAGATGAGATGATATTAATTCTCATGTGCAGATACGTGAAGCAAGTAGGTTGGGATGATAAACTGGTTAACGAGTCATATCACTGGGTCGAAAATCAGATAGTTCATCGACCGGCTCTAACTCAGTGGCAGGTTGCATTTAGAGATGGCCTAATAGAAATTGGAATTTCACCTGACAACGGCTTCACTTACGATCATTTATACGGAACCAAAATTGGTGGAACTATCTTTGACAGATTTGGCAGACGCCACAGTTCCGCTGAGCTTCTTGCCTCCGCTAATTCCAAAAACCTCCAAGTACTAGTTCACGCTACAGTTCAGAAAATCGAGTTTGATACATCAGGTAGTAGTAATTGCCAAACTCTCCATATCACTTGGAAAAAAATCTCTTATTTACTAAACTCTTAACTCATTCATAGTGATGAACGCTTTTCATGACAATTCCGTGCTTATAGCAGGGAAAAAACCAAGAGCCACAGGAGTTATCTTCAAAGATGAAAATGGGAAGGTACACAGAGTTGTTCTGTCGAAGAGGAAAGGGAGCGAAATCATTGTTTCTTCAGGTGCAATAGGGAGCCCTCAAATGTTGCTTCTTAGTGGCATTGGCCCCAAAAATGACCTTGAGAAATTGAACATCTCTGTCGTACATGACAATCCGTTTGTGGGGAAAGACATGTCCGATAACCCTCTCAATACTATATTTGTGCCGATCAATGAGCCTGTCAAGCAATCTTTGATACAAACCGTTGGGATTACCAAGTTGGGAGTGTACATTGAAGCTAGCAATGGCTATGGACAGTCTACTGATAGTATTCATTGCGACCATGGAATCGCTTCAGCTGAGGTCAGTACAAATCCTCTGAGTTAATCTAACTTACTTAAACATTGTATAGTATTGTTTGGATACAATTGTTCTGCTGTTCAAGATACAGTTAAACAGTATTGTTCTTGTAGGCTGACTGGTTTTTTGTTTGGTCTTTACTATTAAAATAACAGATAGGTCAGCTGTCAACAATACCTCCGAAGCAAAGAACACATGAAGCAATTCACGAGTACAGTAGGAGAAAACGTAACCTCCCACACGAAGTGTTCAATGGAGGTTTCATTCTAGAAAAGATAGCCAAGCCCCTGTCGAAAGGTGAAATTAGGCTGATCAACACGAACATTGATGATAACCCTTCAATTACATTTAATTACTTCAGCCATCCAGAGGATCTAGCGAAATGTGTTAATGGTATTCGTGTTGTGGAGAAGCTTCTGAAATCAAAGCACTTCAGCAATTACACGAAATTGGGTGATGATGTGGTGGAGAAGCTGATAAACTTGACTGTTGAAGCCAATGTGAATCTGATACCTAGGCATACCAATGATACGCAATCGCTTGAGCAGTTCTGCAAAGACACTGTCATTACAATTTGGCATTACCATGGAGGATGTCATGTTGGAAAGGTGGTTAGCCCCGACTATAAGGTCCTCGGAGTTGAAAGGCTTCGTGTTGTTGATGGTTCTACTTTTGAGGTTTCTCCTGGAACTAATCCTCAAGCCACTGTCTTGATGTTGGGCCGGTAAGTTTTACATATTTAAAACACAGAAAGAAGATAAGTTTGAAAACGTAAAGGAACAGGTATCGTGTTTTAGAACTGGAATTTAATCATTATGTACGCGAATGCAGGTACATGGGAGTAAAGATATTGAGGGGGAGATTAGGCCAAGCTGCTGGAGTTTGAAGATTTGTTCTGAATATGAACAAGTAGGAGAATTTGATTGAGTGTATTTTGGATATAGCTAGGAAAATTAAGTTGTAGCTCTTTAATTTCTAGCTTGTTTACTCCACAATTTTTAATAGCTAGCAATTAATCCTGTGTACTGCAGATTGTGGTATGGATGTGAAAAACAAAAATCACTACTACATTTGGTTGTATTTATTGGTATCAATTTCTTGATACTGCAACTCGTGATCCTACCTTTTCTGGTTCATTTTGTACTTTGTTATCCATCTCATTACTCTGTTTTTAGTACTCTCCACCCATCTCTCTCCCGAGCATTAGTCTCTTCATAAAGACGCCATCGTCTTTAGGAGGCATTTGGTGGGAAACCGGGATTATGGAATGCACGCTTCGTTAGTGCAAACTTTGGGAGGACTACATAAACCATATAAGTGGGGACGAAGTATAAGTTAAGCCTCTTTCCATCTGAATTGTTAGACTATGTAGATATTAGAATAGAATATTTAGTATAGTTAGTCTTATGGTAAATTCCTAATTCCTAACCTAGTCTAGTTATACTTACTATTGTAGTAGAATTCTCAATCCTAGTGGAGTTATACTCTGGTATTGTAACTATTATATATATTGAATGAGATCAATAGAAAGAGTTACGGACTCATATTCTTTCATGGTATCACATTAGGTTCGATTCTCTTCCGCTGCCTAATCAACAATACCGTGTCTCTATATTCTTTCTCATTCCTGCTACATTATCGCTACAGTACCGCTACAGTACTGCTATAGTACCGTTTTGCCTGCTAGCGATCCTCTCTACAGCTTCCTCCAAAATCCGTTTATTTGTCTGAAGTCCGCAGATATGACTAACGGTACCTCCTCTCCCCAAACAGCTTCGGCTACCTCCACCTTCCACCCAACCCTCACGGTGTCAAATATCCGCAATAATATTCCAATCATCTTGGATTTGGAAAATTCGCAGTATGGTACCTGGGCTGAGCTCTTCAAGATTCATGCTCGATCCCACAGAGTTCTCTACAATATCATTCCTCCTCCTGAAGGTGTGGTTATTACTCCTCCGACTACGGCAGAAGAAAAAGAACTTTGGACTACCATTGATGCAACTGTGCTTCAATGGATTTATTCGACGATTTCGTTGGATCTCCTGAATACCGAACCCGATGCTACTGCAAAGCAAGCTTGGAATCAATTGAAGGATATTTTTCAAGATCACGAGACGTCTCGATCAATTACTCTTGGGCAGGAATTTGCGACTACTCGCATGGAGGATTTTCCCAATGCGAATGCATATTGTCAACATCTTAAGAGCCTTGCCGATCAACTCAAGAATGTTGGGGCTCCGGTTGATGATCATCGCTTGGTGTTACAATTGGTTTCCGGTCTTACGGAAGCTTACAAGGGTGTTGGCAAGCAAATACGTCATGCTAATCCATTGCCGAAGTTTTCTCAAGCTCATTCTTCCTTATGTCTTGAGGAACGAGAACTCCAAGCTATGGCATCTAACTCTTCCAATGGTGCGGCTTTGGTTACTTCGACACATGATGCTAGCTTTGACACCAATATGGCACCCCGTCCACCCGGACAGGGCAACAGGCGCAGTAAAGGCAAGCCCAAGCAAGGCGGCATAGGAAACAAGCGCTCTGGCATGCAACAGTGTGCCAGCGCTCCTCGCAACATGCACCAAGACGCTGCTGGTCAAGCGATGGTATGGTACCGACCCGCGTTAACACATGCCGGCTGGGCATATCCGCCCAGCCCTTATCCTGCCCGTCCTCCTATGGCAGCACCACCTCCGCGCCATCCTTATGGAATATTGGGTTCGACACCCAATCAACAAGCTTACACGGCGTCGATGGCTCCACCGAGTCAGTATGCTCCAACTGAGATCGAAACTGCAATGCATACTACGGCATTACAGAAACCAGATCCATATTGGTACATGGATACTGGAGCAACTTCTCATATGACATCCGCCAAAGGTAATCTCTCGTCTTGTTTTAATACGAGCAATCAAAATAATGGCATTATTGTAGGAGATGGTAATTCTATTCCAATTCGTGGCTATGGTCATACTTCTTTACCTCCCCCAAACCCTCCTCTCAGCTTACAGAATGTTTTGCATGCCCCTCATCTTGTTAAGAATTTGATATCTGTGCGCAAATTTACTTCTGATAACTTTGTTTCGGTTGAGTTTGATCCTTATGGATTTTCTGTGAAAAAATTACAGACGGGGATAGCCATTATGAGATGTGATAGTTCTAGGGATCTTTACCCACTCACCACCATCGCCCTTCCTACATCCCAGCCCTCCACTTTTGTTTCTTTGTCTCCATCACTTTGGCATGCTCGCTTAGGACATCCAGGATCACCAGTTTTAGATTAACTTAAACGTGATTCTAGCATAGCATGTAATAAGTCTTTATCTTCCAGCATTTGTCGCTCTTGTGTTTTGGGTAAACATATTAAGCTGCCTTTTGATGCATCGTTGTCTAAAACAATGTTTCCATTTGATATTATTCATAGTGATTTGTGGACCTCTCCTGTCTTAAGTTCTATGGGACATCGCTATTATGTTCTTTTCCTAGATGACTTCTCCAATTTTTTGTGGACTTTTCCTCTTGCTAAAAAGTCTGATGTGTTTGATAAATTCTTAGAATTACGCACATTAATCCTCACCCAATTTGAGAAACAAGTCAAAACTCTCAAGTGTGATATTGGGAAAGAATTTGATAATAGCCAATTTCAACAGTTTTGTGCCTCCCATGGTATGACCTTTCGTTTTTCTTGTCCTCATACATCTCCACAAAATGGTAAAGCTGAGAGAAAAATCCGATCCATTAATAATATCATTCGTACACTTCTTACACATGCTTCTTTGCCCGCATCGTTTTGGCATCATGCTCTCCCTATGGCTACATATTTACTTAATATATTACCCAGCAAATTGCTTGACAATGCCTCTCCCTTTCAGATGTTATATCATCGAATACCTACTTATACACATCTCCGGGTTTTTGGGTGTTTATGCTATCCTCTTACTCCTTCTACCACTATCCATAAATTACATGCACGTTCCTCTCCTTGTGTGTTTTTGGGATATCCGCATAATCAACGAGGGTATAAGTGTTATGAATTATCTTCTCGTAAAATTATTATTTCTCGGCATGTGATATTTAATGAGAATATATTTCCCTTTGCATCATCCCATTCCCCGGACCCTTCCACATATGGTTTTCTTGATGATGACTCCTCTTCCCCTTGGCTTCGGACTCTTGCTCATACTCCCGGGTTTCATAACCCAGTAGCAGCTCCAAATCAGCCAAGCCCGGATTCCCTTCCCCATGTTCCTGGAACACACGTCCATGATCATCAGCTGGGCCGTAGCCTCACGCCGGCCCAGCCAAAATCATCTGGACAATCTGTCCGCGAATCACAACTGGGCCGCATCAATTCGCAGGCCCAGTTTTCTCCAATCCCGCCCCCTGGACAATCTGTCCAACATCCAACACTGGGCTGCATACATCCGCAGGCCCAGTCACCTGGCCCTTCTTCTCAGCCAGCCCATATCCCGCCTTCACCACCACATGTCCCTCCCCCGGTCCATAATGCACCCGACCAGCCCTTGCGATCCGGCCGTGCTCGAGTCCCCAATCCAAAAATTTTTGGACCGGATTATGTCAATCTCCACTCTGTTTCAAAATCTCCTCTTCCTCGTAATCCTATTTTTGCTCTTCGTGACCCAAATTGGAAACTTGCCATGGAAGAAGAATTTGATGCTCTTATTAAAAATAAGACGTGGGATTTGGTACCCCGTCCACCTAATGTTAATATTATTCGCTCTATGTGGATATTTGCTCATAAAGTTAAATATGACGGTTCTTTTGAGAGGCATAAGGCCCGTCTTGTAGGTGACGGTAAAACCCAGCAGGTTGGCATTGATTGTGGCGAGACTTTTAGTCCAGTGGTCAAACCGGCGACAATCCGTACAGTTCTGAGCCTTGCTTTGTCTAAGCATTGGCCTAACATCAGCTGGATGTGAAGAATGCATTTTTACATGGCGATCTCTCTGAAACTGTGTATATGCATCAGCCAGTGGGTTTTCGGGATGCTACTCACCCGGATTATGTTTGCTTACTTCGCAAATCACTATATGGTCTCAAACAGGCTCCACGAGCTTGGTATAAGCGGTTTGCGGATTATGTCTATTCTCTCGGGTTCGTCAACAGCAAATCAGACAACTCCTTATTCATCTATCGACATGGATCGAATATGGCATACATTCTTCTATATGTTGATGATATTATTCTCACCACCTCTTCTGATTCTCTTCGCCGCACGATTATGACACTTCTTGCATCTGAATTCGCTATGAAAGATCTTGGCCCTATTAATTATTTTCTCGACATTGCGGTTTCTCGTAATCAGCAGGGATTGTTTCTTTCACAACGCAAATACGCAGAAGAAATCATCGAGCGAGCTGGCATGTCGGCTTGTAAACCAACCGTAACACCTGTCGAGGCCAAACCAAAGTTGGCAGGTTCGAGTTCAGTCCCGGTCTCGGATCCTACTCTGTATCGAAGTCTTGCTGGTGCACTTCAATACTTGACATTCACTCGTCCTGATATATCTTATGTTGTTCAGCAAGTATGTCTACATATGCATGACCCTCGTGATGATCACTACCATGCGCTTAAGCGCATTATTCGTTATATCAAAGGCACACTTTCTTTTGGCTTTGCACTTATATCCATCCACGTTTTCCAAACTCGTGTCCTACACTGATGCTGATTGGGGTGGGTGTCCAGATACACGTCGTTCAACCTCCGATTATTGTGTGTTTCTTGGAGATAATTTGATTTCTTGGTCGTCTAAGCGTCAGCCTACCATGTCAAGATCAAGTGCAGAAGCTGAATATCGTGGAGTTGCTAATGTGGTTTCAGAATCTTGCTGGTTGCGCAATCTACTCTTAGAGTTACATTGTCCGATTCGTATAGCGACTTTGGTGTATTGTGATAATGTCAGTGTTGTTTATCTCTCGGGAAATCCAGTACAACATCAGCGCACCAAGCATATTGAGATGGACATTCATTTTGTTCGTGAGAAGGTGGCTAAAGGACAAGTTCGAGTTCTTCATGTTCCTTCTCGATTCCAAATTGCAGACATATTTACGAAGGGACTTCCACAGGTTTTGTTTGAAGATTTTCGGGGCAGTCTCAGCGTATTTCCACCTCACGTTTCGACTGCGGGGGAGTGTTAGACTATGTAAATATTAGAATAGAATATTTAGTATAGTTAGTCTTATGGTAAATTCCTAATTCCTAACCTAATCTAGTTATACTTAGTATTGTAGTAGAATTCCCAATCCTAGTGGAGTTATACTCTGGTATTGTAACTATTATATATATTGAATGAGATCAATAGAAAGAGTCACGGACTCATATTCTTTCATGAATATATAGTATTGGGATTCTAAATTAGCACGAATTACCATGAACTTAGGTACGAGCTCTAGACTAAATGTCCAACAAAACTCTGTCCAAGGAGCTTCATCCAAGAGGCATTTGGGTCTGACCCGCTACACTTAGCCAGCCTCAGAGGATACATACTATAAAAGGACGACTTTCCACCTCCGAGGTACTTTGGTCCGAGGAGCGGTGACCCCAACCAGGGCACATCAATAAATAGGCTCACTTCTCAAGGTGACCACTTACTGTTCAACTTTTACCTCCGAGGGGCCTAGAGCATACCAGCTCAGACCTCATTAGTTAACTGTAAGACTGGTCTGTCTAAGGCATGCCAGCTTAAAAGACTAAGCCCCCCACCCCCGTTTAAGTGTGCAGGATCCAAGAAACACTTTCTGAGGTGACAGAACAGAAGGCCAATCTTTCCAAGGAGCTACTCTTTTCTAGGCATTTACATATACAAATTTTACTTTGATGAGCACCAAGACGTACTAACACGTGTTTACTCTCATCATGTTGGCACCGTATGTGGGAAACGCTTACAAAAAGATCATGGCGCCCAAGAAAGCTCAAGAACCCAACCCGACTAGAAGCAACCTTCCCTAACAGACCCGACACTCTCTATCTTAATCCCAAACAATGTTGAGCCAAACATTGTAGAAAATGAGTTGTTCTGAGCAATACGTTCTCGGTCTGTCCGAGCGGCTCAGAATCCGACCCGGAATATACTTCAAGAAGGAGTACTTGAGAGTACTCATTCTAGTTCTGCGAGGAGCGCTAACGAACCGACTCAATGGGGGTAAATGTCCTACTAGCCCACATTGATCCCGAGGCCCTTGGGCTCCGACGAAATCAATTTGTCGCATTAGTAAGTGCAATCCGAGAGTGTGCCCAACCTACTATCCAGGATCTTAATGGACCCGCTCGGAATTCTAACTATGTTAAAGGAAGAACTTTGGATCGGGGAGGAGAGGATCTAGAGATGTTCTAAATCGAAGAGTTGCACTAACCAAGCTACCATATGAAATAGTTGTGAATCCACCCGCGCGGAGAATGGCTGAGTGACTTGGTGCTAGTCATAGCAACCCAACTCCTTCCCTCAGGATCCGAGAAGCCACACAACAGACCTGCTCGAAGAAGTAGAAGGATTCAATGACGAGGAGGAAATGAGACCTCTCTCCACGGAGGAACTCATCCACCAACACATGGCCTTGGAAGCTCAATGCAAGAAATGCTCTGATATCGACATGGGGTAGTTTTCTTTTTTAGTAACTCGCACGCGAACACTGCATGCATAATACTCCCTCTTTCATTTACCTGTATTCCGTTTTGGTCCGTCCCAAATTCAATTACCCATTCATTTAATGAAAAATCTCTCACCTACTTTATTCACTATCTCTCATACTTTATTCACTATTTCTCATACTTTATTCAATCTATTTCCTACTTTATTACTAAATCTACTACTTTATTCATTTTTTTCTTAAAACGTGTATCCGACCCGCGGTAATTGAAACCGGGATGGAGGGAGTATATTACAATAATAATGAAATAAACTTACATAGTGTATTGTTTATTTGGTTAGAATTTATGGATTGACCAGTCATTTATGTTTTTAGAGGTGAAAATTAATTGAATTTGGTTGAAATACAAATCAATTGGTTTAACAAATAGCACCTTTTATTTTATGATAGTAAAACAAAAAGATACGAACGTTTGTGGCACGGTTAAAATCAACAATTACAATATGAAATTCGATAGAACGTAGAGATAACTTATACTTCCTCCGTTTCGTATCATTTTCCATTTTGACTTTTTTCTGTCAACCGTCTTCAACTGAAACTACTAATCACCCTCAAATGACAAATGTAAAATGTTTGATTAAATTATAATTTGAAACTTTAGAGACTAAACTTTCATAATATAATTTAGTTTGAACAGTTTATATATGCAGTTCAAAATTAATTCGTAATCAAAGTTGAATACGGTAGATCGAAAAAGTCAAAATGGAAAGTATGAGACGGACGGTGGAGGAAGTACTTTACAGTTTTCTAAATGATTCTAACTATTTCTTCGTGCAAACAAATATATATATATATATATATATATATATATATATATATATATATATATATATATATATATATATATATATATATATATATATATATATATATATATATATATATATATGAGCAAGTCTCGTTAGAGACGGTTTTATGAAGAGACTAAAAGAGACGAACAAACATTACAGTTATATCTAAAACATTAGAGATTTGACTAAAACATCGGTGGTATACATATACATAAAAAATGATATAATAAGTTTACTTATAAAACATTACAGATATTGTTTAAAACATTACACATATACTTAAGAACTATCAATCCGTCTCTCTCTCTCTCTCTCTATATATATATATATATATATAAAAGTGGACAACTAATAAAGTTGTGCAATTGAGTACTTAATTTAAGTTAAATTGAACTCATTTGTAATATATGTATAAATTAGACTTTAATTAAAAAAAAACAATCTGTTTTATTCAATCAATTTATAAGCTCTAATTCAATCTCAACAAAATCAATGCATCATAACAAAAATCAATTTTCATTCTTCATTTAAATTTTAAACACTAATTCAACCCCAACAAAATCAAATCATCACTAAAAACACCAATATGTCTTCTGCAATTAAATTTTAAACCTTAATTCAACCCAACAAAATTAATTTATCATTAGAAAACAACGATAATCAATCTTTCTACTACATCTTCTCCAATTAAATTAAAACAGATCAACTCAAACACTAATTCAACTTAAAAAAATGAAATTCATTATCAGAAATAACAATATTACTTGTCTTCGTATACGTCTTCTATAACTGTAGGTATGTGCCACAATAACACGCGTAGCGTGTTCTCACATTCTAGTGTGTGTGTGTATAAAACTATTAGAGTTATACAATTGAATACCTAATTTAAGTTGAATTGAATCGATTTATAATATACAAGACTTTAATTACAAAAAAATAAACATGTTTTATTCATTCTAACTCTAAGTCCTAATGTAATCACATCAAAATCAATTCATCATAAAAAAAAATCAATTTGCTCCGATTAAATTCAAAGACTAAATCATCCCAATAAAATCAATTTATCATTTAAAAAAATTCAATATGCCTTCTCCAATTAAATTCGAACCCTGATTAAACTCCAACAAAATCAATTCATCTTAAAAACAACAAGAAGAACGATAACCAGTATTTCTTCTCAATCTTCTTTAAGTAAATTGAAACAGATTAATTCGCACTAACTCAAACTCTAATTCAACTCGGAAAAAGACAATTCATTACCAGAAACAATAATAACAACGATAGTACTTGACTTCATATACTATTTATATTATTTGTAACTATATGCCACAATAACACGCGTAACGTGTTCTCACGTTCTAGTATATATATATACTAGAACTGTGTAGTACGCTTCGCGTGTTATTGTGCTAGAGCATCTTATTCCTTTATCTTCATCCTATTTAGAAGGTATTTTATAGAGTGTGCGTCTATCAAAATATTGAACGTATTTTCTTGAATTCAAAGGAACTTCTCCTTATAGACTGAGGATAATATCTGTAATTTCTTTGATGAACTTTTGGCTATTCATTGTAACTTTCTTAGCACCACCCACCTTGGATTCCTGCCAATTGGTATATCATTTTGATACACAGTTTCACATTAAACAGGTACATAAAAGGTCCTAGTGACATATTGTAGAATCTAATAGTACATACATATATCAGTAAGATAATTTAGGACTTCCAGCTTCAATAGCTGTAACAACATCAATCCTCATCACAAGCTCTGGATCTCTGTTACATGAGGCAACATCATTCCTTAAGCATCACAATCACTAAACCAACAAATAAGAAGAGAAAGATCGATTGCTGTAAATTACAAGTTCACAACTTCTCTAATTTGAAACTTGAAATCTATTCAAGCACCGACATCATTACGATAAATGTGGGTGCACTGCTGCCAATTTTGTCAAATCTGGTTAAATGACACAGAATCAGACATGAGTAAATCCAATAACGTTAACCAACTTCTCCAGCAACCGTCATCCCATTTTGCAATAGAATGGGCAAAAAGTAGAAGAAACTCTAGAATTCGATTTGGTTTTGAAAGTGCGATTTATTGTAATTGTTTTATTAATTCGGCCTTTCTTAGTTTATTAACCAATTCGACAATTGTAATTGTTTTTCTATGGTTATTTGTAGAAAATAACAAGTTGGGCTACAACACAAGTCAATGGACTGGACTTGATAGATTTGGGCCTTAAGGAAAAGATCTGGAAGATGCCAGCAAACAAACGTGAAAAACTCTGAACGCTAGAAGGGAAGAAAATTAGCGCTTGCTGGAAGAATAAGGAAGGAGTTTGATTTGCTTTGGACTCAAAGAATGCAATCTAAGAAAGAAGAAAAGAGTTTGACAAGTTATGGGCACATAGGAAGTAAGAAGGAAATAAAGATATAGAGATATCTAACTAGGGAATATTTCCTTCTCAAACAGAACGCAAGAAGCTGGAAGATTCAGCATTCTTCTTGATGATCGATTGGCACAACATAAATACAAGAAGAACGTTTGCAAGAAAACTACACCTAGAGAGAATCAATTCACAGTTTATTGAAAGTTAGGTTTTCTTGCTTTACTAGGCATTGTTGTCGAATTCACTTGTGAGTAGTCTCTAAGGATTGAGATTTACTTTAGTGTTTTCGAACTAGAATAGATTTTTGATTATCTATTCTACGTCTAGTCTTTGTAGTTTAATCATTCGTTTGTGATTGATTAAACCTAGTTTTGTAATTCTACTTTTGTTGATAGTGAAAATTTAGCCTAAGACACGGTCGGTATCTTTATATACCGGCTAGAAAGTAATCGTGGTTGTCAGTTTTTATTTTCCGCTGCATTCTAGTCATATATGTTTACTGCTGTCAATCATTGTTGAAGACATTGTTGACTCAATTCCATAGTCAACGTTGTCAATCCTAGTTCACTGTACCACTCCCGGTCCAATAGTTCTAACAAGTGGCATCAGAGCCAGCCAACAAAGTAATTGGTGTCTGGATTTGGTACTGCTACAATGGACTCTGTCAATCTTAATGCTAACAGGCCACCTGTGCTGGATGGGTCGAACTACAACTACTGGAAGATCAGACTCAGGATGCACATCAAATCAATTGAAGTCCGTTCCTGGAAATCTGTCCTTGAAGGCTACAGGGCACCAACCATTGGTCCGGATGCTGATGGAGATATCATTCCAAAGCCGAAAAATCAATGGACAGGTGATGAATATGTTGAATGTTCCTATAATGAAAACGCCTTAAATGCCATATTTACTCATGTCGACTCTCATATGTTCAAAATTATTTAGAATTGTACTACTGCTCAACAAGCTTGGGACTTACTTCAAAATCATTGTGAAGGTGATAGCAGTGTTAAGCAAACTAAACTTAGGATGCTTAATTCAAAATTTAAAAATTTAAGAATGGCTGAAGAAGAATCTGTTGACTCTTATTTTGATAAACTTCTTACTATTGCTAAGATTGTCAGACTTTAGGTGAGCCTATTTCAAACAAACAACTTGTTAGCAAAGCTATTCGTACTCTTTCTTCAAAATTTGATACAAAACGCACTGTTTTAGAAGATACAAAAAATCTTGCTGCTATGGGCTTTCACTCCTTGATGAACAACTTGAAAAACTATGAGCTCCAACAGAATGAGCGACAAGGTGTGAAAAGTCATAGTCTTTCCCTTCACTCTAAGTCGAATGTTTCTGAGCCTGAAAGCAGTGGTGATGTATCTGATGAGATGACTAATGAGATGTTTTCTAAAGAGTACAACAAGCTTCTTAAAAAATTCAACATAACCGATTTTAAGGTAACCCAAGAAGTAGCTCTCAAAGTACTCCTAAGACTGCTAATAAGTTCAAGAAATCCATTGAACTCCCTGCTTTTGATCCCAAAAAATTAGAAAAGGTTAGATGTTTTGAATGTCAAGGTTGGGGTCACTTTCAAAGTGAATGTGCTAACACACTTCGCAAGAAGGGTAAAACTTTGCTTACTTGTCTTAGTGATGATTCAGGTGATGAACAGGAAACTGGAACTGCAGATAATCAAGTTGCTTCTCTGTCATCTATTTTGGACGATGTTGGGAACCAATGTTTAGTCAACTGTGATAACTCAACATCGTTGCAGATGATCTAATTTGATTATGATGACTTTCAAAACTGTGAAAGGATACTGGATGATGAATTTTCAAATACTAGAGTAACCTGTTCTACTAACTATAACTGTTTGCATGGTTCAGTTGATGTGTGTGTAGATTAACCTTTTGAGGAAGAGTTCACTCCTGAACAAATGGTGGAGGAACTGAAGCTTATGTATGAAGCTCTCTTGAAGGAATGGAAGAAGATCAAGAAACAGGCAAAGCATCTTGAAAAAGTGAATGAGAACCTAAAATAAACCACAGTGAAACTTGAAGTGGCTTTGACTCGGAAAGACTCTGAGTTTGAAAAGGTAACCACTGAACTAGATAGTGCTAAGAAACTCATTACTAAGTGGAACTCTGCTACTGCTATGCTTGATGAGGCTCTTGATATGGGTAATGAGGGAACTGTTGGTTTAGGTTATTCTGGTTCTTATGACTCTTCTGCCTCAGATGTTTTTATCTGTAAACCTGACACTGATTGCTCTAAGGTAACTGTTAAACCTCTTTCTGAACTAATTGATGGACCAACTTTTGTAAACGAAAAAGGCATTTTGAATGAAGATAAGAGGAAAACTTTTGTGTGTCAGTACTGTATCAAAACTGGACAAATTAAACCTTACTGCTTTCAGTATCAAAAAGTTTTGAGAAAGAACAAGAAAACTGAAACATCTAATGTTAATGTTCCTCACTGTCGAAGTCAACAGTGTCAGTTTCTAAGACTCAAACATCAGTTGCACCAGTACAGAAAGCTAAACCTACTGGAACTGTGAAAAATCAGAAAGAAAAGTCTAAGAAATATTGGGCACCTAGAGAAAAGATAGTATGCAATGTTGCTTTTTCTGTTGCTTCTTCACCTGACAATGCAGGAAAATGGTACTTTGATAGTGGCTGCTCAAGACACATGACTGGAGCTAAAGACCATCTTACTAGCTTTGTTCCTCAACGCACCGGCATGGTAACACATGGTGGAGGTCACAAAAGTAGAGTACTTGGAAAGGGTGTACTTAACCTTGATGGTTTTCCTCTCTTGAATAATGTACTCTTGGTAGAAGGTCTAACTGCTAATCTTAGTAGTGTCAGTCATTTGTGTGATGACGATTTGAAAGTCAACTTTAATAAACATGCATGTAAAGTGTTTACTCGCAAAGAGAAAATCTGTGTCATGGCAAGTATCAAGTCAACAGATAATTGTTATGTGGTGGCTGATCCCCACAAATGCAATCTTGCAAAAGAAGATGATATGGTGCTTGACTTGACTAATCTTTCCATGGCAGATCAGTTTGTGCAAACTATGACAGATACCCTTGAGATGAGCACGATAGGAGAATTAAGTTACTTTCTTGGTTTCTAGATTCAGCAGCAAAGTGATGGTCTCTTTTTGTCTCAAGAGAAATATACCAGGAATCTGATAAAAAAGTTTGGTCTGGAGAACTCTAAGCCGTGCAGTACTCCTATGTCTACCCCTGTAAAGCTGAGCAAAATCGATGTTGGAGAGGGTGTTGACCCAACATTGTACAGATCAATGACTGACAGCCTTCTGTATCTATCAGCCAACATACCTGACATCATGTTTTGTGTGTGTGTGTGTGTGTGTGTGTGTCAGGTATCAGTCTAACCCTAAAATTCCACACCTGACTGCTGTTAAAAGAATACTCAGATATATATATATATATCAGGAACTGTTAATCTTGGATTATGGTATGCATGTGATACAAATAATAATCTAGTGGGATTTAGTGATTCTGATTGGGCTGGTGATCTAGATGATAGAAAATCCACCAGTGGATGTTGCTTTTATCTTGGTTCTAATTTAGTGTCTTGGTATAGCAAGAAAAGAACTGTGTGTTACTCTCAACTGCAGAATCTGAATATGTAGCAGCTGGGAGTTGTGTGACTCAACTGGTATGGTTGAAAATATGCTGCATGACTACGGTCTACAAAGTGATACCATGTTGATGTTCTGTGATAACCTTAGTGCCATAAATATCTCTAAGAACCTTGTTCAGCACTCACGCACAAAACACATAGACATTAGTGTTGGTCCAGATAACGGCAAAGTAAAAGACTAGAGGGGGGGGTGAATAGTCTTTTAAAACTTTAGTCGATAAACACAGTTTCTCAGAAACCTGAAGGTTTCTAATACTTAAATTCAGAGCGCGGAAGACTTTAAGATAGATAAGTGCAGAAACAATAAGTGAGTGTGTGTGTGCTTTGCTGAAATGTAAATACAGAAAGGTAAATGACACAGCAAGTATAGTGGTATCTGGAGGTGGCATAATCCTCCAACTAATCCACTTCGGTCTTCCAAAAACCTAGAATTCACTAGAATAGATAATTGAGTTCACCTTACAATAATCCTATTCTAAGATTCCTAAACAAATGGTTCCCAACCAAATGTTCCCCCTGAGTTGTTCCCCGGCTTTCACATCCAAGTACTTCCTGTACTCAGAAACCTTTTTGAGCTGTTCCTTAGCTTCCCAAGCTAAGTACTTCCTATGCTCAATAACCTTGGAGTTATTCCTTAGTTTCCCAAATCAAGTACTTCCTCTACTCCGATAACCTTGGAGTTATTCCCTGATTTTCCAAACTAAGTACTTCATGTACTCCACGCCAGTTATGGTGTTGGTTTTTGGTTTGTTTGTCAGATGAGCTTCTTTATTAACTTATTCAGTTAATCAGATAGTTATGTGAATCAAGTATACTTAATACACTTTTCAATGTATGGTATCTTGTTCTTTTTACTGACCCAAGTCTATGACAATTTGTTCAAGAGAATGAATCTCAGATACTTGATCTTTTAATTCAACTCTTTCACAAATAGCAGTGCTTGTTTAGGATCAGGACACTTAGAACTTTTAGTGCTACTTAGCATCAAAAGCTTTATTCGCAACAGAAAGCTTGAAGATAAGTAGTTTGCTTGAGAGAGTATTCAATAAGTTCAGTGATCTAAGATGTTCAGTGTCTAATGTCTTCTCAAGCAGTCTAAGTGTTGATATTTATAGATGAATTTGAGTGCCGTTTGAATAGTATCCGTTAGGCTTAAATCAAATTCAAACTATCGATATCTGTGTATAGTACTGTAGCAGGTTTGTCTTCTTCGTCACAAGCTACAGTTTTGTTCAGACATTTTTGTCCGCGCATTTAATGCATTGTACTATACTTTGTTCTGTAGTGCCAACGGAACTATGCATTGTATCAGAGACCTTCATTTATCAGATTTCTCTGAGGCTTTGCACGTCCTTTTCTTCAACTTCAGATACCACTTTATTGAAACAACTTTGTTGCAATATATATTTCTTTTTCAGAAACATAGTTTAAGTCCAAGGTATCTGAGTGCAGATATCTGTAGGCACTTTCCTTGTTTTTAGAAACCTTTCAGTTCTCAGATATCACTTGAAACATAGTTTACATAAAACCAATTGAGTCTTCAAGATATCTGTTCAAGGTATCTGGAAAAACATTTCTGTAATCTTGTGCAGTCTTCAAATCTTCAAAGTCGTTGAACTTGTTCTGCTGGATGTCTTCTTCTTGGTCTTCTCTTCATAAAATAAAAATTACATTTTCAGATCTAACATCTTATACAAGATTAGCTAGACTATCATACTTAGTGAGTTTCCTCTTTTACAATGTTCAAGTGAACCAAGAGTACTAATCACCTTTCTGAACTAAGATAAGTCATAAGGTTGCTGATCAAAATCTAAACAGATATTCTTAACAAATTTCTAACAAATTTCCCCCTTTTTGATCAGTCAACGATGACTATCTGTCCTATTACAAATCTGGATGAGGAAACAATCCATCACTTAATCATTCTTAAGATCTTTCAAATCATACAATTAAGTGCAGAAAGTAAACATCAACCAAATCACAAGGTGTGATCTTTGCTGACAAGTTATCTTTTATAGAATTTTATAGAATGATATCTGAGAGTAAGTTCATCAGATATGTTACAAAGAAAGTTTACAGATAACTTTGGTACATAAAACAGTTTTAGCTCAGTCAGCAAGATACAACAAAAATACATAGTAAATTAGGACAACAAGAGTAACCAAGCTCCAAGTAAACATCCTAATAGACTAGTCTTCAAATCTTCAAGTCTTCAACAGTAGTTCTATGGATCAATCTGCAAATTTCCTATCACCAAACCTTTTGATGTCATCAGAATAATCATAGAGAAGTGTTCTGACTATCATCTTTGTGTCTCTGGCAAAATCACAGACCTCTTTGTAGGTTTTGGTAGGATTTTTCTTGACAAAATGCTTGACCCACAGATACTTCCCCCACTTCCAGACATGCTCTATTCTGATATCTGATAGCTTGAAGTATTCATAGATAATCTTCAGATATCTGATGTCACCCTTGTATTGATTTTCAGTTAAGTAGAACGACTCATAGGGTTCCACAGCAAGTCTTGCTCTTGTGCTTGTTCCTGTGACATTGAGAATTCTGTGTACATCATCTGGCTTTCCATAAGGACATTCATCAGAAAGGTCCTTCCTCATAGCTTTTATCCTCTTGATAACTTCAAAATCCAACCAGGCTTTAATATGATTGGTGTTGATCAAGATTGGCTTGTCTTTTCTCCATGCCATGAGCTGTTTATGGATTGGTTCTGGAAAACTTGAGTTTACCAGTAGATGCTTACGTTCTAGAATCCAATAGCCATTTTTCTGATTGATGCACCTGTAGACAGAGGAATTGTTATCATTCTTCACATACTCAATTTTGGCTTCTTCTGGCCTGAGTGGAAGTTGACTTTGTCTTTGTTCAGCACTCAGTCTGTTCCTTCTCTGTCTTGAATTCTCTTCAGGGGTATTGCTTGAAGAACCACCCTGGATAGACTTGGTATTTCCAGAGGGTGTTTTAGCTGCTAGGGGCTTTGTAGCTATGGGCTCAGTTAGGCTTTCAATTTTCCTTTTTCTATGAAGAGGAGCTTCATCTTCATCAGTCTCTTCATCATCAACAAGATTAAATCTTGTGAGAGTTTTACAGCCTTCTTCATTGCCCAGGGATTTGATTTGACCTTCTTCTTCTTCAGAAGATTCATCAATCCATTTAACTTGTCTTCTCCTTGGAGCCTTGGTACTCCTTAGATGTTTCTGTGCCATGGCCCTTGTTATCATTGAAGTTCCTTCAGTAGGTTTTCGGGAAGTAGCTACTATTTGAAAAGCAGCTTGACTTGAGGAGGGCTCATTTATTCTGAGTGGTGGCTGGGAAGTTTTCTTGTTTCTTCTTCCTTTCTGAGCAGCACCAGCTCTAGATTTCTTCTTATTTCCTTCTCCTTCTTCCCATCCCCCCCTGACTTTGAGGTCCAGATTTGTACAATCCTTCCCCCTTAGTCATTGTTGGCTGACTAAGTCTTATAAAGGAATCTGAAGAATGAACAGTTGATGGCTCTTCCAGATTTTCAAGTGTGGCATTGTCATCAGCATCTGCCAACACTAAGTCACCACTCATAAGGGCTTCTTGAAGTTGTTCAAACGAAACTTTTCCTGATGGCGGGTTTGCACCAACAACCTTTGCTATAGGTGCTTGTTCAGCAACCTGTGGTGTGGGTTCTTCTTCAGATACCTCAACACCAGTTACTATTTCAGTAACCTTAGCCCTTTTTATCTTTCTAGGACTTGAGAGATGACTAGTTCATCATCTTCCTCGTCAGAGCTCTCATCAGCATTAGGAACTGATTGGTCCATAATCCTGCGGTTTCTGCAGATAGGGCCTGGTGTCTTTCACTATTGTTGGCAGCATTTATAAGTTCATCAGCAAGGCTTTCTGTAATGTCTTAACATTTATAAACGCACTTTCTCTTGTTGAGTCTACATGTTCATTAGTTGCTGCCTCTTTTGCAGCATTGATGAGTTCGTCTGCATTTATGAGTTCATCTCCAATGACTGCAGGTATTTTGGAATCGACAACCTCAATGGGTGTGCCTTCTGATTTGCCAGCAGACTTCTTTCGTGAAGTTCTGGGCTTCTTAGTCGCAACTTTTCCCTTGGATACCTCTTCATTCTTTCGCTTCTTGGAACCTTTCTGAGATCCAGCAACCTTTTTCATCATGTTTGTATACTCATATTTGTAGAGCAGGTTACTGTTGGCTATATCAGCCTTCTCTCTGAGCTCAATGCCAAGCTTTTCCAGCAAGTAGCATATCTTTAGACCATAGTTTACCGCAGCAAGTCCCTTAGCGATATTAGGCTCAAAGCCTTGAATCTTCTTCACAAACTTCATAAAGGCGTACTTTCCCCAGTTAAAAGGTTTTCCAGCCTTTTGTCTTGTTGATTCAACAAGAAAATCATTATCCAACGTTCTTGGCTTATCTGGTCAGCACCTCCTTGTAGACCATCAAAGCATCTGTGAAGAATGCAAGCCAGTACATCCCAGTGAACCAGTAGATGTCTAGTTCTGATGTCAGTGGGTGTATCTGATTTTTCAAAATCACACACATCACTGTACAGCTGTTTCACACCTTCAAGGAGATCGTCATCCTTGGTGTTTATTTCAAAATCCTTTCCAAGATTTTGAAGATCAAACAACTTGCAGAAACTTGTTAAGTCCAGAAGGATTTCCTTTCCTTGGACTGAAGTTTTTATGGACACTATTGCAGTGCCTTTAGAAACACAGGATACAATCCTGAAATTATTGTAGAATTCTAACAAATCTAGTGAAGATATTCCACTAGGAAGAGCAGATAGAAAGCCCTTGATTTGTGCCTTTTGAAGCATGTCAAGAATCAGTTTTCTTTCGGCTTGGTTCTCAACTGCAGCCGTCAGGTATTCCTCAATCATGGAACCACCCCAAATCATCCGGTGATTTGAAGTTCAATGATCGGGATTGAAATCTCCTACCAATCGGTTGTTCACAATAACCAACTCTGGTGCTTGCTTTTTAGCAGTACCAGTAGAAGATTGGGATTTCTGTGCAGATGAACGTTTAGGAGCCATCTCTTTATATAGTGTAAGAAATTTGGTGATTGAGAGAGATTTGGTTTAGGGATTAGTAATTCCTTGCATAAAAACTAATTGAGATTTGCAGAAGTTGAAGAGATTTGCAGAGAATCAAGAGAGTGATTTTGCTATTCTTGTGTAAGTCTGTATTTTGGATTAGGCGAAAGTGATTTCTTTTGTCAAAATCCCACATATATATATAGCAAGTTAAATTTCAACAGACATATACATACAAATTGATTTTGTGTGTAAGTATCTGTGAATTGCAGGCAGACGTGAGTAAAAAGCTTATTCGGCATTAAATGCGTAGTGGGCCCTGTCGGAATTTCAACAGTCCACTATTTTCTGAGAATTATTCTCTGCTGTATAAATCAATCACTCAATTTCATCATGGGTCACCATTGCTTCTTCAGCAATGATCACAATCAACAAATGTAATTGTGCCCATTTAATGAACTTTGGCTAGTAGCCATCTGAATCATGTTTCTCTGTGTGACTAAGATCACTGTTTGCATCTGAGTCTATATTATACTTAGTATTCGTCCAAGTTTTACACAAAGATAGAAATAACACAAATTTCAAGAGAGTAGTTGACTGCAGATAGTTGTACTATTCTCTTTTGTGTTCCCCATCAGTGAGTGATCTAGATATCTGAATACCTGTTTAGGAAATCTTTAAACAGCCATTTTACCCTTTAGCCTTTGGTTTCTGGGTACTTATTCCAGATTCTTCTTTTCTGGATACCCGTTCCAGATTTCTCTTCTCTGGATACCCGTTCCAGATTTCTCTTCTCTGGATACCCGTTCCAGATTTCTCTTCTCTGGATAACCATTCCAGATATCTGAACTCTTTCAGTTCATTTGTAGCTCCATTAGTCCAAGACTGTGTCTTAAGGCTAAGAATCTACTTTCTTGTAGTGGCTTAGTGAAGATATCTGCAAGTTGGTCTTCAGTGCCAATCTTGAGTATCTCTATATTGCCTTTTTCAACATGGTCTCTGATGAAGTGGTGTCTAACATCAATGTGCTTTGTTCTGGCATGAAACTTAGGATTCTGTGTGATTGTAATAGCACTTGTGTTGTCACAGAAAATGGGAGTTTTCTCTTCATTGAGTCCAAAGTCTTTAAGTTGTTGAATCCACAAAATTTGTGTTGCACAACAACCAGCAGCAATATATTCAGCCTCTGTGGTAGAAGTTGCAATTGAGTTTTGCTTCTTGCTAAACCATGAGATAATTCTAGCTCCCAGAAATTGACAAGTTCCTGAGGTACTTTTCCTATCAAGCATTGATCCAGCATAATCAGCATCTGAGTAACTAGCTAAACTCAATCTGCTTTCTTTAGGATATCACAAACCTACATCTACTGTACCTTTTACATCTTTAATATTTTCATAGCAATGTTGTAGTGTGATTGCATTAGATTTGTCTGAAATCTAGCACACACTCCAACTGCATATTGAATATCAGGTCTACTTGCAGTAAGGTAAAGTAGTGAATCTATCAATTTCATATACTTATGTTCTTCAACACTCTTGTCTGATTCAGTATAGGTCATCTTGGTTCCTATGCTCATGGGTATCTTAGCATTCTTTTCAGAAGGCTTAAGATTGAACTTTGTGAGCATGTCTTTTGCATACTTTGTCTGACTAATGAATATTCCATTATTGAGTTGCTTGACTTGCAATCCTACGAAATAGTTCAATTCTCCCATCATGCTCATCTCAAACTTGCTTTTCATAAGATTTGCAAAGTCATCACAAAGTTGCTTGTCCTTAGATCCAAATATAATGTCATCAACATATACTTGAACTAAGAGTAGTTTCCCATCATGATTTAAAATGAATAAAGTTTTATCAACTTCACCTTTCTTGAAATCACTTTCCAGAAGGTATTTGGCCAGAGTGTCATACCATGCTCTTGGAGCTTGTTTCAGCCCATACAGAGCTTTCTGTAACTTATAGACCATTCTACTTTCTGCAGAAACTTCAAAGCCAGGTGATTGCTCAACATAGACTTCCTCAGCAAGTTCACCATTCAGGAATGCACTCTTGACATCCATCTCATAAACTTTAAAATCTTTATGAGCTGCAAAGGCTAGAAAAAGTCTTATTGCATCCAATCTGGCAACTGGTGCATATGACTCATCAAAATCTAGACCTTCAGTCTGGGTGAATCCCTTGGCAACCAATCTTGCTTTGTTTCTGGTTATTTCACCAGACTCATTCATTTTGTTTCTGAAAACCCACTTTGTTCCAATCACAGATATTCCTTCTACAAATGGAACTAGTTTCCAGACTTTGTTTCTCTCAAATTGATCTAACTCTTCTTGCATTGCAGAGATCCAGTCTTGGTCTCTTAATGCTTCTTCTATTGTTTTAGGTTCAATATTTGAGATGAAACATCCAAAGAGAGAATTACCATTTTCAGCTATTGCTCTCCTAGTCCTAACACCTTGATTAATTGGTCCAATTACATCTTTTGAAGGATGATCTTTGATCCATCTCATCATAGGTTTAGTGCTAGTAGGATTAATATCCAACTGATTTGAATGTGAATCACTAAGATTATGATTTGATACTTTTCAGTATCTGAGATATCTGACACATGGGAAATGCCATGTATATCTGACACTTTTTCAGTGTTAGAGATATTTGGAACTTGCATTTCAGCAGTCTCATTTTCAGATACCTCTTCATGATGAAGGTTCTCAGTAACCTGTTCCATTTCTGGAAATCTTATAGGAAATTCTTCATCATGTCTGAGAGTCATCTGGTTGTTACTAGGCATTTCATGCTTTTCTTCGTCAGAGTCATCCTCTCTTTCCACAATGATGTTTTTGCTTTATGAGGTTTCTTCTTCAGAATCCTTTATCATTAGTTCCTTGAACCTTTCTGAGAGTTCATCAGTAAGTGGTGTTTTCTTGCTTCCTTCATAGAATACAACATGAACTGATTCTTCAATTTTCTTTGTTCTTTTGTTGTATACTCTGTAAGCTTTGCTATTCATAGAATAACCAAGAAACACACCTTCATCTGCCTTTGGTTTAAATGTTCTTAGATACTCTTTTCCATTGTTAAGAACAAAACATCTACAACCAAACACTTTCAGATGTTTGATATTAGGGGGTCTACCAACCAAGATTTCATAAGGTGTCTTGTCATGGTGTTTGTTTATCAAACATCTTTTCTGATTGTAGCAGGCTGTGTTTACAGCTTCAACCCAATAAACTTCACTTATTTCAGTGTCAGCTAGCATTGTCCTTGCTGCTTCTTTAAGGGTTCTATTTTTCCTTTCTGCGACACCATTTCATTGTGGTGTTCTTACAGAGGAAAGTTGGTGTTGTATACCTTTGCAGGTACAAAACTCCTTTATGTACTGGTTGACAAACTCAGTACCATGGTCTGTTCTGATTGCAGATACCTTATTATTTTTCATGACTTCAAGCTTGTTCAACAAGTTTGGTATCTCCACCCTAGCGTCAAATTTTTGCTTTAGAAAGACAACCCAAGTGAATCTTGAGAAGTCATCTACAACAACTAGACCATATTTCTTTCCTGCATAACTAGTTACAGATGATTCAAAAATATCCATATGTAAAAGTTGCAGTGGTCTAACACTAGAGTGTCTGGTTTTGTACTTGAAAGAGATCTTGGATTGTTTCCCCATCTGACAGGCAGATACCATCCTTTCTGAAAGATGTTTTGGGAAGGCCAACCACTACCTCTTTCTTAGCAAGTTTGTTCAGAGTTTTGAAATTCAAGTGACTCATTCTTTTGTGCCATAACCAGTGCTCTTCTGTGTGACCTGATTGACTCACCATGAGACATTCTTCAGTTGTAGCAGAAGCCCAATCGGCAATATAAAGACTACCTTTCCGCCGAGCAACCAAGACTGTCTGCTTTGACTCATTGTCAATAAGTTTGCAGTACTTTGCTTTGAATTTCACAGTGAAACCTTTGTCTGCAAACTGGCTCATGCTAAATAGATTGTATTTCAAATCTTTAACATGTAATACGTCAGTGATTGTTAATGATCCCAATTTGACGTTGCAAAATCCCAGAGAGGGATTTAATTCTCCTCTAGCAAATCTGATGTCTGGTCCTGTGTTGCAAGCTTTGTAATTGACCTGATTTGCTTTGTCTCCTGTCATGTGCTTTCCGCATCCACTATCAAATAGCCATTGTGCCTTAGTCCAAGAGGCGTTCTGCACACAACAGGAAACAGGAGATTAGGTTCTCATATCAACACTGGAACCGTCTGGACTAAAAAATCTTCCAGTAGAAATCCATTTTTGAATGAATTTCTTTGGAACATTCTTTTGTCTGACAGGAACATGAGGAGGAATTCTAGTTGAATGATTAATATCATTATTAACAACTATTTTCTTCCTTGGTGCGTTCCTCGGTGCTCCATTTGGTGCTTTCAGATACCTGTCAGGTTTCTGAGTCTGCTTTTCAGCAAACTTAGCTTTCCTTGCCAGATTTCTTCTAGCCCTGGCATTCAGATTTTCAGTGGCTTGACTCATCTTCCACTTCTGATAATTGCTGTGAGCAATTCTAGCTTTTAGCCATCGTTCTTGTTCCTGTTTGTATTCATGAGCAAGTTGTTTTCCGATGTCTTTATAGCCAATACCATTTCGAGCACCTGATGCCATCTGAGATCTTTTCTCGGCAACTTTGCTAGTCTCTGGTTTGTCTATTTTCTTTCCGGAAAATGTGACATAGGAGAATTTGCCAGCACCTGCAATTCTTCCTTTTTGAGAGACATAGCACTGTGGGTGTTTACACTTTTCAGTGTCATGTTTCTTTTCAGAGACGTGCCCAATAGTTTTCCTTTTGACTTGCTTTTCCCACAAAGGTTTAGTCGCAACTGCCTTTCCTTTGTCAACAATCTTTGTTTTCTGACCGATACTATAGATTGTTTGTAACCACCTTGCTGAGCACTGAAGATTGTTCGTCTTTCCTCGCTCTTATTCAGAGTGGTAGAACTTTATGTCTGTGTATTCAGCCCAAGTCTTTTCTTTTCTGAAGAATCTCTTAAATAAGATTGTACTTCAGTAAGAGTGTCACTAGCTTTGGCATAAGATTGAAAAGATAATTCTTTCCTTTTGAGTTCCTTATTCTCAGAAAGAAGATCTTCATACTTCTTTTGAAGATTAGCCATTGCTTCTTTATGTGTCTTTTCAGTCTCAGATATCTGAGCCTTGAGAAATGCATTTCCAGCATCCTTTTTCTCAGACATCTTCTCTAATAGAGAGTTTTCCTTTACAAGAAAATTCTTTTCTTCTTCAAGGTTTTCGGTTCTAGCTCGGATCATTAGAAATTCTCTTTCGTAGATATCAAGTTCTTTTCTGATATTTTCCAGATCTTTTATTTCTTCTTCATCACTTTCATAAGTATGTGTTACCTCATCAGCCATAAGACATATTTCAATGTTGGAGATGTCTGGACTGTCAATCTCAGCAACTCCACACATTTCATTCTTCTTAAGGCCGAAGTCGATTATATCGTGAGTGACTCCACATAATTCTGGTGATGGTAAAGTTGAGTCATCTGAATCATCTTCGTAATCATCTCAATGTCTAGAGCATCCAGTTGAGTTTGGATTTTCTTTCTTTCTTCAGTTAGTAAAGCCTTCTGGCTTCTTTTGAAGATTCTTCTATCTTTCTTGTCACCTGTCTTTAGTTTGTTGAAGGCAGGACAATCTTTCTTGAAGTGACCAGGTTTCTGACAATAGAAACAGATATCGTTTTCAATTTCTGCTTCCTCAATACTTGATGCTTTACGAAATGGGCTTGTTCAAGAGCTTTGCATATTTTTGTACTGGTGATAGTTTGAGCCTAGATGCTTTTTCAGCTTCTCTTTGGCTTTTCTTCTATCAATTTCTCGACTGACATATTTGCCCATTTGCTTTACAGCAAGCGCATCCTCAGTCTCTTCCTTGCTTTTCTTCTTTTCAGAAGTTCCTTGAGTAATTAGAGCAACATTCTGCAACTTTTCAGTTGTTTGTTCTCTTTGAGTTGTTTCATAATCAACAATGGCAAGGTGAGAGAAAAGTTCCACTGGAGTGATATTTGGCATTCCTTGATTGAAATAGAAGAATTTAGTGTGCTCCCAGTTGTGATTAAGACTTCTGACAATAGTCTTAATCTTTTCTGATTGGGAATATTTGTTGCTTTCACCAAGTGCAGCCATATCGCTCATGAGAGTGGTAAATCTGAAATCAAGTTCTTCCAGAGTTTCAGTGGGACCTTGTTTGAAATTTTGGAATTTCAATTTGAGAACTTCGAACTTGTTTTCCTTGGTTTTCTCAATTCCGGCACAGATTTCTTCAATCAGTTGCCAGGCAACTTTTGCCGTTTTAGTACCCCCACAGTTTACACTGTATGTGCTCAGGTGTCGATCTGATGATGATATTACGAGCTTGACCATCCAGACGATTTCTCTTGGCATCTTCCGATGTCCAGAGTTCTCTGGGCTTTGGCTCGTAAATAACTTGACTAGTAGGTCTCCCACTAGTTGATGCATCTGTATGTGAAGACCCATCGCTTTGATCTCTGTCTCTACCATTAGAAACCTCCATGACTTGCTTGAGTTGTTTAATGACTATTAGGCCATTCTTTATCACGTCGATCATTTCGTCACTTATGGCTTCTAGGTGGAGCATCATGTTATTTTTCCATTTATCATAGTTTTCTAGTTTGAGAACGGGTGCATCACTCAGAGACATAACTGCACACTTAACACGACAAATTCATAAACACCAATCTTGAATACTATTATTAATTATATAAATTGTTTTATTTGTTAATATAAAATATGATTTATGAAATAAGATAAAATTAAATAGTGTAATATTATGGAATTAGTTACATTATAGTCAGAGTTTTATGGCATTAATCATGCATAAGAACTTCAGAGTTTAGCGTGCTTTCTTAGAAGCAATTTAGACGGATGACCAATTGAAAGTCCCCCGGTTCACGTATGAGTGAGGAAAAAGTGCGCGAAAAGGACATGTGTTGGTATAGTAAGGCCAACCTATCACCCGGAGAGTTGCTTATACGTAATTGCGCCGGTCCAAAGGGTTCGGAGTTCAATACATTAGTAGTTGGGTTGTACTCATACCAACAAAGTGCACCTTTATTTTCGGAAATACGCCTATAAGAATTCCAGAGTTAATTAGCGTGCTTGCTCTAGAGAAATTTTAGGATGGATGACCAACAGGGAAGTCTCCCGGTTCACGCACGAGTGAGGATAAACTGCGCGGCAAAGGACATTTATTGATAAAAAGCTTCCCATGAGTAACCTCGCCCCCACAAAGGGTCGGGGCTCGGTCCATTTGTGGTACGGGTCGTTACAAATGGTATCAGAGTCATTCCAACCCGAAACCCACAAGGGGTGGACGGTTGGCCGAACCATGTAACACTTCAAAGTTTCAAGTGAACTCCAAACAAATTAAAGGGATTGAGAACGCTACTCATACCAACAATGTACACCTTTCTTTTTGGGAATCCACTTATGAGAACTCCAGAGTTTAGCGTGCATGCTATGGAGAAATATTAGGATGATGACCAACTGGGAAGTCTCCTGGTTCGCGCACGAGTGGACAAAGTGTGTGGAAAAGGACTTGTGTTGGTACAGTGGGGTCAGCATATTACTCGGAGAACTGCCCATGAGTATATACGCCGTTCCAAAGGGTCGGGGCTCGAGCCATTAGTACAAGTACGTGGTAATGGTATCAGAGTTGTGGCAACCCAAAGCCTACAAGGGGTGGATGGTTGGCCGGACTATGGTGCGGCGGGGACGTCGCACAATTCAAGAGACAGTGAATGTAACGCCCCAGAGTTTCAAGTCAAGTCCAAACAACTTAAAGGGATTGAGAACACTACTCATACCAACAAGGTGCACCTTTATTTTCGGAAAAACCTCCTATAAGAATTCCAGAGTTAAGCATGTTTGCTCTGGAGCAATCTTAGGATGGGTAATCAATTGCGAAGTCTCCCGATTCACGCACGAGTGAGGACAAAGTGCGCGGGAAAGGACATGTGTTGGTACTGTGGAGCCATCTTATCACCTGGAGAGCTTTCCATGAGTAACCGCACCGTCGAACAGAAGCTTACACTGATAGCGAATCCGATTCTTGATTGGAAGCTAGGAATTGACGTCGAGAAATTCCGACAATTGCCGATCTGTTAAATGCATGTATGCTTCTTCGAGATCCTCCAGTTCCTCTCCAAGTAAATCCCAATCCTCGTGCAAATCCAGGTTGATAATATTACCTCGAACCTTGGTATCCACAGGAAAATTTTCTACCAATAAGAATGCTAGGAGATTCTTCTGAACGGATGTATGAAGTGTATATTGTTTCAAAGATAAAATCTAATTTTATCTTCTTCTGTTTTTATCTGCAAATGCTACTGATAGCATTTGTTTCCTTCAGTGTAATCTTTGGTTTGTTCAGTGTTGTGCTATTTATAGCATGATTACAGACATAAGGAATCTTACATTTGGTAAAGAAATTGGAGAAAAGAGGAGAAAAGAACCGGAAAGAAGAGCAATCTAGTAGCAGTTGACGGTAGTGGTGGGGACGGCTGTCCCCACCATTATTTTACCTCTGGCGTGCAATACACGCGCAGCTTAAGTTTTTCTCGCTCGATTTGAAGCTTCTGCCAATGACCCTTCTTCCTCTTTTCTTTTTCTTCTCCAATTTCCTTTTGGCCCAATTTGCGATTTCTAAGTCCAACTTGGGTATTGGACTTCAATTCTAAATTAGTCCAAGTACAACACTTCATTTTAATTGCTCAAGTCCAATTTGAACCAATTAAAATTATTCTCATATTATTTACAATAAATAATATTTATTTACATCCTTTGTTTAGTAGAGTAATTTCCATATAGTGTGACACATAGGGCCTTATATATTAATCACTAATCCAATTAGGTTCACGGTGAAACTCCTAGACAATTTACAGGACAACATTAATATATAAGGACGTTTGTGAGGATATACAAATCACCTGTAATGTAAGGCTCTAATGATGGTAAGGTCCTTTCATTCACGAATACTCGAATAAGTCTAGAACTTGGTAATATGTCCATTCCAATAACTTATTCATTTCTTTCTCAATCTTGTTAGTTGATCCTCGATCATATTCAAATACTATTTTGAATATATCGTAATGCATTGGCCAATGACTAACGATCAACCTAACTATGAGATGTAAAGTATTCTCTCCAATGTCTATTGCGAGGAATGAATCCTATCTTGGCTCAACTACTACTCCCGTCTGCTTCGTGATGTGCCCAACGCATGCCGTATCTACCCCATTAGGAGTGCAAGCATTGGTCATGGTCAAAGCACACCATTTCACACATGTAGTCAGTATTGACCTCAAGTCAAAGGACTAATACATCACTTTACACACCGATACTTCCATAGACATATAAATAGAATTAACCAAATGGTTTCTCGGTGGGTCTACCAACACCCTCTAAGGTGTTCATGTATCCATCATGAATGACCAATTAAGTCATTCGTAGTCATGAGAGCTACTACATTCTCCAAGAATATGATGCAGATCACATGCCAATCTTTAACGTGCATCATTGATATCCCAAATCTCAATGACACTCGATTGGGGCTATTTTAAGACTTACGTTCTGTCATTCAAGTTCTCACACACTTGGTGATAACGTGCAGTCTATGGGAACATCTTATCGAATTATTCAAACAACCAAATAATAACTCGATAAATGCAATGCCAAATAACAATATTCTAAACAATAATACACTGAATGTGATAAAAGTACATATCATCCTCATAAAATGTTGTCTCTAGGACATATATACTTTCATTGTGAACCTCCTGCTCTGATACCACTTGTTGGTCCAGATAACAGCAAAGTAAAAAACTAGAGGGGGGGGGGGGTGAATAGTCTTTAAAACTTTTGTCGATAAACACAGTTTCTCATAAACCTTCAGGTTTCTGATACATAAATTCAGAGCGCGGAAGACTTTAAGATAGATAAGTGCAGAAACAATAAGTGTGTGTGTGTGTGTGTGCTTTGCTGAAATGTAAATACAGAAAGGTAAATGACACAGCAAGTATAGTGGTATCTGGAGGTGGCGTAATCCTCCAACTAATCCACTTCGGTCTTCCAAAGACCTAGAATTCACTAGAACAGATAATTGAGTTCACCTTACAATAATCCTATTCTAAGATTCCTAAACAAATGGTTCCCAACCAAATGTTCTCCCTGAGTTGTTCCCCGGCTTTCACATCCAAGTACTTCCTGTACTCAGAAACCTTTTTGAGCTGTTCCTTAGCTTCCCAAGCTAAGTACTTCCTATGCTCAATAACCTTGGAGTTATTCCTTAGTTTTCCAAATCAAGTACTTCCTCTACTCCGATAACCTTGGAGTTATTCCCTGATTTTCCAAACTAAGTACTTCATGTACTCCACGCCAGCTATGGTGTTGGTTTTTGTTTGTTTGTCAGATGAGCTTCTTTATTAACTTATTCAGTTAATCAGATAGCTCTGTGAATCAAGTATACTTAATACACTTTTCAATGTATGGTATCTTGTTCTTTTTACTGACCCAAGTCTATGACAATTTGTTCAAGAGAATGAATCTCAGATACTTGATCTTTTAATTCAACTCTTTTACAAATAGCAGTGCTTGTTTAGGATCAGGACACTTAGAACTTTTAGTGCTACTTAGGATCAAAAGCTTTGGTCGCAACAAAAAGCTTGAAGATAAGTAGTTTGCTTGAGAGAGTATTCAATAAGTTCAGTGATCTAAGATGTTCAGTGTCTAATGTCTTCTCAAGCAATCTAAGTGTTGATATTTATAGATGAATTTGAGTGCCGTTTGAATAGTATCCGTTAGGCTTAAATCAAATTCAAACTATCGATATCTGTGTATAGTACTGTAGTAGGTTTGTCTTCTTCTTCAGAAGCTACAGTTTTGTTCAGACATTTCTGTCCGCGCATTTAATGCATTGTACTATACTTTGTCCTGTAGTGCCAACGGAACTATGCATTGTATCAGAGACCTTCATTTATCAGATTTCTCTTAGGCTTTGCACGTCCTTTTCTTCAACTTCAGATACCACTTTATTGAAACAACTTTGTTGCAATATATATTTCTTTTTCAGAAACATAGTTTAAGTCCAAGGTATCTGAGTGCAGATATCTGTAGGCATTTTCCTTGTTTTTAGAAACCTTTCAGTTCTCAGATATCTCTTGAAACATAGTTTACATAAAACCAATTAAGTCTTCAAGATATCTGGTCAAGGTATCTGGAAAAACATTTCAGTAATCTTGTGCAGTCTTCAAATCTTCAAAGTCGTTGAACTTATTCTGCTGGATGTCTTCTTCTTGGTCTTCTCTTCATAAAATAAAAATTACATTTTGAGAACTAACATCCTATACAAGATTAGCTAGACTATCATACTTAGTGTGTATCCTCTTTTACAATGTTCAAGTGAACCAAGAGTACTAATCACCTTTCTAAACTAAGATAAGTCATGAGGTTGCTGATCAAAATCTAAACAGATATTCTTAACAAATTTCTAACAAAATTTCTAACAATTAGGCATCATTATCTTAGGGATTTCGTCAATCTGCAAGTAATTAACATAGAACACATAGATACAACCAATCAACTTGCAGATATTTTTACCAAGCCTTTAAATAGTGAGAGATTCTTCAGTCTTAGAAGATCTCTTGGTCTGTGCTCTCTGCGATCTTCGTTGTTGAACCCAATGTTGACTAAACATCACAGTCAACATTGGCAGTCAGAAAAAGTGATGTATTTTTTGTTGGCTTCTTGTTTCTGTTTTTGTGCTTCTGTGCTTGACTCTAGTTGTTATTGTTGCCCAGCTCTAAAAAGGGGTTCATTGTTTTTGAAAGACTGCTTGAAACCAAGGTTTAAAGGTCTCTAGTTTGGAGTGTGTTTGTTTTCATATAAAACCCATTAGTGCTGATTTTGGTTACTTTTGCTACTCGTACCTTGCTTCACACTTGATGTTACCTCCTGCTTTTGTTCCAACAATTAAATGAAATCAAAGAAAAAGGGCTCGAAGTGTTTCCATCAAGGGTCGTGTTGGGCAAGACCAAATACTACCCACATACCGGGGTGGCCAATGTTGTCATATGTCTGTGAGGGTTGATGACATGTACTTTCAACTGACACGCACAAAAGTACTGATCTTCGTAATGCTGTTGGATCACTTGCAAAATTGAGTACAAATTGTCCAATGTGGCCAATGAGTGTCTTTTATGCCATGAGACGTGTGTTTACCTTACTCCGCATAACCTTAGGCTTTGGACGGGATTCATACGTGTTACAATTATTTGACATGGTTCACTGTCTCATGGTCATCCCCACTCAAAATCAAGGTATTTGCTCTAAAATTTGAGGTGATGTCGAGTGTGTTTCTTTGGTATTTCCCTCTCTTTCTATTTTACCTTCAGCATTAAGTGGTGTTAACTTAATCTGCACTCTCCTTACTTGGTTTCCTGGACAGCTTACAATAAGAGTGGTCTGATTTTTCGATGTTACCCTCAATGATGAGTCAACATTCAGTTCAACAGAGACTTTATATGCCTTATTCTTTGTGTTGATGTGTCATTTCTTTCATGTTTTGCTTGTCTTTGGGTTTGAGGGGGAGTAGATGTGTCTTGTAGTTCCTTGGGTTTGCATTTGTTCCTGCTTGAAAAGTCACCATGTTGGAGTTAAGATTTTTAGTCAACCTCCTAATTTTATCTGATTTCTTTGACTCGACAAATAACTGTACTACTTGCTACTTAATTCTCAATTAACAGTTGTGTACAGTTTGTGTGTTTTGATATATATTTGCAGGAATCTTTCTAGCACAAACCCAACAACAACCATCATGAAATATCTTGTAAGTTGTGTAAATGATCATCCACTCTTATCCTAACACTGCCCTCCAGCTGATCCAACCTCTATTCATGTTTCTGCTACCTCCTTTGCCAGTGTTGACGACAATGTTGAGTCAACATCGTTTCTCCGCATTAGTACTTTGTCTGCAGGTCTTCAATGGACTACCAAGATGTTGAAGTTTTCAAAGAACTTTATTTTCTTTCCTTCCTCACAAAAAGGGAGAGGATGTTTGGTTCAATTGAACTCTTGGTATTTTGTATTAAGGCAGAGTTCTTGGAGTAAGGGGGAGTTGCTTGATATTTTCTTGTTTTTTCTACTAACTACTTGTTTTGGTTTTGTGAAGAAAGGCAAGAATTAAGGGGGAGATTGAAAGTGCGATTTATTGCACTTGTTTTATTAATTCGGCTTTTCTTCGTTTATTAACCGGTTCGACAATTGTAGTTGTTTTTCTATGGTAATTTTGTAGGAAATAACAAGTTGGGCTACAATATAAGTCAATGGACTGGACTTGGCAGATTTGGGCCTTAAGGAAAAGATCTGGAAGATGCCAGCAAACAAACGTGAAAAACTCTGAAAGCTAGAAGGGAAGAAAACTTGCGCTTGCTGGAAGAATAGGGAAGGAGTTTGATTTGCTTTGGACACAAGGAATGCAATAGAAAGAAGGAAAGAGTTTGGCAAGTTATGGGCACACATAGGAAGCAAGAAGGAAATAAAGATCTAGAGATATCTAACTAGGGAATATTTCCTTCTCAAACAGAATGCAAGAAGCTAGAAGATTCAGCGTTCTTCTTGATGATCGATTGGCACAGCATAAATACAAGAAGAACGTTTGCAAGAAAACTACACCTAGAGAGAATCAATTCACAATTTATTGAAAGTTAGGTTTTCTTGCTTTACTAGGCATTGTTGTCGAATTCACTTGTGAGTAGTCTCTAAGGATTGAGATTTACTTTAGTGTTTTCGAACTAGAATAGGTTTTTCATTATCTGTTCTACGTCTAGTCTTTGCAGTTTAATCATTCGTTTGTGATTGATTAAACCTAGTTTTGTAATTCTACTTTTGTTGATAGTGGAAATTTAGCCTAAGGCACGGTCGGTATCTTTATATACCAGCTAGAAAGTAATCGTGGTTGTCAATTTTTATTTTCCGCTGCATTCTAGTCATATCTGTTTACTGCTGTCAATTATTATTGAATACATTGTTGACTCAATTTCGTTGTCAACGTTATCTATTCTAGTTCACTGTACCAGTCCCGGTCCAATAGTTTTAACAGGTTTGAATCAGAAATAGAATTGGGTAAGCTTGTTATCAAGAGCATATCTAAGATACTATTGAAAGGAATTTGATCGAGGTGAAATAAAGAGCAAAAGATGAAGCACTCATTAAGAAGTAAAAGTGATAAGAATGAATGATCGGATTTGGTATCGATCAGAAATCTGAAAGTGATGAAACTCTAGCCTCTAAGGAGATGAGAAGAAATCAGAATTGATTCTAATAAGAACACGCTCTTCTTCACACTCACTTCTACACGCGCAAAGTTTCTACTTATAATATATACTAGTACTAACTTGTGGCGTTGCCACGAGTTAGTTATTTTTAATACTCCCTCCATTTCAGAAAAAGTGTTACATTTTACTATTCTGCGGTCAACTGTCTCCGCGTTTGACCACAATTTACTCTTAACGATATTAATAAATAAATTATTACAATTATATAATGAAAATTTAGTAAGTAAATTTTTATTATATGATTTTATTAAATTATTTACTATTATTGTTTATGAGTAATTTGTGGTCAAACTCGAAGACAGTTGACCGGTCAAAGTCAAAATGTAACACTTTTTCTGAAATGGAGGGAGTAATAAATAGAAAGGGACGACAAAATAAATTAATCTAGAAAATAAAACTTGCAAACAACATTGGTCGTTGTGTCGGTGGTAATCCGTCATTCAATACTATATGACCTAGTCTATTTTTATGGCAAAAATAAAAAGTGTAAAATACGACTCATCATAATGGATTTTCTTTGAAAGGTTAGGATCCAACCCGAATCCGTTCAGGACCTGACGGGTTGATGACTGTTAATCAAATCAACCCAATTCAATCCAATAAACTCCAAACCAACCAACAAACAAACGCAAGAAAATAAACACAATATTTAATGTGGTTCGACAATTGTCTACGTCCACGGGATAACCAAGATTTCTATTAACCAAGATCCAAAACGCAGTTTACAAGGAATCGACTAAACCTCCCGAGTTTCAAGCTACACGCTCCTCTGTTCTCTCTTCCTCACTGTGTTTCTCTCAGAAATCTCTATATGAGTTCTCTCTATGTTCTCATATCATTCTTATTGTTGAACTAACTAGTTATGGAACCACCTATTTATACAAAGTAAATAGTACCAATTCACTTCTAACTAGGAATCAAATAACTAGTAGTTTCCTTTTCCTAGTTGGTTTCCAGTTGCCAATGGAATTCCTAATTCTGTTTCCAAAAGGATTCCTCAACATCCAACTCCTAACACCTTCAGTATTAGATGTTTAAGCTAAACTCACAATTCTCCACCTAGCTTCAACATCTGAAAATCCTCAAGTATTCCTTAGGTTAGAATACACCCCTTCCATCAACTTGATAAAACGTACACGATCCAAACATCATCACAGAAATTGACTTAGTAAACCCATCCGCCGGATTAACATCTGTGCTGATCTTCTCAATCTTGATAGTACCATTCTCAACTTCATCTCTGACAAAGTGAAACTTTATATCAATGTGTTTGGACCTGTCGTAGTAAGCTTGATGTTTTGACAAATGAATTGCACTTTGACTATCACAAAATATAGTCACCGGCGTTTGCAACACACCGAACTGCCCCAGAATTCCCTTGAGCCAAATATCTTCTTTCACAGCTTCCGTCATGGCCATAAATTCTGCCTCTGTAGTTGATAATGCAACCACAGGTTGATGAGTAGACTTCCAACTCACTGTTGTACCAAATAATGTGAATACATATCCAGTTAAAGACTTCCTTGTATCCAAGTTTGCAGCATAATCTGAGTCGATATACCCAATCAGTGCATCATTCCTTGTTTGGTGTTGCTCAAACACCAATTCAGTCTAATCGAACCACCAATATACCTGAGTAGCCACTTAACTGCCTCCCAATGGTCCTTGCCAGGATTATCCATATACCTGCTTACTGAGCTCATTGCATGAGCCAAATCCGGCCTGCAACATACCATGGAATACATAATCGACCCTATAGCATTAGCATACGGTGTGTTCTCCATACACTTCTTCTCTTCATCAGTATTAGGACAAGACTTCTTAGATAACTTGAACTGAGACCCCAGAGGTGTTGCAACATGCTTGGATTTGTGCATGTTAAATCTCCTTAACACCTTCTCCAAGTAAGCACTTTGATTCATAATGATCTTTCCATCACCTCCATGAATAATATCAATGCCCAGTATCCTCTTAGCTATTCCCAAGTCTTTCATCTCAAATTCTGACTTCAAGAGATTCTTTACATGAGTGATTCCTTTCATATGCTTGCTTGCTATAAGAATGTCATCCACATAAATGAGCAAATATATCATGTCTTCGACATTCTCACCATAGAAGTAAACACAGGTGTCGTAGTCACACCGCCTGAACTTGTGACTCAACATAAACTTGTCAAATCTTCTATACCATTGCCTTGGACTCTGTTTAAGACCATATAGTGATCTCAACATTAAACAAGCCTTGTGCTCCTTGTCATCTACCTTAATACCCTCAGGTATCCTCATGTAAATCTCTTCATCCAGCTTCCCATGCAAGAATGCAGTAGTAACATCCATCTAATGTAAGTGTAGCTTAAATTGAGCTACCATAGCAATCAAGATCCTGATTGAGCTATGCTTCACCACTGGAGAAAAGATCTCATTGTAGTCAATACCCTCTCTTTGTGTGAAACCTCTAGCAACTAGTCTGGCTTTGTATTTCACCTTTTGCTCACCATCAGCTCCAAGTTTCTTCTTAAAGATCCACTTACAACTGACAAGCTTCTTTCCTTTACGTATAGCTACAATATCCCATGTATGATTCTTTTCAAGTGACAAGAGTTCTTGATGTGTAGCAATGCACCAACTATTCTTCTCTGAGCAACTTATAGCTCTTTGATAGTTCTCAGGCTCATAACAATCAATATCCTCGGCAATATTCAGTGCAAAATACACCATATCTGGATCTGCAGTAGAGGTTCTAACTCTTGGTTCTCTATCTCTGATGAGTTGATAATCCACAACATCATCTGGATTATTGAGCTCTATCCCTGTCCTTCTTCTAATCACATGCCTCTCCACCTGATTATTGATTCAGCTCCACAGTCATGTATGTCAGTATTTTCCTGAGATTCAGCATGCGGTGTTGTCAGAACACCATGGTTTGCGAAAACTGGTGTTATCACCACACCAGTGTCTGTCTGCTCCATATTCAGTGTTCCTGGCACACCATCTTCGACAGGCTCCACCTGACTGAGTGTTCTCTCAACACTGTCAGTATTCCTTAATAATGGCATCACATCTTCATGGAAAGTCACATCCCTGCTGATGATGCATCTATTTACCCCTGGTTCTAAACACCAGAGTTTATATCCCTTAACTCCCTTTGGATAACCAAGAAACAAGCACTTTACTGCTCTAGCCTCCAACTTATCTTGCTTGACATGAGCATAAGCTAAGCATCCAAATACTTTGAGATATGAGTAGTCTGAATGAGTACCTTTTCAAACTTCTTCAGGTGTCTTGAAACCAATAGCTGATGATGGACATAGATTAATAATATGTGTTGCCGTATTCACAACCTCTCCCCAAAAGCTTTTTGACAAACCTGATACAAGAAGCATGCACCTCACTCTTTCTAGGATTGTTCTATTCATCCTTTTAACTACTCCATTCTGCTGTGGATTTCCAGGAACTGACTTGTGTCTCAAGATGCCCTTCCCAACACAGAAGGTATTAAATTCATTAGACATGAATTCCAGCCCATTATCAGTTCTGATCACCTTGAGCTTCTTGTTCGTTTGATTCTCCATCTCCACAAGCCATTCCTTGAATTTCATGAAAGTCTCATCCTTGGACTTCAATACAAACACCCACACTTTCCTTGACAGATCATCAATGATGGACAGAAAATATCTACCTCCATTCCTAGTGGTGGTTCTCGCCGGTCCCCATAAATCTGCATGCACATACTCAAGTATGTCCTGTGTGGTGTGTTTCCCAACACCATAACTGTTCTTCTTGGACTTCCCTAACACACAGAGCTCAGAAAGTTCCATCTTATGTATCTTGTCTCCACCTAAGAGTCCCTTCTTAGATAAATCCATAAGACCTTTCTCTCCAACATGTGCTAGCCTTCTATGACATAGAACGGTGCTGTTAGAACACTGCCGGGTGTTCTCAAAACACTGTACACTGGAAGCTTCACCAGTTACAGTTTTTCCTTGTAAATAATACAATTCTCTCCTTTTTAGAGCCTGCATAACCACCTTATCACCCTTCTTAACCTGAAGGACACCATTATCACCCGAATACTTGTATCCCTTACTATTCATAGTTCCTAAGGATATCAAGTTCTTCTTCAAGTGTGGAACATACCTCACATTAAGCAAATCCCTTATCACTCCATCAAACATCTCAATTCTCACTGTTCCCATACCCTTTTATTATGCATGGTCTATCATCACCAAGAACAACAGATCCACAGTTTCTATGCTCAAAAATTGAAAACCATTCTCTAATAGGTGTCATATGAAACGAACAGCCTGAATCCATAACCCATTCAGTTGATTGACTAGTTTGAGTGACTGAAAGTACCTCAGTAACAAGAGCTTCCGCAGTATGATAAGCCTCTGATTTGTTTGTAATGTCTATGCCATAATTAGTGTTGTCGCCACACCCTTGCCTTTCTGCGCCTTTAGACTCATACAATCCTTCTCCAAGTGTCCTTGCTTCTTGCAATAATAACATTTCCTTTTTTCAGGGCCATCCTTGTTATACTAAGCTTTCCTTTGATCTGGATATTGCTTCTTCTTTGGTGGAAACTTGTGATATTGTTTCACCATAAGGCTTTCACCAGTACTGAGTGTTGGTGGAACACCATCCTGGTCCAGCTCCCTTGATCTTAATGCAGATTCAATAGCCTCCATTGTCAATGCTTATGTCCTCCCATACACCAAAGCATCCTTGAATGGAACAAGAGACCTAGGGAGTGAATTCAACAAGATAATTGCCTTGTCCTGGCTCCTCATCATGTTCTTCTCATCAGTTTCCAGATTGTCATGGTGTGCTACCATATTCTTGAACAAATCCAACTGACTCATGATTGATTTTCCCTCAACCATCTTGAATGCAAACAGCCTCTGTTTTGCATAAATTGTATTTGCATCTGACTTGTCATTATACAATTCTTCTAGCTTCTCCCATATCTCCTTTGCCGATGAAAGATCACCGATTTCAATAAGAGCATTATCTCCCAGAGCTAATATCAAAGAACTGTAAGCCTTGAACTTGATTGCCTTTTTATCAGCATCGGACAAAGTTGTATCGAACTTCTCAGTCAGTGCGTCGACAACACCCTGCTGCATTAACAGAGCCATCATCCTTCTCTTCCACAGACCAAAGTCTGTCTTTCCTTCCAACGGTTTGAGGTCGAACTTTGGAGATGCCATTGATGAATAGATATTAGTTGATTCTCTTCCCACAGACGGCGCCAATTGTTAATCAAATCAACCCAATTCAATCCAATAAACTCCAAACCAACCAACAAACAAACGCAAGAAAATAAACACAATATTTAACGTGGTTCGACAATTGTCTACGTCCACGGGATAACCAAGATCCAAAACGCAGTTTACAAGGAATCGACTAAACCTCCCGAGTTTCAAGCTACACGCTCCTCTATTCTCTCTTCCTCACTGTGTTTCTCTCAGAAATCTCTATATGAGTTCTCTCTATGTTCTCATATCATTCTTATTGTTGAACTAACTAGTTATGGAACCACCTATTTATACTAAGTAAATAGTACCAATTCACTTCTAACTAGGAATCAAATAACTAGTAGTTTCCTTTTCCAAGTTGGTTTCCAGTTGCCAATGGAATTCCTAATTCTGTTTCCAAAAGGATTCCTCAACATCCAACTCCTAACACCTTCAGTATTAAATGTTTAAGCTAAACTCACAATGACATATATATTTTTTTATATCGGATCATATACATGTACCTGACCCGTTAATTAGCAGCTGATACATGTTATTTTAAAAAAAAAATTGTATTCCTCGAATTCGAACAAAATAAAATAAAAAGTCTATAATGAAGTTAACAGGGTTGGCTCTCAACACCCTGGGGTGGTATGTGGTCCCCCACCACACACATAAAAATTACTCCATTGGTCCCGAATTCAACACCCCTGGATTCTATTTTAGAACGTCCTAATTTCAATTTTTCATCCCTTAAATGGAAAATTTATCTCCTACTTTATTCACCCTCTATCATACTTTTTCATGATCCCTCCTACTTTATTCAATCTATTTCATACTTGACTACTATTTATCCTACTTTATTCACTCTTCTCTTAAATTTATGCTCGGGCCTGCGGAAAGTTGAATCCGGGATGGAGGGAGTATTATTTTACAAACATAATTTTACATGTTACGGTGGTTTTCTTGGCACCCACCCCAGCACCCCCCTCCCCCGAAAAAATGTACTTTTTACTAACTTAACCATCTAATGTTGAGGTTCGGGTCTTGTTTTACGAAGGTACGGAACGGGTTCGAGTATATGCCTGACCTGGACCTGAACTTTTTATTATTTCAAACGGGTTTAAATTTGGTTTGAACAGAATCTGGCCTGTTTAAAAATAAATTGACTGATACATGTGTAGTCATATATAGACTGCAATGACACCTCAACAGTGTCTTCAATTCTTGTTAATTGTTATAACTTACATGCGTAGAAAATGTATGCGCTGGAATCTATAATAGGAATTGTTTATCCTTTATATACATATGATGTAAAATTTAATATCTTATTGTATATGATTTTTTTCTAACTAAGGTTTGATGTTACACGAGGATGTATCAAAGTGAAACCCATTAAATCAAACTTCACCCATAGAATACAAACTAAAATAACTTTAAACGTCTGTTCCTGTCAAAATATTATAAATTTGTATGAGTTGCATCCTTGTAAACTTTTTCAACATTTGCCCAAATTATTATCAAATAGTCCTCTTAAACTCGATAATTATTCCAAACTGCACGGAATTATCATCAAATTACAAAGCATCAGACCATCAACGTTTATCTCACTGGAGATGGTCAACATCTCGTCAGACTAAAGAGACCCACAGCAGTTTCTCGTCGAGTATGACTGAGCTCTTTTTTCTTGTTCTCTTTTTTAATTATTATTTACTTTCTTTCCTTAATTTTTTTCATTTTCTTTTGTTTCTTTTCCTTTTTCTTTCTCATTTACCTTTTTGTAATGACGAATATTTAGTGATTTCTTTCCATATATTTTTTATATCAGTAAATTATATATAAAACGCCACTTATAAAAATTGAAATATTTGAAAAAATGCTCCGTTTATTTAAAGTTTGAAGTCAACTATGTTTAATATTTTCATTAAATATTTTTACTTTTAGTTCATGTATGAAATATCAAAATTATATGAAACTTATTCGGGTTAGTTTCAACAGTCATAAGACATAAAATTTTGACGCTAAACAATAACATTGCCCTCATGATCCCTAACAACAACACTAATAACGCCCATATTCGGGCTCTGCTCAACCGTAATGTCAAAATTATAATTGGACATCTCAATAACTATTAATTTCATTTTAAATGAATGGAGCAGTATTCAATATATATTTTTTTTAGATAAAATATTACAATTACAATATTTAGTATTGGACAACTTTACGATCAATAAATTCTCTCGTGACCTCTTGGGTACGGAGTGACTCAGCTTGCCACTCGGCTACAAACGCTTTGACAATATTTAATATTTAATAAATACTCTATTTTTAAAACTCCAATATTTTATTTTATATTATTTAATAATTTATTTAATTAATAATAATATTCAAATTGTTGTCTATGGATTCGTCTTGTTACGATGAATCTAATATATGCATAAATATATTTAAGAGTTCTGTAGATAAGTTCATGTAAATGTCTACAACTATAAATTTCATTAATAAATTTATATTTATTTTAATAAATAAATGATTTATTTAATTAATTAAAATATTTTTTAGAGATTTGCAGATAAATTCATATGGGACTAAATAAAACCTATATACTATGCAGTCAAAATATTAAAAATAAATAGTGAAATTTATAAGGTGCATTGCATTTTGAATATGAAAATGTTCCATAGTTAATTTTCAAATTTTAAATTTACACAATCGATATATATCATTTAATAAATTTATATCTTATTTTAATGAATAAAATATTTATTAATAAGTATATTTATAATTGGTGTCTATGGATTCGTTTCGTCGTGATGAATCGAAATATATGTTCAAAATATTTTTCGGAGTTTTGTAGATTAACTTATATGTGATTTAATAAAAATTATATATGTAGTTATATATGTAGTGAACATATTAAAAATATAAATAGTGGAATTTATAAGGTGCATTGCATTGTCAAGAATAAAATGTTCCATGACTTATTTTTCAAATTTAAATTTACACAACCAATAGATTTCATTTAACAAATTTATTTTTTAATTTTAATATATAAATAATTTATTTAATTAATAATAATATATAAGATTGGTGTCTATGAATTCGTCTTGTCGCGGTGAATCCAAATATATATTCAAAATATTTTTTAGAGTTTTGTAGATTTATTTATATGTGATTTAATAAAAACTATGTATACAGTTAATATACCAAAAATAAATTGTACACTTGTAAATTACTATTTTCTTTTTGCTTTAATTTTATGAATGAAACTGTATGAAATTCAAAGAGATGACACATCATATATTGCCTATATGGCATGCCTTTTTTATCATATAGGTCACCACTTTTATTATATATTTAAATTCTAAATTAAACAATAAATTTAAACTCCATTAGAAATTCGCATTGATAAAAATCGAAAAGGAATGAAAATGACAAAATTATTTCTCAATTTTGAAAAATGAGAAAAAGCAAATTAAGCTTATACAAATATCACACTTCTCTTTCAGTACAAAATGGGTTCTTAAGTTTCCAGTATAGATAAATACAACCTGAAGACTTTTTAACTTCTAATGATACAAAAACCGAACCGTAAGCAGAATTACCATCAAAGCCAGGCCAATATGAACCTGGTTTTCTACAATACAATCGACTTAAATAGTGGTCGATAAACTGTGGACAGCAAAAGTAAAAGACAATATCATCATCCTTCTCACTGTTTGATTCCTCACTGCTAGGTTTTAAACCTCTCACCACCAACCATTAGTGCTCAAATCATTATGTTCCAAACAATTATGGAGGATGGATTCTTCAGACAAGTCGGCAGCTTTTTCACTACTGTGCTTTATGATGTACTGACGGACTAGAGTATTCCGCCCCATTTTCTGATGAAACTACCTCAGAGGAGGCACTTGAAGACAGATTACTTGGTCCACTTTGTGTGGTATTCGGTGGATTTGGAGCATTGTGGTGAGGACCAGTGTTCGCAGGCGTCTGTCCTTCCTCTGCAAGTTTCCTCAGAAGGTTCATGATAGTGGGGAGAAATTTGGTGGATATGGAGAGGATTCCAGGTAGCTGCAGCCAAAGGAAGATTATGCAGATTAAAACCAGTATTCAACAAAACAAACTTTATGTCAATGCAACACAATCATTGCATGGAAGGGAAATATGGTTCCGAGCAAGACAATAAATCTCTTTCAGAAACTTATATGGAACTCCCTAAAGTACATAAACAAAACCGGCTATCCATGCCAAGCGCAATTTATTTAACATCCGGACCCAATACATTTGAAATGAGTATGATGTCAAAGTTACACAGCATAAATGAATACTTCACAACAATATATTCTAGGTTGAAAGAGCGGGATACATAAACAGAGAAAGGTTCCTTACAGCTCCATTGCGGAATTCACCAGAGATGTCCAGTTGTACCCAAAGCGCTTTTACTAACAGAAAGCCAACAAAAATGACACCCAAATACAACGGGTTCCTGTCCATAAAAGCATAACCACAAAAAGAAGAAATTAAAGGCAATCAAATTAGATACTAAGGATTGAAGACCCATAGCATAACTGTGGTGTAGGATGAACCGATGAAGTTTAGATAGAAATCTACACTATAAAGTACCTCAAAAGGGTCATAAATTCATTAAAGCCCAACACAAGTAAGGCAACAATTGCCCATGGAGGTGGCATCCAGTTGTTGTTTCGCCTGCTAGCCTCCTGAGGTTGAGAAGTAAACATATCATGTGAGGAAAAAACAACCAACGGAGTCACTTGGAAAATTGAATATAACACACATCATTTGTAACTACCGAGGCAACACAAATTAAATCCATGCAAGCACTAAATACAACACATAGCCAAAACTTTCTGGAGCATTCTGAAAGAGAAGTTACCTGGGCAGCGATAGCTTGACTCACAGTATATTCTGTTTCAGCTTTAAATTGCCTCCACAGAGATTTACACTGGACAGGTGTTATCAAGGTTTTTGAAGACGGGACCTGGGAACATTAGTGCAACCATGAGCAAAGTATAATGCAGCATAGAACATTCATTCAGATGCAGCAGTCATGCATAATACAGCAGCTAGAACTTTATACTCTAAAAGCAGACAAGTGTTTAATGAACATAAATTAAGTGTACAGAGGTATACTGATTATTAAGAATGCTACAAAGCAAAAACGTTTGGGAATGAGATAGAAGTAAAAAATTAGCAAACAAAACACTACTCTCATCAGCAAGAAGTACCAATTAAATACTAGTGGTTTAATACATGTGAAAAGTGATTAGCTGTTTACAGAGACTGCAAAAGTATTATACCATCCATTCTAGAGAAATGAAAACATGTGAGTTGGAAATTCTGTAAAACAATTGGAAATTATTCCTGCTTCAACAGATTTTGTTTCAGAAGTCTCGAAAACGTTCCATTTTTTTGTTGGCCCAAAAGATACCAGCACGAAATGAAACCTTAAACCTACGGTAGCAAAAGACAATCTAACTTAAATTATAAAGATGGATAAAAAGTGGTGATAACTATAGCTAGGTACCTCCTCCCAACTGCTTGAGGCAAGAGGGTCCACTGAAAGACCCCTATTTGTAGATGTTGAAGCCTTGGGATCCACAAGAGCAAGGGCCAAGGTTTTGTCAATGCTATCAGGATTATCCTCCAATCGTACAGCAGCCATAACAGATAACAGCTTCAAAGACTGGGCACCAAGCAAAATTAAGAATTACATAACATATAATAAGAAAAAAGATACTCCCAACAGCAATCAATAGTAGAATATCATACAGCAGAGCGTGCAGTTTTAGTGATCACTCTAATATCTTCCTTCCCAGTCCAAACCCGTGGCATTGAGTCCGAATCATGGCTAAATAATGTTGCAAACCTGGATAAAAAGAATTACCATGGCAAAGTATATATGTGGTCAGGAACTCAATATTTGAAGGACACTAGGTTATCATAACAAAGCTCAGCAATACCTGTCTTTCATACGGATCAAAACCCTTCCAGCTTCGTCTTTTGCCTTTGTTTCAACTATACCTTTAGCATGAGCCTCCAACCTCGAAAGCATCTTTTCCTTTGTTACATCGTCCATTTCAAAACCAGAAAGTGCACTAGCAAATCCTGACACAGCTGTTTCACTCTCACGCTGCAGAAGTCTCCTTATCGCAGGCCATGTATCATCACTAGCCCCATCTAACAAAGCCTCGACTGGTCCAGATAATGCCTCGTTCAGTTTTGCCTGCAAATGAATCTGATCAGTTAAAAGGTACGGCATAAACACATACAGCAATACACATTTTACAACATGAATCCAACTCTTTCAAACTCTTTTCCACTATGAGACGAGTTACTACCTAATCATTTCAAAATTGGGCAATACACCACGGCATAACATACAAAGAAATAGGGATAAAAATACAAAGAAACCATATAGATAACAAGGCAGAAATCTTACCTCATACAGGCTTGTCAGTTCGGACAACTTTGCTTCCCGAACAGCAGCAACATGTGCATCTATATCACGCTGGAGTTTATCTCTTACTTTAGAAGAGTCCCAGTTAGCTTGGTCAATGTCAGCATCTGAGATAATATCAAATGAAATATTCACTCATCTTGATTAAAAGAAAATATCTGAGATTATATCAAATGAAATATAAAAATCATCTTGATTAAAAGAATATGATGCTTAGCTACTGGAAAAACAAACATTAGCTCTTTTCCTCTAATTGCAGAGTAAAATCTAAACAGGGTGCAGATATTTCTTTATATAAACCCCAACCTAACAATTATCCAGATTCGCTATGCTAAATTCATCAAAAAGAATTTCACCAAATCTATCTAACCAGGGTTTGCTGATTCCAGAATATGAAGTCTGATAAGTTTATGCATCCAGACTCCAGAGCTACTGTTAGGTGCTCATAATAACTTCACTGCTTGCTCCAGGTATTATCACTTTTCTAAGTTTCTCAATAATGCACTGAAATATAACAGGTAACTACTCTTTCAGTACTAACGATGATAAGCTTATTCATCCCGGCTTCCTGTTTAGCAAGATTATAGGACTCTGATACCACTAGTTTGAAATATCATTAAAACTACTTCTAAATGTAGATCAAAGTCCATGATTGTTTGTCTAAAATTGTACAAAGCCTTTATAATAAAATCTTAACCTTTATAATTTGTACTACTGAATCATGGTAATCACCATATGCATAGCCTCCATGAATGCTTATAGATATAAAACTACTAGAAGGGAGATTCAGTAGGAACACATATGCAGCAATCCGTGGCCAAATACTCGATATGCATATAAACCCTACTCATCTGTGACAGACTGTGACAACTCCAAATTCTTTTGCATCTGGAAGAGCTTAATGCCATATATGAAGGCAGATTTGATATTATATTCAGATTTCAAGGATAAAGGAGAGTAGCTAGGGTGTCTTTGCAATAGGAGCAACCCTCTGGCAGAAGGAAGGTGACAAGTTTACTTGCATAAAATTATTGACAATGCAGTGCAATTAATTTGAGGAAACTACATCAACCAGAATGTAAATCAGGGGAACTCGTACATAAAGTCTTCACCACATATTCCTTGGTCATTACATCATATTCTTTATCAAATCTATTAAAAATAATTTGCACATTCATATCAAATTTAGATCAAACTAATCTATACTCGTGGTTATATGTTTCAAAGGAAACCAGTAACATGGACTCTCACAAACTAAACAAATGTCATTGCAGACTCCTTGTCGGACATAACACCAAACAACAAAAGATAATATACACAGCTTAAAATAGCCCATATAAGCAACAATTGTACCTGCAGATGATACATCAAACTGGGACATAAAATACTTGGTGCAGTCACGGGCAGCCGCAGCAAATCCTTTCCCCTCATCCAAAGCACTATTAAATGCATTTTTGAATTTCTCTAAGGTTCCAGAGCGTATGTGTCCCAACATGAATTGATATGCTGGATGGACAAGCTAATACAGCCAAAAGAAAAAATTAAGGGATGCAGAGATTGTAAGAGATAAATAAGGGAAAAAGACAAATAATAACTGTGTCTATCAGTACACATGTAACTATTTGAACATCCACCTGCCAAATGTGCAGGACAACTCTTGATATATCAATAAAAAAATGTATGGTGATATCAAATAAGTCAGACATACATAAATCACTCGCTGAACAGTCGCCATGCAAGACAACATAAGGCGTAGCTGGAGAAGGATTGTTAGGAGGCATATAGATGCTCATGTATTACACTGTGTCCAAATAAAACGCAAAAAAGAAAAGAAAAGAAAAAAGAAAGATCCTAAACTACCTTTGATTCAGATTGAATCTCAAATGAAGAAAATCTAAAAATGTTTGCAGTTACAAAGATCTCAAAAGCAGGACTTCATATATCCACTTTTTTCAGGAATATATCTATTCATTTGCCCATGACCATTGATCTTAGTTCAAGTTGATCCACAAAAGAAAATATTTAACAAAACAATAACAATAAGCCTAATTATGAAGAATATAAATCTCCACCATTGTGAGGGTATGGCATGAAATCATAGTGCTTAGTTATTCGTTAAGCAATTAAACAGCACAAATATTTAAATTTGGATGGAGTCATCGAGAACTTTTAACAGATTAGATCATTATCTAGTTTTACCGCATAAATTGTAACAGAATCAAAAGCACAAAATTTTATGACACGAAAGTTCAACTCTAGGTTTTTCATCAATATTAGGCGTTCTACCAGACGCAGATAACATTTTAACTAAATAGCATCAGTGGACGCACACGTAACTGCACATGGGATATAGGCAGTCAAAAAGCCACAGCAAACAACCATATACACAGGAAAGACCAGAGGGCCACCAAGAATGAGATGGAAGAAACACAAAGCGCTACAAAACTATCTTTAACTGTTTACTTGCAATGCTTAGAAGATCTAACACTTGAAAAAATAATAATGCAAAGCTTACTTGCAAAAGTTTCTCTTCCAGCTGTTTCCGCTTAGAAGATCTAACACTTTCCTCAAAGTATGTGGCTTCAAAATCATACCTATTATGGAAGTCCAAAACAAAAAAATACTCATAAACTGGAACAAGTTCATCTCACAAAGTAAATTAAAATAGAATTCCACAAAGAGATCTTGGCAGCCATATTCTTAGAGGTTTAGTGCACAAGTAGACCAGGACAGATTTTCAATTTTCACCAGAAAGTTTGATTGAAACAGCATGAGATGTGCAAATTGACATGAACGTCATCAGGTGGGGTAACTCATTAATTGGACCCTGCATGCAAGTTAGAATGTCCTTTGTTTGGATGAGAAGTCTTGGCGTTTGGTTTACGTTTAGATTGAGAAGACGAAACTGAGGCGATGACTCAAGGGAGATACCAACAACAAAAATAGCAATAAATATTAGACGTTCAAAGTGTAAGAAGTAAAATAGCTCGGCATGAGACCGAATTTGAAACATAAGACAAAAGTGAGAAAAATAGAACATAGGCGTTCAAAATCATATCTACTGCAGTCAGAAACTAAGAATTAGAAGCAATCTGATTTGAAAGAGTGGGCTAATGGTTTGTCAATCACATTATATTTACTTGGTCATGTAAATTCCATATAATCTCTTTATAGGAATTAGCACAGATCTTTCAGATACATCCATAACAGAATCCCGTCCAAAAATCTATTTTGGCCAAGTACAAAGACAGAGCAGAACCACATATGTTGTCCAGTTATCCACAAACTAGCCAAGATCTAACACCTTGACTTCAAGAGTAAAAGCTTGTGGTGAAGACTACACAAACTTGCAAAGTATATTTAGAGATGTTATGTTACACATGTCATTACAAGTTAAAAAAATTCTGCAATACTTTGCGTATACCACAACCATCAATGTCACTCAAAATTTGGAACTTTCTTTTTGTCACCCACAAAACAGCAGGTTTGCATGCATTTAAATTTAATGATCTGAGAAACCAGGAAAGGAAGGATAAATGCATTATTTTTCCTTTTCACTCACTCTGATAGACAAACATTAAGAATTGAAGAGAGCTTCTTCCCAAATCCTGGCACTGGTTGTGATTGAACAATTTCTTCTAATTCACGCCATTCCTACATAGGAATCGATCAACGTGGTGATTACTTAAATTACCAGTGAAAATGTGAGAATAACCTCAAAGGGAAGTTTTACACATGTCATAGAATAAACACCTCGTTTGAAATGAAAGAAGAGAATTTTTCATTCGCAATCTCTTCACAACGAACAGTGGCAACCATAACCTACAAATGAATAAAAAACATGTTTAGGCTTGAGGACTAACACGACGGATAATCTAAGGAGTGTGGCAGAAATAAGAATTAAGCAAATCCTAACCTTGTGCGCAGGTAAGTCAAGGTCTTTGTTCTCTTTAATAACCTTCCATATTTGTTGCGCACTGAATGAAAAACCTGAAGCAGGAACTACACCACGCCTATCACCAGCAAGCCCACCAGGAGCAATAGAATGAAAAAATCGTTGTCTCAAGTTTGCAACCTTCAACAAAAGAGTAAAAAAAAAAAAAAAGAATAGAAACATTAACCAAATGCAAAGTCTATAACAATTATGAATGTTTGTGTATTTATTTATTTTTTATTTTTTTCCTCCCACAATCCATTTACATATTACACACAGAGATGAATAAGCCAAAAGTAGGAAAAACAACTTTTCATCGTGGAACATGTCAAAATTGTAAGTTTCAATAATTCAAAACAGCCAACCTGCTCCTTAAATTGCTCTTCCTTTTCTTCATAACTAGAGAGAGCAACAACTTCTACCTGCCATCAAACATTATGAAGGAAACTTATTCAAACTTTGAGTACTTAAATTGACAACTCTTTTGCAGCATGATGAAACTTAAAACAATGAACAACGCTTACATTGAAAAATTCACTTAATGGAGTTTCCCTGTGAGCTTCTGGCTTAGGAACAGCATCCCATATCTTCAGAAAGTGTGCAAAACAAATGAGATTGAGAGATGTGAGCAATAAGCATGATATAGAATGGCAACACATTCAAAGGGAATAATCAAGATGCATCAACAATACAGATATGAGATAGACTTGCATATGGCAATCAAATTAATCGAGAATGCTACTAAAGTATAGATGAAGTATCAGAGAATAGAAATTCTAACTGAACTAGAATATGAAATAACCTGAAACACTAACTGATCTACTAATATGAAGGATTCTTACAGGTTTCCATCACTCACAACGGCAACGAATTACATGAATATAGATGTATAAGCTGCTAATATAAAATTTAAGAAAAAACAAAATAATAACATAAAAATGGTGCCAATAGTACCTTTTGAATATCTTCCCTCAGTACTGGTTCCAAATTCTCCAAAGGTGTCTGCAACAATCAAAATTTCAATAGAAGGGATCAGGTCTCAAAATATCATGGCTAAAATGGATACAACGTTGAAAATAGAAGATGAGGAAAAGAGAGGGATAGAGGAGGCAGAGCATACTGCATACCCGAGTTTTATCACGAATCACAAACATCAAAGTTGTCTTCCGTGGGCTAAATAATCTCATCATAACCTGCTCGCCATAAAGATAAATCAGCAAACAATTTGTAGTATTATAAATGTTCCCAAATAGCACACTGATCCTTGCCTGAAAAACAGTTTTCAGGAGAGGTTTATTTGCAGCCTGCTCACGCCCAATGTCATGACACCACCTGTACAGAGCGTTTTGGAAATATAAAAGGTCAGACATGTAGTTCAACTTACCATGTAGATCACTTGTAATGATATGCAAGAATCTTACATATTTATCAGCACTATATCTGATACAGCAAGTGCAAAAAGAGCACTCTGTTTCTCAAATGCAGTATCATCCTGAAAATACAAAATGAGCATGAGCAGTGATGTTATAAAGAAACCTACTAGTAGTACAAAATCAAATTCATCTATTAGAATGTTGTCCAAGATGGAATTGTCTGGTAATACATTTCAAAAAGAAATTGAAGATTCTTAAAATGATGCACTACCCAGACTTCTATATGACAGGAAAATTACACATTCATTGGCTAGAGAGGATGGTATCATATGACGGGAAAACTACACAAATCCATTGGCTAGAGAGGATGGTATCTCCATGATGTATCTATTCTCAAGGCAGAAAAAAATATAGCTGTAGTCTCAACAAAAGATTTGAAACTGAGAAGTGATATGGAACAATTGTATTTCTATGTGAATGAGTGGCCAATGGAAGGACATGCTGGCAGTATAACATGAATTGCACACATCACACAGCAAGACATAATGCGCCACGCAGAAATTTATACAAACCTCTCCTCGTTCTCTTCCATCAGTACCCTCTAAATCCATTACAATAGTACAAGGTTCAATGCCAACACATCGTGCCATCCATATTCCCTTTGTGGTTTGGGACCTAACAATATCAGTATATTCAAACGATATCAGTACATTCAGATTAAATAGCAAAAAAGAAGTGAAAAGAGTCAGATGTGCATACCTCCCCTTAAAAGCGTCCATTTCCCTAAAGTTGGTGCGGAAAAGGTTATTCAATAATGTACTTTTTCCTGTCAAAATTTTGAAGATATTGAAAAGGCATAAATGATTAGTAGTCGGAAGCAATGGTTTAACATCAAAGTAGAACAAAGTCCAATGCCCTCTCCAAAACAGGTGTCGTAGTGTCACCTAGAATGAGGACTTTTAACTTGTACTAACATTCGATGTTACCCGTCAAACAATAAGTTCAATCTGAATCAAAAAAATATATAATCCAGTCGAGTTCAACATGAATGTGGCCTTAAACAAAAATAAAGAGCAGGGAGTTATGAATAAGTTCTAACCACTACTCTGAGGACCCATAATGGCTACTACGGCATAAGAAAGCCCACATTCGGCCAGCTTAACATCCTTCATGAACTGTTCAACACCTGTTGCATTAAACGTACCATCCCCATCTATGAGGTGAGTTGAGCAAGGACCATCATTATTATCTGTATAGACAAAACCCCAATTGTATTAGCATGAACTAACAGAGCAAATAGTTCAGAATGAAGAACTTTGTAAACAAATCAATCAGAAAACAGAAAACATCATACATAAGCTAAAACTAACAGAAAATCATACATCGAGCCATCATCAATAGTATTACGGATTCCAATACAATAAAAAATCAGAAGGAAACATGTCAAAAAACCCAGATAGCTCTGGATAATAACTTAAATCAAATACAGAAATAACCATTATTTTGTTCATAAACCATATTGGATTCCAATAATCAAGCATTTATATGTGAGCAACTTCATCGAATGAAAATCTAAGTGACAAATAATCACGGAAACAATCCAATCCTTATTATACCTATGAAACCACAAATGAACTCAATCACAGTCCTATAAAGAACAAAAACCCCTAACAGCAATAAATTAAGCAAACAAGTCAGAAGAGAACAAAGCCGGAGAGCAACGAGTTGCGAAATTGGCCCTAAAATTAACTAACAGAAACTGAAAAGCAGTTAATTAAACTAATCATATATCGAAACCTAGCTACTGATTGATAATTAATGAGAGCAGATGATCTATTCATAGGGTTTAACATGATAATTCAGACAAAAGTGAATATGAATCGAAGAGAAATCGGCATTGAAGAGAAATTGGATCGGAGACGTACCGCCCATCGGTGACGATTGAGGTTTTCCGGTGATTGATGAGATCGGAGAAGAAGAGGAAGATCGATCTCAGATTGGGGTTAGTTGTTCATGCACAGACAATTATGCTCCATCACCTGTGTATATAGTATATGAAATGAAGCGAAAAGTACAAACCCAAGCTGCTAATATACATACAGACAGGCAGCTCTTTCTTTTTCCAAAAAGTAGAAAAAGTAGTGTGTCTATATTATATTCTATTGTATTTGTGATTTTTACAATCAGAGCAAATAGAACTAAAGACTATAATATACTCACTCCGTTCCATTAATAACTTTCTACTCTTTTCGTCTTGAAGAACTTTATACATTAAGGTTAACGTGCAGTTTTATGTGAAAAGTTAAAGTAATAATACAATATATAAAAGGTGGGAAAAAAATGTACTTTTAGTGTCAAAAGGTGTAATTTGAATATAAAGTTGAGATTGTTTATTATATGTTGAGTGTGTGGTAGCTTCCTTTTTTGGTAATGTATGAATACCTGTGGGACGGCTAAAAATGGCAAATGTATGAAGTTCTGCGGTACGAAGGGAGTAACTTTTTTTTCCAATTAGAAACTTTATAGCCCAAAAATGGAAAGTTTTTTATCCCACTAACTATTTTTTTATTCTTTCTCTTTCCTACGTTATCACCACTTTATTCAATCTCTCTCTTGCATTATCACCGATTTACAACTTTACCAATATAATACTTCTTACAAACTATTTTTTTATTATCATTTTCTTAATTTAAGAGAAAGTAAAAGGTTAGAAAGTTTTTAATGGAACGGATGGAGTACCGATTATGAACACATAAATACGTGATGTGATACTTCTACTTTTGGAAAACACCGTTCTAATACACCATTTCAAGATCACATATTTAAGTGCAAGCATAAATATATTTAACTTTAAACAACGTGTGTGTATAATAAATATGCATTATACTTGCATTACGTGTATTTTTATATATGTGATGTTGTAGGTTTGTAACTAAATATGTGATGATTGATTTGGTCTCTACTGTGACGGTCTCTTTACAAATGATTTAGAGACGGACCAATATATTAAGAAAATTATCGATATTTTTAAGCAAAATATATATGTTCTCAACATTGGTATTTTTTCATATTATACAAATACTTAATTCGTTAATAACATTGGCGTTTTGATTAATAACATTGATGGTTTTATTGATAATATAATTCGTCATATCTAGAGAACTTTGTGAAATATATCATACAAATACTAAATGTTTTTAATACATTATATTTATATATTTACAAATATAATCTACCTCGTCATTGAAGTCTAGTTCAATTGATTAGAGTGAGGGTCAGGGGTTCCATGAAATCTACTATATATTTCCTTTCTTTTCAAAGGAACATATTTTCACTTTGAACGTACGAATAATTTTTAACCGAATTAAGGTAGCTTTCCTTATTTTAGTAATATGAAAGTGAGAAGAGAATGAGGCAGATGGTTCGGTCTTTCCCATTTTTTTTATTTGTACATAAATTTAGCGACAAAAATAATACTTAAACAAATTTAGATTTTACAACATTTTTTATAACTCTATTTTAACTCAATTACTATTTATCAACCAAAACTTTTCATTAACTCATTTTTTTCAATTCTATACCAAATAGCAACTAAGGCTCTGTTTAACAAAACTAACTGAAAAACTAGCTAGTAGCTGATAATCTAACTGATTAGGTAGCCGGTTAACTAGCTGATAAACTAAGCTGATTTTAATGTAAGTGTTTAGTAAATTAACTGATAAGCTAGTTGGTATTTTGTAAAATGGTATATAAGTACATTACTCTTATTTTAATTTTATTTTAAATTTTCTCATCGTATAATTGGTCTATATTTTTTTAAATAATAGTACATCACATTTTATTCATATATATGAGAAGTTGAAAGAAATACCAACTAGCTTATCAGTTAATTTACTAAACACTTACATTTAAATAATAGTACATCACATCGTATGATTTTACTCAATGTACTTTTCACCGCCACCTTAATAACGTCATTATAAAATTTCAGAAGTTGAAAGAAATATATGTGAGCATTCTAACTTAATAAGAAAAAAAAATCGGTATAATGGATGTATAGTACCATGTGTACATTTCAAAGAGAGGCAGATGAATTAAAAAGATACAAATATAATAACGATTGATTTTTTTCTATTTTATTTATTTTTAGGTCAGGGACATTTGTGGAATGAAAAGATAAGAAGGAGCTTTTCTTTTTTAAAAAGTTAACTTGGTTAGCTTCTAGCTGATTTAAGAAGCTGCGCGTTCACGTAACGAGTTTTTATTAGTCAATGGTCAAAGAAGCTCCTGCAGCTGAAAATCTAGTGCTAAAAAGAGCCTAAGTTTCCTAAACCGTCATTATCTTTACTATTCTAAAAGAGAACTATCCAAAGGTAGTTGTTACACCCATCAATTTAATTTTGGCCAATTTGAATTGATTTTGACTCCAAATTTCATCTATCAAAATAAAGCAAAAAAGGAAAAGAAAAAAAAATATATAAGGAAGTTGTACATCATCTCCCACTACTTCCACCTATTATAATTACCAAAATTTATATTTTTATTAATAACTCATATAACATAATATATTATGATTGCATTTATAATTAACTAAGTATAAGTTTAAATATTTATTATGCTAATGTTTATGTCATGCATATGAGACACTCATTTATTTGCCACGTGAAAAACGCGCACAATTTTACTAGTAAAGTATTAAAAGAGAATGACTAACGTCATGCTTATAACGAGAAAAACTACATTTTTATTATTATTAATAATAATAGTGTTTTATCTGAAAACGACGATGTTCACATGCATGTAAAATTGTTGATAATACATGACAAATAATTAATGCAAGATATAAAATGTATATCCATCCATCCATCCATATGTAAAGCATAAGGATCTAAACCCCACTCGATTAATTCAATCATATGTGGAATTCTATGGAATTAACTGTATTTTAGTGAGTATATTTCATTATTATTTTTTGTATGTTGACTACATATATAGCTTTTATTCAATCTCATATAGCTTTATCTACAAAAATTCGAAAAAAAATTTGAACATATATTTGAATTCATCGTGACAAGACGAATCCATAGACACCAATCTTGAATAATATTAATTAAATAAATCATTTTATTCATTAAAATAAAATATAAATTTACCTAATAAGATAAAATGAAATGATGAAAATTTAAAAATAGAGTATTTATTAAATTAATTCAATCCTATGTGAATTTTGTGGAATTAGTTGCATTTTCAACCAGTATATCTTTCGCTATTTATTTTTTGTATGTTGGCTGCGTATATAGTTTTTATTAAATGTCATATAAATTTATCCATAGAACTCCAATCATATTTTGAACATATATTTGAATTCACCGTGACAAGACGAATCTATAGACACCAATCTAGATTATTATTATTATTATTATTACTATTATTATTATTAATTAAATAAATAAATCATTTTATTCACTAAAATAAAAATATAAATTTATTAAATAAGATAATATAAATCTGATGGGCTAAAATCCCACCAAATTCATTCAAATTCCAGCCATTCTACATGAAATTTTGATACGGTTGAGCATAGGCAAATAGGGGAACGCACTAGTGTTGTTGCTAGGGATCATGAGGGCAATGTTATTACTTGCTGACAAAATTTTATATCTAGGTTGTTGAAAATGCGGAAGGTTAGCCAGCCAAATTTAAAACTAAATTTGTTCAAGATTTTGAGTTGCAACATGTAGTAATTGAAAGTGATTGTTCTTTGTGATTAAATATCTTAAATCGACAAATTTTAGCTTTGCCCCTTTGTTTTACTTTTCAAAGAAATTCAGGTATTTGATGGAGAATTAGTTTTGCCAGTTGGTTAAACGGGCACATAAATTATCGGTTTGATTTTCTTATGATAAGGTTGGTTTGGTAGATTTGTATTATCCACACCAAGATTGTTATGTGGGGAGCATATACCACCCCAGGGGTTTTCTCGATTAATTTGTTTTGTTCTCCCATTTCTATTTATTATTAAGGGCGATTTACATCTGACCACCTTTTTAGATAGTGAATAAACGTTTGGGTCCCTAACGTTTCACAATTTACGGAGAAGGACAAACAGTGAACTGCATCAAAATTTTATTTACATTGAAGTCCAAAAGTCAACTTTGCTGATGAGGGAGAGTGAAAAAATCATTTTCCTTGCCAAAAATGCCCCTGAGATCTATTCTCTTTTTACTGCCTTTTCTTTTATTATTGCCGACAGAGGAAGACTTTATTCTGCCTCTATATATATTCTATGGATCCGGGAGTAATGTATACTGTATAGTTGAAAAATCTTATCAGAGCATCTTCCTGAAATAAATAGCTTGATTTGGTAACTCTCTGTTAGAAATTCTGGAAAAATGTCTTGAGACAATTGGGAGAAACCGGTGAAAGAAGTACTGAAGAGAGAGGAGAACAGGAAATTGTGTCGTGATGATTCGATAGGCTCCAGCTTCGGCTCTGCATATTTATGATAAGTATCTTCATATGTTGAATTTGTAGCAACATCAAGAAAGAAGACAAGAAGAAGAAAAGAAAAGAGAAGAGAAGATGAAGAATAACAGAAAAGATAAGAGAAGAAGATGAAGATGTTTTATTCGGGGGTAAATGGGACATTCTACACAAAGTCAACATTTTGGCTGAAAAATGGACCTCAATGTAAATTTTGAAACGATAGGGACTCAAACGTTCAAGGTGCATCTAAAAAGGTTGTTGTGTGTAAAATTCCCTATTATTAAACATAAACTATATCGTAGCGAAGAATTTTGTGGAGTTAGTTTCATTTTCAGCCAATATATCTTTCACTGTTTATTTTTTGTATATTGGCTGCATATATATTTTTATTAAATCTCATATAAATTCATATACAAAAATCCAAAAAGTATTTTAAACATATATTTAAATTCGTCGTGCCAAGACGAATTCATCTAAATCTTTTCGACTTTATCACTCGCATGTTTTCATAAAGTCGGCTAACAACAATACTATCTACTACTTCCTCCGTCCCACGACAAACTTCCCATTTTGCCATTTTTACCGTCCCATGAAAAGCTTCCCATTACCATTTTTGGTAAACCTAATACCCACATAAAACACTCATATTTACAATTTTACCAACCCACTATCTCTACTTTAATTTATTAATTCTTTATTCCTTCTTCGTTTAAATAATATTCAACTTTCCACTTTAAAAATCCACTATCATTTTTTATTCATTCTTTATTATTATTCTATCTAAGTCAATCACTGTCCTTATTTTGTTGACCAATAAAGCAAACGAGAAGCTATTTCCGGGACTGAGGAAGTATAATGGTGCACTTGAATACAACTCTACGCATATTCTTCTCGAGTTGTTATTTTTTTATTTAATTGGATCAAGATAAATTTGATGCTTCTATTTTCGACAATAGACTCCATCAGATGAGGTTGGAGTGGTTATACAATATTATTCAAGACATATTTGACTTGGATACAGGAGGAATACCCTTTATTTGTGATTCTTAAATGGCAGAGGTTGATGCGGAAAAATGCGGAGTCAAAGTTTACACTGCATGAGTGAGATAAGTAAGAGTAACCTTGAGCACGTGTTCGTTCTTCACCATCACGTAGATTAGCCAAGTAATTGTTGTCATTGACGAAATGTGTCTAAAGTGCCTTGCGAATTAGTATTAGTATAATACAGGTGAGTAAGTTGATGATGTATATGAGCTTTAATTATAATTTAAATCTTTATAGAGATCTCTCACCATTAAAAAGAAAATATGGCAGCACTATATACTACTGCATTATTCCATAATGAACTTTTTATATATTAAAAAAGAAGGAAAATTAAAAATTCTAATCAATCGTACAATTAGCTAAGAACTCCGATTCAACCACTGGCCAAACAAATTTATAAAGTTTGATTGGCACAAGTCTACTAAAATGTTTTTTACAATAAAATGTTTATGACCTAAAATGTAAATTTTGAATACTAATAAACATGACAACAATTATCCATTTACAATAGTACACCTACCTATATACAAATCATTTACTCATTTTATCTCCATCTTCATGGTTGACATTGATTATTTGTTTGTATTAATAAAGAAAATTCAGTTTGCCGTATTTTTTTCTGATTTATTTTTTTACGTTTCAATTGGTGTTTCTCCAAATGAGGAGGATGGTCCAAGCATAAAAGAAGTAGAAAAAAATACTAAATAATATGCTTATTCAAGTCATAGTTATCATGAGAATAAGTTTGAATGTACATCTCCTACAAAATTATAACATTTCGATATAATTGATAGATGTTGATGAAGTGGATTATATACTCTAAGGACAATACTAAACTAATCAAAACTTACAGGAATTAAACTCATACATTATTATATAGTTTAATTTGTATTATATGGGTGAATTTTGATTTAAGGGATCTGCACTTTGCATTTTCAAAATAGTGAATCATTATGAAATGTCACCAATACAGTTCTACCATGACAATTCAAATGGTTGTTAAATGTTCAAAATATGACTCTTTAAATTGCCACTTATTGATGGGAAGTAACACTTTCAAGTGTAATGATATTGGGATGCAATGACATTTATAAATGAAATGAATACTGTCTGAAGTGACACTCTCAATGGTAACTAATAACTATTACAATAACACCTGAAAGTGTTGGTTTAAATAGCTAATGTGGCAATGAATAAGTGTCATTGTACAATAGATTAGTGACATTATAGAATTAGCCACCCTCTCTTGAAGTGACACTTCATAGAAAATGTCATTGAAGTTTAATATGTCACCCAAAATAAAAATTAATAACACTTTCGATGGTCATTAAATCCCACGTTTGTTGTAGTGCGTGTACCATCAAATTTTAGTTAGAAAAATTCTTAGACAATAGGTATTAAATTTAACACCATATTTTGCACCTATTATATATTCCAACGCATACATTTTTATATACATATTTAAGTTATGACAATTAACAAGAGTCAGAAACACTCTACACTGGTATTTCGTCATTTTACTTTTAAACGGGTCGGGTTCTATCCAACCTGAATTCAAACCCCTTTGAGATATTGATGTTCATGTCCGTATCGGGCATATACTCGAACCCTTTCCAAACCTTTGTGGTAATACCCGAACTGCAACATTTTATGTTTAAGTTGGTAAAAAGTCCGGGGGGAGGGGGGGGGGGGGGTTTGGGATATGTTGGGGGTGGTTCGCAATGATTGAAATTATGTTTGTAGATTTTTTTTTTTTTGTGTGTGTGTGGTGGGAGGAGCACATACCACTCCAGGGATTGTTGGGAACCAACCCTGTTAACTGCGTTATACACTTTTGTATTTTATTTTGGTTCAGATTGGAGTATAAGTTATTAATTAACGTGTTAGGTATGTGTAGATGACCCAATAAAATATACTACTATATGTTGTCAACCCGTCGGGTCCTGAACGGGTTCGGGTTGAGTCCTACCCTTTCAAATTATATGCGTCATGATGAGTCGTATTTTACATTTTTCATAGTTACCATAAACAAAGACACAGTAATATAGTATTGGACGAAGTACTACACACATACATCACGGTTAATGTTGTTTGCAATGAATTTTGATTATCTTATTGTCTTGATTAATTTATTTTATCCTCACATTCCTAATTATTATTAAAAATAAACTATACCGATAATTATATTATAACAGTAACATTCTGTTCTCATATTATAACTTACTAATAATTATGGTTACTTCTCACATTTTGTATAACTAGTTTTGGTACATAATTAATGATAATGGCACACCCAATTCATTTCCTTAGTAGTATTTTATAATGGACTTCAATAATCATGGGCGCATGTTTAATTAGACCACAAATTAAGATTGGAAAGATGACGACGGCCAGCACCGACCAAATCGGCCAGACCCTTCATTTTATTTTATTTTTTTGAGAAGAAACTTCCATTTCATAAAAGTAGAGGGTCAAGCCCAAACATACACCAAAAGTCCAAATGAATCACCAGGGCATCCTATCACTTCCCTCACTGTCCTCAAGAAAGTTTCGGGACAAATCGTGAGCAAGTGCATTCCCAGTTCGACGAATGAAAGTAAAAACAAGAGAGTTAAAAACATGTAAAAGAGATTTAATGTCCTCTACTATTGCTCCAGCAGGTGAGTAATGGATAGAATGAGACTGTAGCCAGGGGTGGAACCAGGAGGGGCGCATAATGGGGGCGTTCGGCCTCATAAAATTTGAAAAAGAAAAAATTTATATGTAATATTTTCGTTAATTTAGTATTTTAACCCCCACTAAACCCGAAAATAACGTCATATATATAATTCCCCCCACCCCCAAGTTTCAAATCCTGAGTCCGCCCCTGACTGTAGCGACTTGACAATCGTCTCGCAGTCGCCTTCAATGCAGACTTGTGACGGGTGTAGATCTTTGACCAGTACGACGGCTTGATATGCAACAAGCGCCTCTGCAAATTCTGGATTCAGCACATGATCTCGTCTCCTACGACGCCAAGCTAAGATTCTTCCGTAACTGTCTCGGGCAACGACTCCCAACCCCGCAAAAGCTAAGGACTTATTGATTGAAGCATCTAAGTTAACTTTCACCATTTGACCAAGAGGAGGTGACTAGATAGCAGTAGGAACTTCGGGAGGACATTAGTGAGCAAAATGTCATCTGGCTTCTTTAAACCTGTGAAGTAAATTTGCCACAAACCAGACTGACTCCTGTGGATCGTATCCCCTTCCATCATGTACCACCTTATTCCAGTTTGTCCAGACGGCCAGCAAGACGCCACAAAAAGTTCAAATAATTGCGCAGATGTGTTCCTGTGCACATGATAAATACACTGCCAAATGTCCTGCTCACCTGTGTAAATCAAATTATGAGGAAAGTTTGACAACGCCCATAACATACGAGCATAATGACACTCAACTAGAACATGAATCAAAGACTCATTGCCACAATGACACACTGGACAAACAACATCAGTAACTAAGTTTCTGCGGCTAAGATTGGTAAGAACAGGAATTGCTCTCAGAACATAAGAAATCAGACTGAAAATGATGAAGGAGCAAAAGCATTACTCAGCATAACAAAAACAGGAAGCAGCCCCGGGGATGATGATATTATAGAGAGCTTCATGCAGTTTGGAGTATGGTGAGCTGTCAAGTTGTTAGGCAGTTAGTATAGTTAGTTTAGAGTTAGTTAGGCAGTTTGAAACTCCCGCCCATTTCTGTTAATATCAAGGGTATATTGGGGAGTCTTGCTTAGGTGTTTTAACCAATTAGATGATAGGAAAGTTGCAGTTGGTAATTCAATTCAGTTGTAAAATCTCATTTCAATCATCAATACAATTGTTCTTCTATTTACATTATTCTCAATTCACTCTCATCAATGGTGAGTTCATGCTTTACTTCTGCATTTCTGATATGGTATCAGAGCCTTGGCTCTTGATCATCAATGTATTCATTGGTTCATTTATAGATTATTGAGTTTTAGCTCATTCTTCATCTGTTTTCTTCACCTTGCTTACTCTGCAAGCTTTGTTGTTTTCTATATACATTCTGTTTGATTGAATCTATCATTCAATAGATTGATAAGAATTCATTGATCAACAAAGTGTTTACAAATAGTTTTCATTCATTTTTCCGCAAGTTATATCAATTTGTTTCATATTCAGAATTTTCCAGTTTTATTAGATTTGAGCTTGATCATCATCAATCATAATTGTTTTGACAATTTCACTTGTTCAGTCAATTTCATAAACTGTTTTTTCAAATCATCAACCGTTTTCTAGCTTGATCGACTGATTAATCTGCTATAACTGTCGATTGTTGCTTGTATCATTGTTACATTTGAACTTGTTTTGCAATAGTTTTTCATCTGTCATCATCTGGTCACGATCAATTGATCATAATTCGGCAGATTCATTATATATCACAAATTTACTTCCTTTCTTGTTTGATAAAATGTCGCAGGCTTCTCACAATGATGATACCGTTCCTTCTGGAACACCTGTCAATCACAATGCAAATGATCATACTGATCAAACTAGGAATCCACATGCTATCAACAAGGAGCTGGATCACACTGATCCGAACATTCCTTTTCACCTCTTTCCTCACGAGACTACTACATCTGGTGCAATAAAAAATATACTCAAAGGTGCCAATTATATCAACTGGAGGCGAGACATGTCTCTTTCACTCTCTATTCGCAACAAGGTTGGGTTTGTGGATGGCACATACAAGAGGCCAGCTCTAGAGGATTCTCTCTATCTTCCCTAGATTCGATGTAACAATCTCATACTATCTTGGTTACACAACTCTATCACTGAAGAAATCCGAGGAACTATTGCTCAAAGTGTGTATGCTAAAGATGTATGGGATAAACTAGAAGCACGTTTCTCTGCAGTGGATAGTGTGCGTATCTATGAATTACAACTTGCTCTATCACAGTTTGTTCAAGGATCTCAAACAGTTATGGAGTACTATACTAAACTCTCTAGCATTTGGGAAGAGTTGCATATGCACAGGCCACCACCTAATTGTGATTGTGGCAAATGTACTTGTCATGGATTAGCAACAACTGCAAGTAACTATGAGGCTGATCAGTTTTTTCAGTTTCTCATGGGTTTGTAGGAATCTTATGATCATATTAGGGGCCAGATTATCATGATGACCCCAGTTCCCACTCTTGAGAAAGCTTATTCCATTATTCTTACGAAGAAAGGCAGAGAAACTCTAGGCATCATGTTGCTAATAATTCATCAACATTTCATATGCGCCAGACTAGTCAGGCTGTTCCATATCAAAGCAAAAGAAAGGGTAAGGAGATCAAGTGTGCTAACTACGACTTAACTAATCATACAATTGACAGGTGCTACAGGTTGATTGGCTATCCGAGTGATTTCAAATTCACCAAGAGGCCTACATATGCCAGACATCACTCTGGTGGTCCTATGTCACAGATCAATGCTAATCAGTCTCACTATGCTAACAATGTCAATGTGTCGAGCACATCATCTGATGTTGCAACTCAGTATGGCCATATTAAGAACAAGGTTTCAAAACTCATGCAAATTCTTGATCAAAGTGTTGCAACTTCTGCTTCTCCCATGAGTATTGCACCTACTGAAGATCATGAGGACACAAACATGGATCCAGCTGCAACTTATCATACATTAGGAGGTATACATCTTTGCTCTTTTCCTTCACATATTGTTTGTTCTACTTCTACACAGTTACAAGAGTATTTTGTTATAGATTCAAGAGCAAATGATCATGTCATTTGTGATATTAAATTGTTTACTTCACATGTTACAAATGTAAATACATTTGTGCAGCTACCAGACAACACTAGACTATCAGTCACCATGATAGGAATTGTGCAATTATCTGAATGTGTGACATTAGAAAATGTTATTTATGTGCCTTCATTTACTGTCAATTTATTTTCAGTCACACAAATCACTAAATACAGATTATTTCACTTTCTTTTCACTCATGATGCATGCTTTCTTCAGGAGATTTCTTCAAAGATAAAAATTGGTCTCGCTGAAAGATTCAAACCCTTGTTTGTCTTACGCATTCAAGATTTTCAACACTTTTCTGTCACCAGCAGTGCTGCTGCTCTACTGTTTCATTTTCTAGTTCATTGAATAAAATTCAATCTGTTAATGCTGTCATACAACCTACTGCAAGCCAACTGTGGCATTATAGACTAGGGCATCCATCTATTCAGAGAATGCAACTCCTAGATTGTTGTAGTATTAATTGTCATGAGATTAAAGATTGTACAATTTGTTTAGAGGCTAAGCAGAGGAAACTCTCCTTCCCTACTAGCACATCTGTAACTCAGTCCATTTTTTCACTAGTCCACATTGATGTATGGGGTCCTTATTCTATCACATCTGTTAATGGACAGATATTTCCTTACTCTTGTTGATGATTACTCCAAGTTTACTTGGATTCACTTATTCACAAACAAGTCAAAAGTTCAATCAATCATATTAAATTTCATTACACTCACAAAAAATCAGTATAAAATAAAAATTAAAGCATTCAGATCAGATAATGGTTTTGAGTTTATGGTGTTAACTCCTACACTTAAAACTTTAGGAATCATTCACCAAACCAGCTGTATATATACTCCACAACAAAATGGAGTTGTTGAACGCAGGCATCAACATCTTCTTATTGTTGCTAGAGCATTGATTTTTCAATCATCAGTTCCTCTAAAGTTCTGGGGTGATGCAATCTTAACAGCAGCTTACTTAATCAACAGAACACCCTCTCCATTATTAGACAATGCTTATCCTTTCACCAAGTTTTATGGACATAAACCAGATTATTCCAAACTAAGAATCTTGGTTCTTTATGCTATGTGTCAACTCATGCTCAGCATAGAACAAAATTTGACTCTAAAGCTCATGCTTGCATTTTTCATTGGGTATCCTCCACATACCAAAGGTTACAGATTATATAATATTCATACACACAAGATTTTAGTTTCAAAAGATGTTCACTTTCTTAAGCATATTTCCCTACTCAACAACTGTTCAGAATTTTTCACCACCAATACCTAGTATAGATACTAGTGATCTATTTCTAGATTCTCATCTCACTTCCTCTAGTTCTTCTCCTGTATCAAATATTCAGATACTAAGATATCTGATAATTCACATATTTCTTCTCCTCCCTCTCAGTCTCACTCCAATACACAATCTTATTCTCCATCACACTCACAGTCTGTTACACAAGAAATATCTATTTCTCCTGATATTTCTTCTTCACAGTCTCCCTCTCCTGTTCCTAGGAAATCTAGCAGAAGAGCTGTTACTCCAATCAAAATGAAGATTATTATCATAATATTTCACACAAACAACATTCTTCTGCCCATCCTATCTCTCACTTCATTTCTTATGAACACTTATCACCATTTAATCACAGTTTTGCTCTCCATATTAGTTCTACTCCTGAACCTACTTCATATGCTCAGGCCATTCAATCTCCAGAGTGGACTAATGCAATCAAAGTAGAGCTCCGGGCTTTAGATGACAATAACACTTGGTCTGTTGTCTCATTACCACCAGGTCATAAACCAATTGGTTGTAAATATGTTTTCAAATTAAAACTAAAGCTTGATGGTTCTATTGACAAATATAAAGCTAGGTTAGTAGCTAAAGGTTAGTCACAGAGATTTGGGCATGATTACTTTGAAACTTTTAGTCCAGTAGCAAAACTTACAACAGTTAGAACTCTTGCAATTGTTGCTACACAGGGTTGGGATTGTGAGCAACTGGATGTCCATAATGCTTTTCTTAATGGAGAACTGGATGAGGATATCTACATGACTATTCCACTAGGATACTTGTTTCAGGGGGGGCATTGCTAATCCTGTGTTTAAATTACACAAATCACTTTATCGATTGAAACAAGCATCCAGGCAGTGGAATTTTAAGTTCTCTAATACTCTACAGAAGCTTAACTTCACACAATCCAAAACAGATTATTCACTCTTCACAAGAACTTGCTCACAAGGTTTCATTGCATTACTACTATATGTGGATGATATACTAATCACATGATCAAGTACAAAGTTAATCACAGATGTGAAAGAAATGTTACATAAAGAGTTCAAAATAAGAGATTTGGGAGTTGTTAAGTATTTTCTAGGACTTGAAGTGACTAGAGATCATCATGGCATACATATTTGCCAGAGAAAATATGTACTGGAAATGTTAGCAGACACAGGGCTGACTGATTGTAAACCTGTGGTAAATCCAATTGAAGTCAATCTCAAGTATTCTTCCACATATACAGATGTCTTACATGATCCATCAGTATACAGAACACTAATAGGAAAACTCATTTATCTCAACATCACTAGACCTGACATTTCATATGCAGTTGGGATATTGAGTCAATTCATGGATAAACCTTCAAGGAATCACTTAAATGCAGTTCACAGAATATTAAGATATCTGAAAAATGCACCAGGACAAGGAATCTTCTTTGCAGCTAATAATGAGCTGATTCTAACTTCTTATAGTGATTCAGACTGGGCTGCATGTGCTGATATTAGAAGATCCATCTCTGGCTATTGTATGTTTTTAGGAACTTCATTAATCAGTTGGAGAAGTCAGAAACAAACTACAGTAAGCAGATCATCCTCTGAAGCTGAATATAGAGCTTTGTCTTTTGCTACTTGTGAAGTCATCTGGTTAATTTCTCTACTAAAAGAATTCAATAGAGAAGTAAAAAATCCTATCACATTATACTGTGATAATCAGTCTGCTATTCACATGACAAAAAAATCCTATCTTCCATGAAAGAACTAAACATTTAGAAATTGATTGTCATTTTGTAAGAGATAAAGTTTTAGATGGAACAATTGATGTCACACATGTTTCAACAAAAGAACAGGTTGCAGACATTTTCACCAAGGCTTTAACACATGCTGATATGCTTAGATTAATGTCTGAGATGAGCTTAACTAATGTATATGCTCATCTTACAGGGGAGTCTCAGAACAGAAGAAATCAGACTGAAAATGATGAAGGAGCAAAAGCATTACTCAACATAACAAACACAGGAAGCAGCCCCGGGGATGATGATATTATAGAGAGCTTCATGCAGTTTGGAGTATATATGGTGAGCTGTCAAGTTGTTAGGCAGTTAGTATAGTTAGTTTAGAGTTAGTTAGGCAGTTTGAAACTCCCGCCCATTTCTGTTAATATCAAGGGTATATTGGGGAGTCTTGCTTAGGTGTTTTAACCAATTAGATTAGCCTGTTTGTGTATATATAGATGATAGGAAAGTTGAAGTTGGTAATTCAATTCAGTTGTAAAATCTCATTTCAATCATCAATACAATTGTTCTTCTATTTACATTGTTCTCAATTCACTCTCATCAATGGTGAGTTCATGCTTTACTTCCGCATTTCTGATAATTGCTTGCTTCAATACTCGCCAAAGGAAGACTTTAATCTTATTAGGGACTTGTAGACGCCACACAAAATTCCAACCCATCCCATTAGCTATGCTAGTGCTGCCCTGCCGTTGATTATCCCTATGCGCTCGAATAGCCCTGGCAAAATAATATCTAGATCGCACCGAATAAGTCCCAAACTTGGTGTAATGCCAAATTCTCAAGTCTTGAGCACTGCTGCTAGCTACCAGAATTTTTAGAATGCTGTCCACATCCTCAGACCAAAACAGAGTGTTCAACAAATGCATATCCCAATTACATCCTCAGACCAAAACAAAGTATTACCAGTGTTCTGATCAATGAGATTAGCTATAGCAATGGGCCCAATGTTATACAGGTCTGGGGTGAAGGGTCGAAGAGCATAATCTCGAGGTATCCAATTGTCTTGCCACACACTTATATCCTTTCCGTTCCCCACCCTCCATCTAATACATTGCTTCACTAAATCAATAGCACTAAACATACTTTTCCAGGAATAAGACGCGGTTGATTTAGGAGAAGCAAGTAACACATCACAATCTGGAAAGTATTTGAATTTAAGAACTCGACTAAGAAGAGAGTTAGGATACAGAATAATTCGCCAAATTTGCTTGCCAAGCATTGCAAGATTGAAAGAGTGAAGATCTTGAAAGCCCATGCCTCCACCCCCTTTACTCTCACAAAGAGAATACCAATTCACCCAATGGATCTTATCCTTATTCCCACCCCCCACCAAAAACGTGAAATTATGGATTCAAGCTCATGGATAAGGCATTTTTGTAGCTTAAAGCAACTCATTACATAGGTGGGAATCGATTGAAGGACAGATTTTATAAGAACTTCTTTTCCGGCTTTAGAAAGGAATCTTCCACTCAAACCTTGGGCCTTACTCCAAATTCTCTCCCTAAGCCAACTAAAGACTTCTCTTTTTTATCTACCCATCTCCGTAGGAAGTCCAAGGTACTTTTCATGCTTGTCAACAACACGCATAGGAAGGCAATTACAAATCTCATCAATCTGGGCCCTAGGTGTGTTTCGGCTAAACACCACCGTGGAGTTCTTCAATATTAATTACCTAGCCCGACGCCAAAGAATACCTATGTAGGATATCAGAAATAGCACGGGCAGCCCTAACACTAGCATTACAAAACAACAAAGTATCACCCGCGAACAATAAATGAGAAGGTGCATTAGAAGCCACAGAAATCCCTTGCAATAGCCCACTATTTTCCGCATTCCTGATCAAAGCACTAAAAGCTTCGGCACAAAAAAGGAACAGATAAGGAGAAAGGAGATCCCTGTTGAATCCCCTCTCCGGCTGGATTGGATCAAGTGGTTCACCATTTAAAAGCACAGAGTAGTGAACCGTATTCACACAAAGCATAATCAGATCAATGAAAGACTGATTAAAACCTAATCTATTCAACACTCTCTCAACGAACACTACAAGAAAACTGGCAAATAGTAACGGATTCCGTCGCTAAATAGCGACGAATCGGTCTCTTTCAAAGACGGATAAATCTATCAACCACTAAATAGCGACAAATCGGTCTCTTTTAGAGACGGAAATTAGCGACGGATAGATTTATCCGTCTCTCGTCTCTAATTAGAGACGGATAAATCTATTCGTCTCTAAATTAGAGACAAATAAATCTATCCATCTTTAATTACGTTGACAAAAAAAAACAAAAAAAACAAATGAAAATTTAGAGACGGATAAATCTATCCGTCTTTAATTACGTTGACAAAAAAAACAAAAAAAAAATGAAAATTTAGCGACGGATAGGTTATCCGTCGCTAAATTTAGAGACAGATAGATTTATCCGTTTCTAAATAGCGACGGATAAACCTATCCGTTGCTAATTTTTGATTATACTCCTACATCTTCCTCCCATCATTGACAATTACTTCTCTCCTTCTCTCCTTCCTCCCACCACTCCACCACCACCCTTCCACCACCACCACCACCTAGGGCTGAGCATCGGGCCAAAATCGGACCGAACCCGAAAAAACCGAAACTGAAAATTTGTATTTTTCACGAACCGAAGACCGAACCGAAGTTCAGTCGGTCCAGACCCGGATCGAACCGAAAAAATCAATTCGGTCCGGGTCTAAACGAAGTACATCCAAAAATCGAAAACTCCATTATTCTTTAGAAAAGAGAAGAAATCAAATTAAGAGTAAGAAGAAGAAGAAATATCAGATCGATTGTAATTGAATGTGGAGATGCGAACAGATCAAATAAAATTCGGTTCCAGCATTAGATATGCGCCATTTTTTATTTTGTGAGCTTTTTCCCTTGATTTCAAATACAATTCTAATTGTGGTGGAGATGCGAACAAATCTGCACCATGGGAAAAAGCTCCTGTGGCACCCCGATCCAGGAGAACTTACCTCCTAACCGGAAAACCACCCGCCTAGTGTTTCTTTCAAGAGACCAAATCAGCTTTTAGAAAGAATAGGAACGGTTGGGTAAAATCGAACAAGCCAAACAATAAAAAAAAACTTAATAATGCAAAATTCATTTCAAAACCTTTTATTCAAACCCACAAATATATACATATACAAGCTTTAGGTAAGCTTCTTTTGAGTACTTCCCATAGCGTACGAGGTTAAGGGATCAACAAGCCTATTTTACATAGAATTAAAGCAACCCTTTCTTATTCAAGCATCAAGTACAGCAAGTACGACAAGTATGGCAAGTACGGCAAGCACATCAAGTATGGCAAGCACACTATTCACATAACGCTCCCGATTCTAAACGATCATTCTGAGGAAGGAAACAAAGGAGAGGGTAAGTCTTTAATGACTTAGTGAGGAAATAAGAAAGGTAAGAAGGCAATAGCAATAATCAGAATCAATGAAAGAGTGAAGATAATAAGAATTCATGATCATGTACCAACCGTCAACCTTTCATTTACTACCTTATTCTGCCACGCGAGGAGCTACCTCGATACACGACAGCATGCCTAGAACATACCGTAATTGAAATGTAAAATATAGCCAACACTGACTACATTTTACTTTCAAGATAGGATCTAAACGCATTAACTTTAAACCAACGGTACATTCCGCTCGGTAGTAATACATTATAGTCCCGGGGCCCAAGAATCACGCACGAATTATAAACCATCACGAGTAACTCATATCAGATTAAAAGGAATTTATGAAATTAGGTGGAATAGCATGATTTAAACTGAAATAATTCTTTATACCGAGATAATCAGAATCAAGTATAGAACAAGAGGAGTTGATGATATGGTGCAAAACAAAAGGTGTTGAAACTGAATATGGATGGAACTGGGGTAGGAATCCTCACCTATACCGAAGATGCTTGTGCATATGCTGTTGCTAATTAAAGTACCTATATGACGCAAACAACTAATATTTTCAGTAGCTGAATTACAACACTTTTAGAAGTAGGAAGGTTTAATTCGTTTAGTGAAACATTCCATTAGAAAATCAGTTTCAAAACCTGGGCAGAGTTTCAGTAATTTCTATTTCAAAAGCTTCAGTTTTGACAATCAAAATTATCATTTTAACTGGTGGCCATGAATCATAAATTACTCAGACTTCAATTAAAACAAAACAACATGATAAAGAGAATTACAGTATATGAGAACAACAATTTAATAAACTAGTTTCAATTTAAACACATCAAGCAAGTAGCTAGCAAATTTAACTCAAAACAGAGAATATGTTGCTATAAAACAATCAAAAAGGATGAAATTTACCTCTATTGCTTACTAGTTAGCTCAAGCAGTACTTATTCTCTTTTCTTTCATATACATATAAAATGAGAATCTGATGGGTCGTGGCTAGATTTGGAGAGAAACATGGGTTTATATAGAGGTAGGAGAGGACTGTAATTGGATGAAGAAGACGGCCGATGATGACAATTAACGCGAGATGAAAACACCTCAGTCTTCTCCATCGATAAGAATGAGTGAAATCTATCCATCTGTTAATCTTCCAAGCCGTTGATAAATCTCGATCCGGTGAGCTACTTGCTTGAACAATTATGATTGGTTGTAATTTGGTAGAAGAGAGTGAATTAGATTGAGGAAGGAAAAGGAAAAAAAATGAAAGTGATGATGGCTATCGATCTCTCTGCAAAAGATGAGAAGAAGAGCTAGATATATAAGGGTAATTTGCAACTTTCCTTTCTCAAATTGCAAGGTGGGATTTAAAGAATCTCCTTTAATTCAAACTAGTACATTAACTTATTTGGTTTCTAGTTACTTGCGTCAAACAAATTCGTACTTGTTTTCTTTTCAAAGTTTTCAGTTATAATAAAATAATAATAAGTTCCTTAATGATATGTTAGTCGTACTAGAAAATCAAAATCGACTCAAATTTCATATAATTTCTAAGTACCGAGCGCAATTATAAATTAAATATATCAAATGCGTAAATTAAAGTGGGGTGTTACAGCTCACACAAAAAGCTTCTACTTCATCTTGCGAACAGATCTCCTAGGTCAGGGACGAAGCACCATGGGCGCGAGAACAGTTGCGGCGAGGCGGAGGACGAAGGGAGGCAGAGGTGGAGGGAGGCCGGAGAGAGGCGTAGGTGGGCCGAGAACGGAGAGGCGGAGGTGGAGAGGCTGGCTGCGTGGAGAGATTAGAGGCTGGCTGGAGGAGGAGCACGGCGAGGAAGAAGAAGATGGCACGGTGGTGGTGGGGTTTTATTCGGTCGGAGAGGGAGGGGGCTTTGAGCTTTGTGTAGTGAGGGGGTGGTGGGAGTCGGAAGATGGAAGCATTTGGTGGCGGTGGTGAGGCGACGAGTGGTGGTGGAATGTGTCGGTTTGTGGACTAGTGGGAGAGATAGAGGAGACTAGTACTGGTGGTGTTGTTTTTGGACTAGAGAGAATCTAGGCTGGTGGAATGGAAGAGTGTGTGTGTTTTCTTTTCTTTTCTACAGTATTTCTTGAAAGATAGTATTTCTACATTTCAATAAGGGTATGCTACAGTATTTCGATCCGGCCTGCGATTTTTCGGGTTTTGGATTGGCCCAGACCGAAAACTGAAATTTCCAAATTTCAAGAACCCAGGACCGAATTGAATAGGTTTACGGTCAGCCCAAAAACCGATTTTTCGGGCCGGTTCAGTCCGGGGCATTTTATGCTCAGCCCTACCACCACCCTTCCACCACTACCCTTCCAACACCACCACCCTTCACCATCCTCCACCGCACCACCACATCACTACACCACCGCACTACCACCATCACTACTGTCCACCACCATCCTCCATCGCACCACCACCACCACCATAACTACTGTCCACCAGATCCACCACCATCCTCCACCCTTCCACCACACACCACCAGCAGATCCATCACCAGGTACGAGATCCACCACCACGCCATCTTCTCCGAGCAGATCCACCACCACGCGCCTCCCTCTGTCCAATATTTGCTTCCACAACTCTGCTTACACCACCCACACTGCCGCCGCCACGAGATTCGCACTCCCTCCGTTCACCGGTCACGAGATCCGCCACTGTTGGAGCTTGATCTCCCTCTCTCCGTTCACCAGTCATGAGATTCGAGCTATTTTACATGCATCTGGAAGGTATGGAGTTCCAATGCTTCATATGGTTGCTAGGATTGGAGTGGAGATGCCAAAATACCAAGAATCGAAGTTAAAAGAAGCAAAATCGAGCAACAAGGACAAGAAGGGCAAAATCGCCATTTGCCAAAGGATCAGCGAACGCCAGTTATGAGATTGGCGTCCGCCAATTCAAACCAGAAAGAATTGGCGGATGCCAAAGTCGAAATTGCCGGACGCCATGGATGGATTTTGGCGTCCGCCAATTTTCTTACATGGCAGACGCCGTCTAGAAAGTTGGCCGACGCCAACTTCTTCTGTTTCTGCTCGGATTTTCCCGATTCTTTCCTAATTCGTTCGAACTTAGTTTTTCTTCCTTTCTATTAGATAGAAACAACATTATTACTTTCATAATCCATTCTATTGTCAAGTATTGAACTTTGCTCTCAAGCTAAACCTAATTTCCAAGGCAATTACCCGTTTTTAGGAAATTGAACCGATTTTCACCTTGTAATCCGACGATTATCATTGATTGGAGCGCAATCTACATACTCTTTGCATCGATTCGATTCAGGTTCTTCAATTCTACCTAGGTTTTGTGACAACGAAGGGTAAATTGCATCAATCGTTCGATTCTACGTTTCTTGTATTAGATTATGTGTGTTGATTGTTTAATTATTTTATTGATTATTTCTTCGCATAACATGAGTAGCTAAACACCCTGATTATGGGGTGGTGACGAATTCAAGCAGGCTAGTTAGGGTTTATGCGATTATATATATTCAGGTTACGATTACTATGAGCTTTTTAGATTAATTGCTTATTCTGCTATTACGTTTGATGTCCAATCCGTCAATATCACTGTTAGATTAAGCATTTGATCTTTAGAAACCAAAGCGTTTTTCATCTTGCTTCAATCTAACACTTAGTTGCAAACAATAATAGTAGAAGTAGTTTAATTGATTGTAGCTTAGTGAAATTGACGCCTTCACTAATGCTATTCGTTTTATAAAACCAAGTAGTGACAACTTGAGAGTAATCGTTTTCCTATCAATTGCATATTTCCTGCTAGCTAGCTTGTCTTTAAATCACCACTTCATCATTCTCCTCATTCATATATTAATCTCGTTAAGTGCCAATCTGTCTCTAGTTTTGTCTGCTTAGTTGTTTACTCATACACTAGTTAACATCTCGCTGCCGAAGCAAACAACCATTTACTACTTTCCATATTGTGTCAACTATTCGTAAACCCAAACTCAGCCTAGTTAAGTCCTTCGAGACCGACCTCGGGGTTAACTTCACTGCAAGTTTTCGTAGTGTTGAGAATTAACTTTTGGCTAAGTAAACAAATACAAAACTCTGATTTGACACATCAACCAACAAGTGGTATCAGAGCAGGAGGTTCCCAAGCCTTCTACACTAAACCTAGATCCTTGATAAGTTCTCACTAATCGCTTAACCCCTGCACTTGATCTGTTTGTTAAGTTTTATCCTACATGATGTCTTTAGGCGACGCTCCAGTTCTCAAGCCAGAGAACTATGAAAAATAAAGGAACAATATGTTGGTCCAGATAACGGCAAAGGAAAAGACTTGAAGGGGGGGGGGGGGGGGTGAATAGTCTTTTACAACTTTTGTCGATAAACACAATTTCTCAGAAATCTGTGAAGATATCTGATACTTAATTTCAGAGAGTGGAAGACTATTCTGTGATAAGTGCACGTGCTCAACAAGATATAAGTTTGTAAATACTCAGCAATGTAAATAAAACAAGTAATAAGTTGCAGAAAATAAATAACACAGATCTTTACAGTGGTATCTGAGGGTGGCGTAATCCCTCAACTAATCCACTCGCCCTTTCTCAGGACTTGAAATTCACTAAGATAGATATTGAGTTCTCCTTACAATAAACATATCTCTTGATTTCCTTTTACACTAGGTTCCAAACCAAGTGTTCCCCCCTTGAGTTATTCCCCGACTTTCTCAGCCAAGTACTTCCTGTACTAAGAAACCTTTGAGTTGTTCCTTAGTTTTCCAAACTAAGTACTTCATATGCTTAGTAACTTTGGAGTTATTCCTTAGTTTCCCAAACTAAGTACTTCCCGTACTCCACGCCGTTTAAGGTGATGGTTAAGGTAGTTTGTCAGGTCAGTAGCCTTACTAACTTTTCAGTTATTTAGAAATACTCTATAGAACAAGAATCACTTAACACACTTCACAATGTGTGGTGATATGTTCTTTAATGACCCAAGTCTATGTTAAATGTTCTGGAGAATGAAACTCAGATACTTGATCTTTTGATTCAACTCCTTCACAGATAACAATGCTTGTTAAGGATCAGGACACTTAGAACTTTCGTACTACTTAGAATTCAAGAGTTTGGTCGCAATAGTAAGCTAGTGAATAAGTAGATTGAAGGCTTGTATGCTTGAAAGAATAAGTTCGTAGATGTAAGTTCTTGGTGTATTTTTCAAGCATTCTAAGTGTTGATATTTATAGTTGAAAATCATGCCGTTTGAATAGTATCCGTTAGGCTTAATGAAATTCAAACTATTGATATCTGAAAATAATACTGCAGAAGACGTTGTCTCTTTTCAGATATTTCCTCTTTTGTTCAGATGTCTCTGTCTGCGCATTTATTGCATTGTACTATTTTTGTCCTGTAGTGCCAACGGAACTATGCACGCTTTCTGAAGCATAGCATGTTCCTTTCCAGAGACCTTCATATCTCCCGATACCTGTTGAAACATTGTTTCCCAGAAACATAGTTTTATCCAGGGTATCTGAGTGTAGATATTTGTGGGTTGTTCTCAGATATCTTTTGCAAAACTTGTTTATTGAAAACACTTGTTTATTCAAGATATCTGGACATAGGTATCTGATGACCTTTGTCTTCAGCAATCTTGTGCAGTCTTCAAATCTTCAATATTTGTTGAACTCTCCTGCTGGATGCCTTCTTCTTGGTCTTCTTCAAAGATATAAAAATTACATTCAGAGACCTAACATCGTATACAAGATTTGCTAGACTAATTTCCCCTTTTACAGTGTTCAAGTGAACCAAGAGTACTAACCACCTTTCTGAGCTAAGATAAGTCATTAGGTTGCTGATCATAATATAAACAGATATTCCTAACACAATATGATGCTCCATCTGGAAGACATCAGTGATGAAATGATCGAAGTTATAAAGAATGGCCCTATAGTCATTCAGCAAGCAAAGATCGTCACTGATGGAAGAGATGAAAATTCTGCCAGAAGAACCTCCACTTCAGAAACTTCAACAAGTGGGAGAGCATACTAATTTCAACGATACTGAACAAGTATCCTATCAAGGTCATGATGACCCTGATAACAACAACATTGATCTTGATCCTACTAGTTCTAAACCTATCATGAAATGGATAAGAGACCATCCTGCTAAGGATGTGATAGGTCCTCTAGACCAAGGTGTCAGAACTAGGAGAGCTATTGCTGAAAATGCAAATTCTCTCCATGGATGTTTCATTTCAAATATTGAACCTAAAACTATTGAAGATGCATTACAAGATCAGGACTGGATCTCAGCAATGTAAGAAGAATTGGATCAATTTGAAAGAAACAAAGTCTGAAAACTAGTTCCCTTTATTGAGGGAATATCTGTTATAAGAACTAAGTGAGTTTTCAGAAATAAGATGAATGAGTCTGGTGAAATAACCAGAAACAAAGCTAGGTTGGTTGCCAAGGGATTCACCCAGACTGAAGGACTAGATTTTGATGAGTCTTATGCACCAGTTGCAAGATTGGATGCAATCAGACTATTCTAGCCTTTGCAGCCCATAATGACTTCAAAATTTACCAAATGGATGTTAAAAGTGCATTCCTGAATGGTGAGCTCGCTGAGGAAGTCTATGTTGATCAACCACAGGCTTTGAAGTTCCCTCAGAAGGCAAAATGGTTTATAAGCTTCAGAAAGCTCTATATGGACTAAAACAAGCTCCAAGAGTATGGTATGATACTTTAGCCAAATACTTGCTGGGTAGTGGATTCAAAAAGGGAGAAGTTGATAAAACTCTCTTTACATTGAACCATGAAGGGAAACTTCTCTTAGTTCAAGTTTATGTAGATGACATAATATTTGTATTTAAGGACAAGCAACTTTGTGAAGACTTTGCCGAACTCATGAAAAGTAAATTTGAGATGAGCATGATGGGAGAATTGAATTACTTCCTAGGGTTTCAAGTCAAGCAACTCGACAATGGAATATTCATTAGTCAAACAAAGTATGCCAAGGACATGCTCAATAAGTTTAATCTAAAGTTTTCTGATAAGAACGCTAAGATACATATGAGCATTGGAACCAAGATGACCTATGCTGAATCCGACAAGAATGTTGAAGAACACAAGTATAGGAAATTAATTGGGTCCCTATTGTATCTCACTGCGAGCAGACCGGATATCTAATATGAAGTTGGAGTGTGTGCAAGGTTTCAGACAAATCTAATGCAAACGCACTACAACACTGCCTTGAAGATATTAAGGTATGTGAAAGGTACAATAGATGTTGGATTGTGGTATCCAAAGGAAAGTGGATTGATTTTGGTTGGATATTTTGATGCTGACTATGTTGGATCAATGCTTGATAGAAAGAGTACTTCAGGAACTTATCAATTCCTTGGAGCTCGTTTGATATCATGGTTCAGCAAGAAACGAAACTCATTTGCCACCTCAACCACAGAAGCAGAGTATATTGCCGCTGGATGTTGTGCATCACAAATTTTGTGGATTCAACAACAACTCAGAGACTACAGACTCAATGAAGAGAAAACTCCCATTTTCTGTGACAATACAAGTGCTATTGCTATTACTCAGAATCCTAAGTTTCATGCAAGAACCAAGCACATTGATGTCAGACACCACTTCATCAGAGACCATGTCGAAAAAGGCAATATAGAGATACTCAAGATTGGCACAGAAGACCAACTTGCTGATATCTATACTAAGCCTCTGCAAGAGAGTAGATTTCTAAGTCTAAGACATAGTCTCGGACTAATGGAACTACCAAGGTGTTAATATTGGTCTCAGAGACGGGAACTCATTGAACCAATAAAAAGGGAATAAAGGTTTCTGAAAAGAAATGCAAAAAGAAAACGAGAGTAATTTCCGAGACGGGTACTCAGAAAGGTGCTACTTTAGAAAGATACTTGAAACGGGTATTCAAATATCTAAGGCATTGAAGAAAAGGCTACTTAGAAAGGTCTCTGAAACGGGTATTCAGAAACCATGAGACATCTAAGTCAGGGGGAACACAAAACAAGAATAGTTTGACCTTATAGACAATTCCTTTCAGAAGTCGAATATCCTTTTTGTTGAAAATTTCCTTTCCTGTGAAATATTTCAAACAAGTACTGGACGATCATTTAATGATTTCTGAATCCAGTTTTGTCTACTAGTTATAGGTTTCTCAGAAGTTGAAAGATACTTCAGCGAGTTGAGACATATTCAATTAATGTGCACAATTACAGGTGTTGATTGATATCATTGCTAAGAAGATCAATCTCAAACCTTCAGTAGAAATGCTTGTAATTCAACGACCGAGATGCGTCCACAAAATCCCACTCGCACAGAAACCAAGTGACTGACCCCACTAGCATTTAATGCTAAACCGCTTTTTCATCACGCCTGTGCAGAAGTGCGAGATATATACGTATAGAATTCATCTATATCGAATGTACTTGCCTTGCTATATAAACGAGGTTTTGGCAATTAGAATTACTTTTGCCCAAACCTACATTTTAATTTGCACCAAGAATAGCATTCTTTCTCTCTAAATCTCTCTGCAAATTCTATTCAAAACCTTCTGAAAATCTGCAAAAAGTATTTCTGCAAAGAAATTCTTGTTATTTTCGACCCAACTTCCTTTCATCTCTTCCTAATCATACTATTATAAAAAAAAGAGATGGCACCCAAAAGAGCTTCTACTTAGAAGACTCAAGAAACCACATCTGTTACTGCTGAAAAGCAAATTGAAATAAAAAACCGAAGATTCACTGGTGAGTTTGATTTCAAGATGTGGAACGAAAACTCGAAAGTACTCTTGGGAGGAGTACTTGTCGACGAGTATGTGATTAATGGTTCGAAACATCCACGTGATGTGAGGCGAGGACTACCTCTACTTGTGCCTCACTCATAGATGTACTAGAATTTTATAACAACTCGAAGATAATCGATGAAGACACGTAAAATGTGTCTATAGAATCTAAGGTTCAAGAAAAGGTGGTTAAACTGAACCTTAAATCCTTATGTGAACTCTTTTGCCTTCCCACAAATGGCACTTAATTCATCCCTGACACCTCCGTCCAAACTGCTGAAGCATTTTACTTGGAGCACATCAATGCAGATGATACAACAGCTCCTGATTACTTCAACAACCACGATGTCAAAGAAAACATCTAGCAGAACCTTGGGATACAATTGCATTAATCCTTCACAGATGTTTTAACTGCAATGTTGGAGGAGTAGACCAAGTAAGCATGGAACGTTGGGGGAATGTTAGCTTTCCTAAGCACCCTGAGCGAGCAGCCAGAGGATTTCAATTGGGGGAAATACGCTTTCCTAAGGTTCATTAGCAAGATAAAGGAATTCTCTCCTCAGATTGTTGATGGAAAAGTAGAACCTACAAAGTCAGTGGCCTTCGGTCTGAAAATCTGCTATATCCTTGAGAAATCGGGGATAATACTCAGAGATCAGACACCAATTGCCAAAGGTGATCTGATAAACAACCACAAGGCTGTGCCTAATAAAAGAAAGGCTTTCGAAGTTTCTGAGGGTCCAACTCTTAAGAAGCCAAGAACCTCCAGAAAGAAAAAGAATTCTAAGAAAGTGGAAGAACCTGCTAAGAGAGAAGATTCTGAAGAGACAAAATCTGATGAAGACATCAATGTCAATGCATCCTTAGCACGGGGTACCAAAAAGTCCAAAGCCCTGTCTGAAGAAGAAGCCAACACCTTCTGCTTTACCCCCAACATTTCTTTTATTGAGAAAGACACGAGGGAAAAACAATCAACCCCTCCAGAAAGTGCAAACCCTGCAGAAGTGCAAGAGGTTCCGAAGGAAGAAGCTCTGATAAAGGAAGACACGTTTATTCAACATCACGACCATCTAAGTGATGATGTCGATATGTTGAATGCATTTCAAGAATTTACAGAGCTACCAGCACGTGTCACTGCTGAAGAAAATCCTGCAAACAAGCAGGTTCCCCAACTCTCTTCAAAGAGGAGTCTTTCTACTGTGCGACCAAGAAAGACGCCCAGGGGATGGCAACCGAGACATTGTCTCTGGAAGGGCCCAAAGTGCCAGAAACTTCAAATAAAGAAAAAGTCACCCAGCAACAAAACCAAGATGTGGAACCCACTCGAGTTCCAGATACCAATCAGACTGATGCAAATCAGGTTACTGGATGGTTCAAATCTTTACTTGATTTTCTGTGCCACTTATTTTGTTCTAACATAGTGATTTGCTCTTTGTTTAGGTTGATCTTGAAAGTAAGGAAGGACAAGAAGCAGAAATGCTTTCAGAGAAGGAGAACACCACTTCTCCAATCATTCAAGAATCTGAGTCTGTTATACAGGTAGACCATGATTCACAAGTGATCTCTCAGAAATCTTCCTCGAAGGATTTCATTAACCCTTTCTTATATTTCTTGAAGGCTCAAACTGAGAAGAAAGATGAAGCGGCTGAAAAGTCAAAGGCTTCAGAGGACATACAAGAAATCGCGCATGTTTCTGAAAAACATATTTCTGAACCTCTAGTGAACGAGGTAGAAAACTCAGAAACTATTGTGTGTAGAATCCTTCTTAATCTTTCGAAGTGTACTAACACTTCTATTTCTCAGGATCATAAAGAAAAGGAAGTTGAAAAGGAGAAAAATCTCAAGTCACCTAAGTCCTCGGAAATATCTGAGGCACGGACCGCCTCTCCCAACAAGACTTCTAGACCTGTTGTTGCGACACAGTAACATCAAGTCTTGTACTTCAAAAACCTCAGATATCCACTGAAGTATTGGAACTAAAAACCAATTATGTTCCTCTACAGGTTCTTTCTGATACGCCTACTCCTCCGAGTCCTTCAACCTCTGATGTTGACTCTTTCGATGGGGAGTATCTCTCATTACTCGATGTTGGTCCAAATAACGGCAAAGTAAAAGACTAGAGGGGGGGGGGGGGTGAATAGTCTTTTAAAACTTTTGTCGATAAACACAATTTCTCAGATATCTGTGAAGATATCTGATACTTAGATTCAGAGCGCGGAAGACTTAAGATAGATAAGTCTAGAAACAATTAAAGTGTGTGTGTGTGTTGCTGAAAAGTAAGTACAAAAATGTAAATAACACAACAAGTATAGTGGTATCTGGAGGTTGCGTAATCCTCCAACTAATCCACTTCGGTCTTCCAAAGACCTAGAATTCACTAGAATAGATGATTGAGGTCACCTTACAATAATCCTATTCTACGATTCCTTTAAACAAATGGTTCCCAACCAAATGTTCCCCCTGAGTTGTTTCCCGGCTTCCACAGCCAAGTACTTCCTATACTAAAAAACCTTTTTGAGTTATTCCCTAGCTTCCCAAGCTAAGTACTTCCTATACTCAATAACCTTGGAGTTGTTCCTTAGTTTCCCACATCAAGTACTTCCTATACTCCGTTAACCTTGGAGTTATTCCCTGATTTTCCAAACTAAGTACTTCCTGTACTCCACGCCAGTTATGGTTGGTTTCGGTTTGAGTTGTCAGAAGAGCTTCTTTATTAACTTTTCAGTTAATCAGATAGCTCTGTGAATCAAGTTACTTAATACACTTTTCAGCGTATGGTATCTTGTTCTTTTTACTGACCCAAGTCTTATGATAACTGTTCAAGAGAATGAATCTCAGATATCTGATCTTTCGATTCAACTCTTTCACAGATAGATGTGCTTGTTTAGGATCAGGACACTTAGAACTTATGTGCTACATAAGATCAAAAGCTAAGGTCGCAACAGTAAGCTTTAGGATAAGTAGTTTGCTTTGAGAGAGTAAGATAATCAACGTGTGTGTTGTCTAAGGTTCAGTGTGTATTCTCAAGCAGTCTAAGTGTTGATATTTATAGATGAATTTGAATGCCGTTGAATAGTATCCGTTAGGCTCAAATTCAAACTATTGATATCTGTGTATAGTACTGTGGCAGGTTTGTCTTCTTCTTCAGAAGCAACCGTTGCTTTTGTTCAGACATCTCTGTCCGTGCATTAAATGCATTGTACTATACTTTTTGTCCTGTAGTGCCAACGGAACTATGCTTTGTATCAGAGTCTACCTTGATCAGATTTCTCTGAGTTTTTCACACGTTCTTATCTTCAACTTCAGATACCACTTAAATTGAAACAACTTTGTTTGCAATATATATTTCTTTTTCAGAAATGTGGTTAAGGCTCAAGGTATCTGAGTGTAGATATCTGTGGACACTCTCCTGATTTTCAGATAGACCTTTATTTCTCAGATATCTCTTGTGACACAGTTTGTTTAAAATCATTCGTGTCTTCAAGATATCTGGCCAAGGTATCTGTAAAACTGTTTCAGTAATCTTGTGCAGTCTTCGAATCTTCAATGTCGTTGAACTTGTTCTGCTTGGATGTCTTCTTCTTGGTCTTCTCTTCATAAAATAAAAATTACATTTTGAGACCTAACATCCTGTACAAGATTAACTAAACTATCATACTAAGTGGGTTTCCTCTTTTACAATGTTCAAGTGAACCAAGAGTACTAATCACCTTTCTGAGACTAAGATAGGTCATCATGTTGCTGATCAAAACTAAACAAATATTCTTCACAAATTTCCCCCTTTTTGATCAGTCAACGATGACTATCTGACCTATTACAAATCTAGATGAGGAAACAATCCACCACTTAATCATTTCTTATGATTTTTCAATTCATTCAATTAAGTGCAGAAAGTAAACATCAACCAAATCACAAGGTGTGATCTTTGCTGACGAGTTATCTTTTATAGAATAATATCTGAGAGTAAGTTCATCAGATAAGTTTTAATTAAAGATTACAGATAACTTTGATACACAATACAGTTAAGCTCAGTCAGCAAAAATACAGCAAAAACTACATAGTAAATTAGGACAACATGAGTAACCAAGCTCCAAGTAAACATCCTAATAGACTAGTCTTCAAGTCTTCAACTCTTCAAGTCTTCAACAAATAGTTCTATGGATCAGTCTGCAAACTTCCTATCTCCAAACCTTTTGATGTCATCAGAATAATCATAGAGAAGAGTTCTGACGAGCATCTCCGTGTCTCTGGCAAATCCACATACCTCTTTGTAGGTTTTGGTGGGATTTTTCTTAACAAAATGCTTGACCCACAGATACTTTCCCCACTTCCAGGCATGCTCTATTCTGATATCTGAAAGCTTGAAATATTCGTAGATAATTTTCAGATATCTGATGTCACCCTTGTATTGATCTTCAGTTAGATAGAACGATTCATAGGGTTCCACAGCGAGTCTTGCTCTTGTGCCTGTTCCAGTAATATTTAGAATTCTGTGCACATCATCTGCCTTTCCATATGGACATTCATCAGAAAGGTCCTTCTTCATGGCTTCAGTTCTCTTGACAACTTCAAAATCCAACCATGCTTTAATGTGATTGGTGTTGATCAAGGTTGGCTTGTCTTTTCTCCATGCCATAAGTTGTTTATGGATTGGTTCTGGAAATCTTGAATTTACTAGTAGATGCTTAAGTTCCAGAATCCAATAGCCATTCTTCTGATTGATGCACCTGTAGAGAGAGGAATTATTGTCATGCTTCACATACTCAATTTTGGCTTCTTCTGGCCTGAGTGGAAGTTGACTTTGTCTCTGTTCAGCTCTCAGTCTGTTCCTTTTCTGTCTTGAATTCTCTTTGGGGTTGTTGCTTGAAGAACCACCACCCTAGATTGACTTGGTATTTCCAGAGGGTGTTTTAGCTGCTAGTGGCTTTGCAGCTATGAGCTCAGTTAGGCTTTCAATTTTCCTTTTTCTGTGAAGAGGAGCTTCATCTTCATCAGATTCCTCATCATCATCAAGATTGAATCTTGTGAGAGTTTTACAGCCTTCTTCATTGCCAAGGGACTTGATTTGTCCTTCTTCTTCTTCTTCTTCGGAAGAGACATCAATACCTTTAACTTGTCTTCTCCTTGGAGCCTTGGTACTCCTTGGAGGTTTCTGTACTCTGGCCCTTGTTATCATTGAGGTTCCTTCAATAGGTTTCTGGGAAGTAGCTACTATTTGCAAAGCAGCTTGACTTGAGGAGGGCTCATTGATTCTGAGTGGTGGCTGGGAAGTTTTCTTTGTTCTTCTTCCTTTCTGAGCAGCACCAGCTCCAGATTTCTTCTTGTTTCCTTCTCCTTCTTCCCATTCCCCCTGACTTTGAGGTCCAGATTTGTACAATCCTTCCCCCTTAGTCATTTTTGGCTGGCAAAGTCTCATAAAGGAATCTGAGAGAGACTCAAAATGTCCTTGTAAGAGATTGTAGCTCCTGATTTTGTTTGATAAGTCCATTGTCCTTTTCAGTGAGCTTTGCCAATGGGCTTAGGATAGCATCTGCTTTTCCAGCTATGTAACTTGCCTCTTGGAAAGCTTTTTCAGCTAAAGACGCATCATCGTCCCTTATCATTCCCAGATCTTTCTGAGCAATGACTATGCTAGTTGTCCTCTGAGTGATGAGCTCAGTGAACTTCTTCAGTTCAGAGGGGACGGAGGCAGTTGCTTCCTTGTTCTGTGAAGACAACTCCTTTTTCAGATGAGCCAGTACTTTGTATCTGTTCATATATTCATTGGAGTGGACATTTGGCAGCTTGCTAAAAGTTTCAGGAGCAATCAACTTCCTTTTCAAGTGAGAAACCGCTAGATGTTCATTGCGGTGTTCTGCCAAAGTCTTGTCTTCTTCATCATCTGAGTAATCAGCCCAGTGATCTTCATCCTCTTGGACATTCTCATCGATTGTATCGAGTCCAGCAACCATCTCAGAGATTGGTTTCTTCCCTTTCTGGGAGGAGGATGGTACTTCTTTTGAAGATGATGCAGCCTTAGCATCATGCTTGACTTCAAATACTTTTTCAGTACCGAGTGCTTTTGTGATTGCATTCGCAGCATCCTGTAGCTCTTTAACCTCAGAGTAAGCATTCATTTCTTTGAAGTATTGATTTCGTAATTGATCAAGCTTGTCTCTGGATTTAGCTAATTGATCTTCCAGTTGAAGATGGAGCTGTTGTTCTTCTTCCAACAATTGTCTGAGTTGAGCAGTTCTGGTTTGAGTATTCAATATTTTCTGATTGGTTTCATCAGAAAGCTCAAATACTTGTTCAGTAGTAATTTGGTGTTGGTGAGAAGATGGATGAGTATTTCTGAGGAGATGGAGTCGGAGATTTCTGTGAAGTCTTCTCAGTGTGCTTCTCAGCAGCTGAGGCATTATTTCTTTGTGAAATTCCTCCGGTCCCTGGTGCGGGGGCATCATCATCATCCTTTTTGTCATTATCATCCTTTTGGTGATGGTCAGTCGGAGGTTCATCAAAGTCGTTTTCGTTTATTTCTTCCTCCTCGTCATCTTCAGATACAAGATTGATCACTTCCGGGATAGTGATCTTCTGCCCCTTAACCTCTTCTTGTTCAGAAGGTAGAAATTGCAGAGTCTGGGGCAGGACTGGCTTGAATGCCATCTGTAATCTTGTCTGACCATCTGCCTGTTCGAAGGCTTGTATCAAACGATGCGCCACTTCTCTGGAGAAATCCTTATGCAATAGGGTCGCAACTGTATATTGTTCGGTAGGGAACATTGCATGGATATATGTCTCCAAGTCAAGAGCTCGTGCTCGTCTGGTTGGATGATCTGTGATTCTCAATATTTCAGAGAGATCGGAGCACCTTAACTTCTGCCATTTCTTGAAACATTGGATGTGCTTCGACAGTGTTTGAGCTTTGAAGAAGGGAAGTAGGTCCATTTTCTCATCAATGGGAACCTTCTTTGCATCTGTTTGAGCCTGAAAGAAAGAGTTTTGAGTGAGCTTCAAAACTTTTGTAGATATCTGAGTAGAAGTGTAGTTTAGTTTCTGGGTTACCTGATTATGAACATCAGGCTCAGATACTTGAACCACTGAGACAATGGGTGTCTCAGATATCTTGTTGTGAGGTGGAGACTTTGAAGTCTGGTCCTCAGCAACCTTTCTTTCTTGAACCTGAGAATTAAAATTATCACAATACTTAGGAAATTTTTATCAAGAAAAACTTTGAGTAACAAATCAGATATCTGAGAGGTCAATTACCTCCATGGGAGGCTCAGATACTTGTCTCTCAGAGACTTGTGCAGTCTCTGGAATCTTTTCTTGTGATGAAGGCCTTGATGCCTCATCAATTTCCATAGGTGCAGGGGATGTTGCAACTCTGTCCCCTTGCACTTCTACTTCTGAGTGAGCCTGTGAGTAGAAAGTATTGAATACTTTAGAAGAAGTTTTAAGATAACCCAGAATGAAGAGTACTTATCTATGATTTTCATATACCTTCATACTGGAAGGCTCAGTGATGTGTTCTTCAGAAACCTTGTTGGTTTCTGGGTTTGTCTCTGGCATTTCTGCCTTCTCTTCTTCTTTCTCAGTTGGAGCCTGTTAGAAACATTTATCATAAATGATTAGGCACATAAACATATAACTGAAGAAGTGTTATCTTAAGAATCAATTATTACATGTGGCACAGGCTCATATATCTTAAGAGGCGAGATTGAGGGAACCCCCTTCTCAGTTTCCGAGGTACGCTTTTCAGCTTCCTCTTGTTTCTGTGTTTCTAACTCAGCCTGTAACAAAGAAATTTTATGAGTAACAAGATGTATAAGCATAAAATTTTTCACAAGATAAGTGTTAAACCAGTCATTCTACTGGCGGTTTGGTGATTGGTCTCTGGAACTTGTGACCTTTCTATACTTTGGTCTTCTTGTCCCAGTGCAGTTTTTTTGCTTGAAGTTTCTGGTACTTCACACCTTTCCTGAGTATGCAACTCAATTGACTCCCTGGTTGATCATTCTGAGTAGATGTCTCAGTTTGATCCCTCTCAGTGAGTTGGGGAACCTGCTCTTTTGCAGGATTTTCTTCAGCATACTGCATTGCTGGTAATTCGAAATGGAGTTCATTTACCATTTCATCAACCACTTGTGGCTGTTGTGGTTGTTGTGTTTGTGGTTGTTGTGGTTGTCTGGATGCAGAAGATTGATCAGTTGAACGTTCTTCCAGACTTTTAGATGTGGCATTGTCATCTGCATCTGCCAGCACTAAATTGCCACTCATCAGGGCTTCTTGAAGTTGTGCATAAGAAACATTCCTTGATGATGTGTTTACACCAACAACCTTTGCTATAGGTTCAGCAACCTGTGGTGTAGGTTCTTCTTCAGATACCTTATCACCAGTTACTGTTACAGTAACCTTAGCCCTTTTTGTTCTTTGTAGGACTTGAGAGATGACTAGTTTATCTTCTTCATCATCAGAGCTCTCATCAGCATTAGGAACAGATTGGTCCATTACTCCTGCGATTTCTGCAGATGGGGCTTGGTGCTTTTCACCTGATTTGGCAGCATTAATGAGTTCATCAGCAAGGCATTCTGTAATCGTCTTAACATTTCTAAAGGCACTTTCTCTTGCTGAGTCTACTTGATCAGTAGTTGAGAACTCTTTTGCAGCATTGATGAGTTCATCTGCCTTTATTGGTTCATTGGCAGGGCCTGCAGATATCTGAGAATCGACAACCTCAATGGGTGTGTCTTCTGTTTTGCCAGCAGACTTCTTTCTTGAAATTCTGGGCTTCTTTGTCGCAACCTTTTCTTCAGATACCTTTTCAGACTTTCATTTTTTAGAACCTTTCGGAGACCCAGTAACCTTTTTCATCATGTTCGTGTACTCATATTTGTAGAGTAGGTTACTGTTGGCTATTTCAGCCGTCTCTCTGAGCTTAATGCCAAGCTTCTCCAGCATGTAGCATATTTTCAGACCATAGTTTACCGTGGCCTTTGGCTCAGCTAGTCCTTTGGTGATTTTAGGCTCGAAGCCTTGAATCTTCTTCACAAATTTCATGAAGGCGTACTTTCCCCAATTGAAAGGGTTTTCCAGCCTTCTGTCTTGTTGATTCAGCAAGAACATCATGATCCATCGTTCTTGGCTTATCTGGTCAGCACCTCCTTGTAGACCATCAAAGCATCTGTGAAGAATGCAAGCCAATACATCCCAGTGAACCATCAGATGTCTGGTTTGGATGTCAGCAAGCTTGAACTCAGTGGGTGTCGATTTTCAAGATCACACATGCGTCAACTGTTGTTTAACACCTTCAAGGAGATCATCATCCTTGGTGTTTATTTCAAAATCCTTTCCAAGATTTTGAACCTCAAACAACTTACAGAAAGTTGTTAAGTCCAGAAAGATTTCCTTTCCTTGGGTGAGGTTTCTGAACACTATTTCGGTTTTTCGAAACAGGAAATTATCCTGGAGTTGTTGTAGAATTCCAACACATCGAGTGATGAAATTCCACTTGGGCGTGCAGATAGAAAACCCTTGATTTGTGTCTTTTCAAGCATGTCAAGAATTAGCTTTCTGTCAGCTTGGTTTTCTATTGCAGCCGTGAGGTATTCCTCAACCATGGAACCACCCCAAATCATTCTGTGATTTGAAGTCCAATGGTCAGGATTGAAATCACCTATCAGTCGTTTGTTCACAATAACCAACTCTGGTGCTTGCTTTTCAGCAGTACCAGTGGAGGATTGAGATTTCTGTGCAGTTGAGTTCTTGGGGGCCATCTCTTTATATAGTGTAGGGATTTGAAATTGGTGTTTGAAAGAGATTAGATTCAGTGATTCTTTTCAGAAAAACTTAATCTTGATTTGCAGAGATTGTAGAGGGTTTACAGAGAATCAAGAGAGGGATTTGCTATTTTTGTGCAAGATGAGTTTTCGGATTAGGCAAAAGTGATTTCCTTTGCCAAAATCCTATATATATAGCAATAGAATTTCAACAGACATATACATACAAATTGATTTTGTGTGTACGTATCTGTGATTTGCAAGCAGGCGTGAGCAAAAGCAAGTTCGACATTAAATGCAAAGTGGGCCTTGTCGGAATTTCAACAGTCCACTATTTTCTGAGAATTAAATTCCACCGTACAGATCAATCGCTTGAATTCATCAAGGGTCACCATTGCTTCTCCAGCAATGATCACAATCAACAAATGTAATTGTGCCCATTTAATGAATTTTGGCTATTAGCTATCTGAATCACATTTCTGTATGACCAAGAACACTATTTGCATCTGAGTCTATCTCATACTTAGGATTTTTCCAAGTTTTTCACAAAGATAGAAATAATGCAAATTTCAAGAGAGTAGTTGACTGCAGATAGTTGTACTATTCTCCTTTTGTGTTCCCTGTTTTTTACAGAGTGACCCAGATATCTGAGTTCCTGTCTCAGAGATCTTAAAGCTGTCTTTTTGCTCTTTAGCCTTTTGACTTCTGGATACCCGTTCCAGATTTCTCTTTTCTCTTTTCTGGATGCCCGTTCCAGATACCTCTTTTATGGATACCCGTTCCAGTTTTCTCTTTTCTCTTTTCTGGATTCCCGTTCCAGATACCAGAACTTTTTCAGTTCGAAGGTAGTTCCAATAGTCTAAGACTGTGTATTAAGGCTAAGAATCTACTTTCTTGTAGTGGCTTAGTGAAGATATCTGCAAGTTGGTCTCCAGTGCCAATCTTGAGTATCTCTATATTGCCTTTTTCCACATGGTCTCTAATGAAGTGGTGTCTAACATCAATGTGCTTAGTTCTGGCATGAAACTTAGGATTCTGCGTAATTGCAATAGCACTTGTGTTGTCACAGAAAATGGGAGTTTTCTCTTCATTGAGTCCATAGTCTTTAAGTTGTTGTTGAATCCACAGAATTTGTGTTGCACAACAACCAGCAGCAATATATTCAGCCTCTGTGGTAGAAGTTGCAATTGAGTTTTGCTTCTTGCTAAACCATGAGATAAGTCTAGTACCCAAAAACTGACAAGTTCCTGAGGTGCTTTTCCTATCAAGCAGTGATCCAGCATAATTAGCATCTGAGTAACCAGCTAAACTCAATCCACTTTCTTTAGGATACCATAGACCTACATCTACTGTACCTTTCACATACCTTAATATTTTCATAGCAGTGTTGTAGTGTGATTGCATTGGATTTGTCTGAAATCTAGCACACACTCCAACTGCATATTGAATACCAGGTCTACTTGCAGTAAGGTAAAGTAGTGAACCTATCAATTTCCTATACTTATGCTCTTCAACACTCTTATCGGATTCAATATAGGTCATTTTGGTTCCAATGCTCATAGGTATCTTAGCATTCTTTTCAGAAGGCTTAAGATTGAACTTTGTGAGCATATCTTTTCCATACTTTGTTTGACTAATGAATATTCCATCATTGAGTTGCTTGACTTGCAATCCTAGGAAATAATTCATTTCTCCCATCATGCTCATCTCAAACTTACTTTTCATGAGATTTGCAAAGTCATCACAAAGTTGCTTGTCCTTAGATCCAAATATAATGTCATCCACATATACTTGAACTAAGAGTAGTTTCCCATTATGATTTAAGGTAAAATAAAGTTTTATCAACTTCACCTTTCTTGAAATCACTTTCCAGAAGGTATTTGGCCAAAGTGTCATACCACGCTCTTGGAGCCTGTTTCAGTCCATATAGAGCATTCTGTAATTTATAGACCATTCTACTTTCTGAGGAAACTTCAAAGCCAGGTGGTTGCTCAACATAAACTTCTTCTGCAAGTTCACCGTTCAAGAATGCACTTTTGACATTCATCTGATAAACTTTGAAATTTTTATGAGCTGCAAAGGCCAGAAAGAGTCTTATTGCATCCAATCTGGCGACTGGTGCATATGACTCATCAAAATCTAGACCTTCAGTCTGGGTAAATCCCTTGGCAACTAATCTTGCTTTGTTTCTGGTTATTTCACCAGTTTCATTCATTTTGTTTCTGAAAACCCACTTAGTTCCAATCACAGATATTCCTTCTACAAATGGAACTAGTTTCCAGACTTTGTTTCTCTCAAATTCATCCAGCTCTTCTTGCATTCCAGAGATCCAGTCTTGGTCTCCTAAAGCTTCTTCTATAGTTTTAGGTTCAATATTTGAGATGAAACATCCAAAGAGAGAATTAGCATTTTCAGCTATTGCTCTCCTAGTCCTAACACCCTGATTAATTGGTCCAATTATATCCTTTACAGGATGATCTTTGATCCATCTCATCATAGGTTTAGTGCTAGTAGGATCAACATCTAAGTGATCTGAATGTGAATCACTAAGATTTTGATTCGATACTTTTTCAGTATCTGAGATATCTGACACATGGGAAATGCCATGGATATCTGAAACTTTTTCAGTGTTAGAGATATCTGGAACTTGCATTTCAGCAGTCTCATTTTTAGATACCTCTTCATGATGAAGGTTCTCAGTAACCTGTTCCATTTCTGGAAAACTCTTAGGAAATTCTTCATCATGTTTGTGAGTCATCTGGTTGTTACTAGGCATTTCATGCTTTTCTACGTCAGAGTCATCCTCATTTTCCACAATGATGCTTTTCCTTTCTGAGGGTTCTTTTTCAGAATCCTTTATCATTAGTTCTTTGAACTTTTATGAGATTTCATCAGTAAAAGGTGTTTTCTTACTACCTTCATAGAATACAACATGAACTGATTCTTCAATCTTCTTTGTTCTTTTGTTGTAAATTCTGTAAGCTTTGCTATTCAAAGAATAACCAAGAAATACACCTTCATCCGCCTTTGGTTGAAATGTTCTCAGATACTCTTTTCCATTGTTAAGAACAAAACATCTACAAACAAATACTCTCAGATGTTTGATATTTGGGGGTCTACCAACCAAGATTTCATAGGGGGTCTTGTCATGGTGTTTGTTTATCAAACATCTGTTCTGAGTGTAGCAGGCTGTATTTACAGCTTCAACCCAATAAACTTCACTTATTTCAGTGTCAGCTAGCATTGTTCTTGCAGCTTCTTTAAGGGTTCTATTTTTCCTTTCTGCAACACCATTTTGTTGAGGTGTTCTTACAGAGGAAAGTTGGTGTTGTATACCTTTGCAGGTACAAAACTCCTTTATGTACTGGTTGACAAACTCAGTACCATGGTCTGTTCTGATTGCAGATACCTTGTCATTTTTCATGACTTCAAGCTTTTTCAGCTAGTTTGGTATCTCCACCTGGCATCAGATTTGTGTTTCAGAAAGACAACCCAAGTGAATCTTGAGAAGTCATCGACAACTACCAAACCATACTTCTTTCCTGCATAACTAGTTACAGATGATTCAAAAAGATCCATGTGTAAAAGTTTCAGTGGTCTAACACTAGAGTGTCTGGTTTTGGACTTGAAAGAGATCTTGGATTGTTTCCCCATCTGACAGGAAGAACAAATACCATCCGATCTGAAAGATGTTTTGGGAAGGCCAACCACTAACTCTTTCTTGGCAAGTTTGTTCAGAGTTTTGAAATTCAAGTGACTCATTCTCTTGTGCCATAACCAGTGCTCTTCTGTGTGACCTGATTGACTCGCCATGAGACATTCTTCAGTTGTGGCAGAAGCCCAATCGGCAACATAAAGACTACCTTTCCGCCGAGCAACCAAAACAGTCTGCTTTGATTCATTGTCAATAAGTTTGCAGTATTTTACTTTGAATTTTACAGTAAAGCCTTTGTCTGCAAACTGGCTCATGCTAAATAGATTATATTTCAAATCCTTAACATGTAGTACGTCAGTGATTGTTAATGAACCCAATTTGACGTTGCCAAATCCCAGAGAGGGATTTAGTTCTCCTCCAGCAAATCTGATAATCTGGTCTTGTGTTGCAAGCTTTGTAATCGACCAGATTTGCTTTGTCTCCTGTCATGTGCTTTCCGCATCCACTATCAAATAGCCATTGTGCTTTACTCCAAGAAGCATTCTGCACATAACAGGAAACAGGAGATTAGGTTCTCATATCTTTGATGGAACCGTCAGGATCAAAAGATCTTCCAGTAGGAATTCATTTTTGAATGAATTTCTTTGAAATATTCTTTTGTCTGACAGGAACATAAGGAGAAATTCTATTTGAATGAATGTTATCATTAGTGAGAATTATTTTCTTCCTTGGTGTGTTCCTAGGTGCTCCATTTGGTGCTTTCAGATACCTGTCAGGTTTCTGAGTTTGCTTTTCAGCAAACTTAGCTTTCCTAGCCAGATTTCTTCTAGCCCTGGCATTCAGATTTTCAGTGGCTTGATTCAACTTCTACTTCTGATAATTGCTTTGAGCAATTCTAGCTTTTAGCCATCGTTCTTGCTCCTGCTTGTACTCATGAGCAAGTTGTTTTCCGATGCCTTTATAGCTAATACCGTTTCGAGCACTTGAAGCTATCTGAGACCTTTTCTCAGCAGCTTTGCTAGTCTCTGGTTGGTCCAATTTCTTTCCAGAAAAAGTGACATGGGAGAATTTGCCAGCTCCTGCAATTCTACCCTTTTGAGAGACATAGCACTGTGGGTGTTTACACTTTTCAGTGTTATGTTTCTTTTCAGAAACATGCCCAACAGTTTTCTGTTTGACTTGTTTTTTCCACAAAGGATTAGTCGCAACTGCCTTTCCTTTGTCTACAATCTTCGTTTTTGACCGATACTATAGATTGTACGGGAACCATCTTGCTGAGTACTTACAAATGTTCTTCGTTCCTTACTCTTATTCAGAGTGGTAGAACAATCTGTCTGTATATTCAGCCCAAGTCCTTTCTTTTCTGAAGGATCTCTTAAGTAAGATTGTACTTCAGTAAGAGTGTCACTAGCTTTGGCATATGATTGAAAAGATAATTCTTTCTTTCTGAGTTCCTTGTTCTCTGAAAGAAGATCTTCATATTTCTTTAGCAGTTCAGCCATTGCTTCTTTATGTGACTTCTCAATCTCAGATATCTGAGCTTTGAGAAATGCATTTTCAGCATCCTTTTTCTCAGATATCTTAACTAATTGAGAATTTTCCTTTGCAAGAAAATTCTTTTCTTCTTCGAAATTTTCGGCTCTAGCTCGGATCATTAGAAATTCTCTTTCATAGATGTCAAGTTCTTTTCTGAGATTTTCTAGATCCTTTATCTCTTCTTCATCACTTTCATAAGTGTAACAAGAAGTATGTATTACATCATCAGCCATAAGACAATTTTCAATGTTAGAGATGTCTGGACCGTCAATCTCAGCAACTCCGCACATTTCATTCTTCTTGAGGCCGAAGTCGATTACATCATGAGTAACTCCACATAATTCTGGTGATGGTAAAGTTGAGTCATCTGAATCATCTTCAGAGTCTGTCTCAACATCCAGAACGTCCAGTTGAGTTTGGATTTTCTTTCTCTCTTCAGTTAGTAAAGCTTTCTGGCTTCTTCTGAAGATTCTTCTATCTTTCCTGTCACCTGTCTTTAGTTTGTTGAAGGCAGGCCAATCCTTCTTGAAGTGACCAGGTTTTTGACAGTAGAAACAGATATCGTTTCCAATTTCTGCTTCCTCAGTACATGATGCTTTCTGAGCTGGCTTGTTCAGCAAGCTTTGCATATTTTTGTACTGATGATAGTTTGAGCCTAGATGCTTTTTCAGCTTCTCTTTGGCTTTCCTTCTCTCAATTTCTCGACTGACATATTTGCTCATTTGCTTTGCAGCAAGAGCATCCTCAGTCTCTTCCTTGCTTTTCTTCTTTTCAGAAGTTCCTTGAGTGACTAGAGCAACATTCTGCAACTTTTCAGTTATTTGTTCTCTTTGAGTTGTCTCACAATCAACAGTAGCAAGATGAGAGAAAAGTTACACTGGAGTGATATTTGGCATTCCTTGGTTAAAATAAAAGAATTTAGTATGCTCCCAGTTGTGGTTAAGACTTCTGACAATAGTCTTAATCTTCTCTGACTGAGAGTATCTATTGCTTTCCCCAAGTGCTGCCATATCACTCATGAGAGTGGTAAATCTGAAATCAAGTTCTTCCAGAGTTTCAGTGGGTCCTTGTTTGAAATTTCGAAATTTCAACTTCAGAACTTCGAACTTGTTTTCCTTGGTTTTCTCGGTTCCGGCACAGATTTCTTCAATCAGTTGCCAGGCAACTTTTGCCGTTTTAGCACCCCACAGTTTACACTGTATGTGCTCAGGTGTCGATCTGATGATAATATTGCGAGCTTGACCATCCAGACGATTCCTCTTGGCATCTTCCAATGTCCAGAGTTCTCTGGGTTTTGGTTCGTAAATAACTTGGCTTGTAGATCTCCCACTTGTTGACGCATCAGTTTGTGAAGACCTTTCACTTTGATCTCTGTCTCTACCATTAGAAACCTCCATGACTTGTTTAAGTTGTTGAATGACTATTGGGCCATTCTTTATCACTTCGATCATTTCGTCACTTATGGCTTCAAGGTGGAGCATCATGTTATTTTTCCATTTCTCGTAGTTCTCTAGTTTGAGAACGGGTGCATCACTCAGAGACATACCTGCACACTTAACACACAAATTAAATAGTCCTCGAAAATGGACAAAGTTCCTTCACCTATCTGGGGATCTAGGTTCAGTGCAGAAGGCTGGTGAACCTCCTGCTCTGATACCACTTGTTTGTCCAGATAACGGCAAAGTAAAAGACTAGAGGGGGGGGGGGGTGAATAGTCTTTTAAAACTTTTGTCGATAAACACAATTTCTCAGATATCTGTGAAGATATCTGATACTTAGATTCAGAGCGCGGAAGACTTAAGATAGATAAGTGTAGAAACAATTAAAGTGTGTGTGTGTGTGTGTTGCTGAAAAGTAAGTACAAAAATGTAAATAACACAGCAAGTATAGTGGTATCTGGAGGTGGCGTAATCCTCCAACTAATCCACTTCGGTCTTCCAAAGACCTAGAATTCACTAGAATAGATGATTGAGGTCACCTTACAATAAACCTATTCTAAGATTCCTTTAAACAAATGGTCCCCAACCAAATGTTCCCCCTGAGTTGTTCCCCGACTTCCACAGCCAAGTACTTCCTATACTCAGAAATCTTTTTGAGTTATTCCCTAGCTTTCCAAGCTAAGTACTTCCTATACTCAATAACCTTGGAGTTGTTCCTTAGTTTCCCAAATCAAGTACTTCCTATACTCCGTTAACCTTGGAGTTATTCCCTGATTTTCCAAACTAAGTACTTCCTGTACTCCACGCCAGTTATGGTGTTGGTTTCGGTTTGAGTTGTCAGAAGAGCTTCTTTATTAACTTTTCAGTTAATCAGATAGCTCTGTGAATCAAGTTACTTAATACACTTTTCAGCGTATGGTATCTTGTTCTTTTTACTGACCCAAGTCTTATGATAATTGTTCAAGAGAATGGATCTCAGATATTTGATCTTTCGATTCAACTCTTTCACAGATAGCTTTGCTTGTTTAGGATCATGACACTTAGAACTTCAGTGCTACTTAAGATCAAAAGCTAAGGTCGCAACAGTAAGCTTTAGGATAAGTAGTTTGCTTTGAGAGAGTAAGATAATCAACGTGTGTGTTGTCTAAGGTTCAGTGTGTATTCTCAAGCAGTCTAAGTGTTGATATTTATAGATGAATTTGAATGCCGTTGAATAGTATCCGTTAGGCTCAAATTCAAACTATTGATATATGTGTATAGTACTATAGCAGGTTTGTCTTCTTCTTCAGAAGCAACCGTTGCTTTTGTTCAGACATCTCTGTCCGTGCATTAAATGCATTGTACTATACTTTTTGTCTTGTAGTGCCAACGGAACTATGCTTTGTATCAGAGACTACCTTGATCAGATTTCTTTAAGTTTTTCGCACGTTCTTATCTTCAACTTCAGATACCACTTAAATTGAAACAACTTTGTTTGCAATATATATTTCTTTTTCAGAAATGTGGTTAAGGCTCAAGGTATCTGAGTGTAGATATCTGTGGACACTCTCCTGATTTTCAGATAGACCTTTATTTCTCAGATATCTCTTGTGACACGGTTTGTTTAAAACCATTCGTGTCTTCAAGATATCTGGCCAATGTATCTGTAAAACTGTTTCAGTAATCTTGTGCAGTCTTCAAATCTTCAATGTCGTTGAACTTGTTCTGCTTGGATGTCTTCTTCTTGGTCTTCTCTTCATAAAATAAAAATTACATTTTGAGACCTAAGATCCTATACAAGATTAACTAAACTATCATACTTAGTGGGTTTCCTCTTTTACAATGTTCAAGTGAACCAAGAGTATTAATCACCTTTCTGAGACTAAGATAAGTCATCATGTTGCTGATTAAAACTAAACAGATATTCTTTACAAAATATCTAACAAGAAATTCCTAACAAATTTCCTAACACTCGATAAGTACAAGACCACCATTCTGACGAAACAAATGGAATACTTTTCACAATGGCAGAAAGTCAAGAGACTTAGCCTTAAAACTCTGTTTAAAAATGGTGATGGCGCACAAATGAGAGATCAATATGAATCTCTGGAAGAATTCGTTCATCGATTGCTACCAACTGATAAACATAGGCTTAGTGAATGTATAAGTACGGGATTTAGAAATACTGTGTGCGACCATTTGGTGGAACTCTTTCAGAATGCGGATAAGTAGAAGCAGCTTCAGATGATTCGTCATCCTATACTTCCACGTCACTTACAACAAGGAGCCTCTTCTACTAAGACTCCAACTTCTGATAACAAAGAGGAGTCAGATCGAAAGGACAAATCTCAAACTTCTCTACCATCCTCCTGTAAACATGATGTGTCTAAGGATAATTCTGATGGTGATAATGATAACAACGATGATCAGCCACCTGGAGCAGGCAGAACAATCTCTACAAAGCAACCCTTCGTTGTTGCAAAACAATTGGAGAAGCAACCAACCACTTCTGCCTCTCACCATCAAGATGATTCCTCTAGCAAGAAGCTACACAAGGACATCTTAGAACTCTCTAATGATAATCCGACTCTGCAGCAATTGCCAGAATTAGAGTCCAAGATATCTCATCTCAGAGACTTGCTGACACAGGAAGCTACACTGCATCTTGAGGTACAAACCAAGATGACAGAAAAGGAAGCCGACCTCAAGAAAGTTGAGGATCTCATTCTCAGAGAGGAAGTAGCTCTACAGGAATTACAAAATCTCCAGAGTGCTAAACAAGCAGCTATTGACAAGGAGAATCAAGACAAAGAGACTGTTATGGAAGAACTAAGAGCTTCCATTAAACATGGTAAACGGGCTGCTGACAACCAAAATCTTGAAGAAGAAGCAGAACATAGGGATTCAACGCCTCTGAAGGACAAATACACTTCACCAGGACTTTGCTCCACCAACGCTTGACCCCTTGATGATAATTCCGATGCCAAAATCTGTTGGTGATGTATGAAGTGAGCAAGAACATATCTTTGAGAATCTGTTTAAGGAATGCTCCGATCAAGACAAGGAGCTTATAGAGTCTGCACCTCCTACCTTCCAGAAACTTGCAGCACTACTTGCCAGAAGGATCACTACTTTATCCTTCGTTCAGAGAGAAGAGGCCCTGCAAAGAACGGAATATGAGGATTTGATACAGCTCGTCAACTACCTCTCCACTATGGCTATTGAGAATATACCAAAAGTGGTCTCTGAGGTAGCAAAGCTAAATGATGAAGAAACTGATTTTGCTAACCAGAATCTGCTTTTAAGAGCTGAACTGCAAGAAATCACTCAAGCTTATAAAGGATTACAAGGAAGCTTTGCCTCCATCTCAGAATCCTTTGTGAAGCTGTCAGAACATATTGATCAGCCTCCTATGATTGGGGAGGGGGGGATGGGAAAACCAAGAGGAAAAGCAAGCAACTGACTTTATCTGAAGCTTTGCCTCTACAAAGTACCTCTAGTCAAGCTCTCCTACCACCACCTCCACCTGTTACTAAAGAGTCTCACGAAGTTCCTAAAGCTGCCAAGAGCTCAAGGAAAAGAAGAATCTTTAGAGACTATGCAGAAGATGTTGAAGAGCCTTCTAAAAAGAAGAATGAAGTTGGTCAAGATGGAAACAGTGCCTCAGTGGCAACTCATGAGGAAGAAGATGATAAGGAAGAAGACCCTACACCTCTTATTCGAAAGAGAAGTGTGGGATTTCCAATTGGACCAGGAGTCACTTCTGCAGTACCCACTCAAGAAGGTACAAGTAACAGAGAGCTTTCCAAGAAAGACCAAAGGGAAGCATTTAGACAGAGGAAGATCAAAGAACGAATTGAAAAACTTCAAGGAGTTGATACTTTAAGTCCTGAAGAAGTTCTAATAAAGTATGAACCAACTCCAGAAGATCTGAACTCAAATGTCTATAAGTACATCAATGGTTTCTGGGTAATGGGCATTAATAGTTTAATATTTGCCTCAAAACCTTTCCCAAAACCAGTCTTCCTTCAATTGATAGCCTGGATAAAGAACAAAAGGAAATTGCTATCTGATGAAAAATTAAAAGATGCACTATCCTTCGAGATAACGGTCAGAAAACAAGCTATTGAAAAAGAGCTTAATGACGTTTGCCCCTACTATAGACCAAATGATGTTTATTTGAAACTCAATGTTCTTGGTAACAAAATGGTACCAAAGACTACAGTAATGGTCTATGAAAACTTCTACATGATAGAGGAAGTATATAAGCTAGATCTGAAATACTTGAGTAAAGTGTACCAGGCACTCAAGTTATCTTCCATACAGATTGAGCATGCCTGGCTCTGGGACATATATCTCTGGGTCGAAAGGACTCGTACATCATGTAAGACAGAAAGATCATACAAGGAGTATGTTGCGACCTCCAGAAAGTTTAAACTTTTCGTCAGAGAAGCGCTCACTGACTACTCAGACGATATCATCAAATACTCTACTTACATTCGACCAGATGATGAAGAATGAAGAAGGATGAAGGCCAGCTAATTAGGATGTTCACTTGGAACTTGGACTTTCCTGTTGTCCTACTAGTTGCGTATTTTTATTTTTGATGATTGTACTTACTAGTTATCTGCACTTACTTTGTAATTGTTATCTGATGAACCTACTATCAGATACTCTCTAATGAAAAGATAACTTGTCAGCAAAGATCACACCTTGTGATTTGGTTGATGTCTTACTTTCAACACTTAAATAAAAAGAATGATAAATCATAAAAAATGTTTAAGTGGTGGATTGTTTCCTCATCCAAGTTATAGTAGGTTTTTAAAAGTAGTCATAGGTGACTGATCAAAAAGGGGGGAAATTTGTTAGGAAATATCTGTTTAGTTTTGATCAGTACACCATAATGACTTACCTTAGTTGAGAAAGATATTTAGTACTCTTGGTTCACTTGAACATTGTAAAAGAGGAAGTGTACTTAGTATGATTAGTCTAGTAAATCTTGTATAGGATGTTTGGTCTCTAAATGTAATTTTATATCTTTGAAGAAGACCAAAAAGAAGGCATCCAACAGAAAGAGCTCAACTATCTGAAGAGATGAAGACTGCACAAGATTACCGAAGACTAAGGAATTGTGCCTTAGAAACCATATGCAAAAGATAACTTAGTGAAAAAGATGTTTCTGGAAGAAACGATAATTTCCTTAGTTTCTGAAAGGCTTGGAGTTTCTGATAGCGACGTGCACAGCCTCAGACAGCGTGCATAGTTCCGTTGGCACAACAAGACAAAAGATAGTACAATGCATTTAATGTCATTGCAGAATTCGCTGACCAAAAGCTTTATCTCTGAACAAAGAGACAAAAGTTCTGTAGTACTATCAACGGATTGTTTGTAGTTTGAATCTCAATAGCCTAACGGATAGTAATTCAAACGGCTTGATTTTCACCTATAAATATCACCACTTAGAATGCTTGAAAACACACACTTGAACGACTGAATTTCATATCCTACACTCAAGCATACAAGCCTTCTCTACTTACTCAAAGCTTACAGTTGCGACCAAGCTCTTGATTCTAAGTAGCACGAAAGTTCTAAGTGTCCTGATCCTTAACAAACTACATCTGTTGTGAAGGAGTTGAATTGAAGCACTATTGCGACTTGCTAAGATATCCATTCTCCTGAACGAAGAACATAGACTTGGGTCAGAAAAGAACATATCACCACACACTGTCCAAGTGTGTTAAGTGACTCTTGTTCCAGAAGGTAGTATTACATAACTGTGGAAGTTATTAATCTACCAATCTGACAAACTCTTCTTAAAAAACACCAGAAAAGGCATGGATTAGAAGAATTACTTAGTTTGGAAAACTAAGGAATAACTCCAATAAAGGTTCTGAGTAGAGGAAGTACTCGGCTGGGAAAGCCGGGGAATAACTCAGGGAATTCTGAGTAGAGGAAGTACTTGGCTGGGAATGCCGGGGAAGAACTCAGGGGGAGCACTTGGTTGGGAACCTAGTGTATTAGGAATCGAGAGAAGATATTTGTAAGGTGAACTCAATTATCTGTCTTAGTGGATTCTAGGTCTGAGAAAGGCCGAAGTGGATTAGTTGAAGGATTACGCCACCTTCAGATACCACTATAAAGCTCGTGTTGTTACTTTTACTTTACTTACTTGCAAAGTAATTTACACACTTTACTAGCTTGCTGAGCACGTGCACTTATCAGAAAGACTTCCGCTATTCTAATTATAAGTATCAGAAAGTTACCCAACTTTCTGAGAAAATGTTTTATCGACAAAAGTTTGAAAAGACTATTCACCCCCCTCTAGTCATTTACTTTGCCGTTATCTGGACCAACAAAAATATTTTGGAAGGCCAGGGAAGAAGAAGAAGAAGAAGAAGAAGAAGAAGAAGAAGTTGGTGGTGAAAAAAAGTGGAGAAGGGAAATATAATTAAACCTAGGGTAGAAGAAATAAAGTCAAGGTCTGTTTGGATGTCACTATGTTTCTAACTTAAAATAAGTTGGTCAACCATCAAATAAGATGTTGAACCCAAATGTAATTGTTTGACTAAGGGTGCTAGAAATGAGAAGTGGGTCTCTAACAAGGTAGCCAGATGTAATAAACCCTTTCAGTTACATTGACTTGTTGCTCATGTCTTACAGTGTGATTGGTAATATTTGTAGACAACTTTGTGATGGAAAGGTATGAAAAAACATATAAAATGGGTCAAAGTGTGTATAATGACAAATGATGTAATTTGTTTGTAAATGTAATGTATTTTATTGTTTTTTGAATGTCAGGTAGCAAACTTTTTAAATAATGTATGAAATTATGTAAAATTGGTATAATGATAAATGTATGAAATTTTGCGTAATGAAGAAAATATGTATGTGTGTGATATAGGTTGACTTGGTGCACATTATCAATTTGCACACGCATACGTGCACTGATGAGACTATAATTTAGAGTCTCATTTGGTCCTTTTTTACGTTCTTTGTGAGTCTTTGTCTTTAGTTTTATAGTTGTTTTTTGTACAATTTTATGCTTTGGTGTTTTGATCTTGTTTTGTAGGAATTCAGGTTTTTAAGCTCAATTGGAGGATTTAAGCTCGCCCAAGCTCTTCGCGGCGAGATTTTACGAAGGCACCTTGAATTCTGCAAAGTTAAGCTCGCCGCGGCGCGTATTCTTTCCGCCGCAGCGAGATTTTACGAAGCTGTTGAGAGGCTCGTTGCGGCGAGGAATTTGGTCCGCCGCGGCGAGAAATTACGAGGGATATATATCTGCGATAACAGAAGACTTGCCGCGGCGAGGTTTATTGCCCGTCGCGACGAGCGTCGGCCTCCAGAATTCGTTTTTCCTTATGAGCTTAGAATCAGTAATACTTTTACACACTTTTCTTTTAACCTAGTTCTTAGAAAGGCTCCAATTGGATACTTTTTGACATTGAGACATATTTTGGAGCTTGGTTTTATCCTTAGTCACATGGAACGAGAGCGGGAGCGAAAGTGAAACGAGAGCGGGAGCGAAAATTCGTCAAAACCCAAAATAATTGGGAGCGGGAGCGTCCATGGAGCGTTAATATAGTATACATTTTTCGAGAAATATACATGTACATATTTAAAAAAATTTATTACAAGTGTATGAGATATATAGTAGATATAAGGATAGAATTAAAGAAAAGTTAGTACATTACAAAAAATGGGTGACACTTAGCACTACATTGCAAATCTGTTCAGGTGACATTAATGTAGGATTCTTAAAACTTCACTATGTAGCATTTTTTCTATAGTTCTCGACCACCCATGCAATTTTAAATAAGAAATATTAAGTATATTATGTTCAAATCATTTTAACAATCTTTTATAAAAAATGATACCCCTAAAATTGACATTTTATTTTTAAAATTCTTCGACGATGAACTAAGAAAACTTAATTCAAGAACTAAGAAAACTTAAGTCGAGAATTAGTGAAGCTCCCAAGCTCGGAACGTGGATTCGCGCTCGTAACGTGAAAAAAGCTCCGGAGATGAAGAATTATGTTTCTAAGGTTTTATCCTTGATCGATATCGAATTCCTGATCACCGTGGTAATTCTCTATTGTTTATCTCTTTACAGTTCGTTCTTATTCTTGTTTGTCGAATTGTATGAGCTTGTGATGAGACGATAATTTAGAGTCTCATTTGGTCCTTTTTAGCGGTCTTTGTTTATGGTTTTATAGTGTTTTTGTACGTTTATGCTTTGGTGCTTTATTTGTGTTTTGTAGGATTTTTGTTTTCCGAAGGTGAAAATCGGAGTGAAAACATTGATTCTAGATCTTTGAATTTAGAGTAACTGGGCGAAAAGGAAGTGGATTCGGAGTTCGGACGAAGATTTGAAAGCCACTTTAGCGAAGCTTGCAAAAGTGAAGGTTTACGGAGCAGTATAGTCATTTTGGCCATAACTCTCTCAATTGACCTGCGCTTAGTGGCCACGGAAAGACAATTCAAAGGGCTACAACTTTTGTTTTTGAAGCATGGCCATATTCTGTATGTAGCAAAAGTTACAGTGGTTTTAAGCTCGCCGCGGCGAGATTTTGCGAGAGCAATTTGGGAGCCTAAACAGCGTCTCCCTGCGGCGAGATTTGCGATAACTTCACAGATTCGGCAGAAAAACTCCTTTTTAGGTCAGAATTAGGTCTTCCTTTGCCATAACTTCTTATACTCGATTTTTACATAGAAGAAGCTCCTAGAACTAGGTTTTGACATTGATTGATAACAATGTGGAGCTTGATTTTGATTATTCATCGAATGATTGATATCGAATCCCTGATTACTGTGGTAAATCTCTATTGGTTTATCTTATTCAATTCGTTCTTATTCTGTTTCTCGAATTGTTTGAGCTTGCATGCGGTTATCATTCTGTTTGTGTTAATCATGAGCAATATCTTGTATTCTTTCATCCTTGCTTCGATTATGAGTAGCTAAATCACTCCGAACATGGTAGTTGCGTGATAGCCTTGCGTATTCGCTTCTAGGGTTTGAAATCGTTCATATAGGTTAGGCTCGTTCAAAGATCTTTGTAAAAACCCTTCAATCCAATAAGCTAGTTCAAAGATTCTCTAAAATGTTTTGGTTAAGTATCGTGGATTGACGACCCACGATTACTCTAGTTCAAAGATTTTCAAATAACGTTTGGTTGAATTGGATTGATAGTTTTCTGTACACCGACCGTGTGACAGTATGAACGTATCCCTAGAGAGAATTAGCATTGCTTGATCGTAACTACTGTGTTCCTTCTACCTCATTCTTATAAATAACTACATTGCTGATTTCTGTTTTCTAGTTATTAGAAGTACTCAAATTTAAATAAAACAAACTGTTTCTTCAAGTAATTATTTGCTTTCAAATCGTTGTGGTAGCTTGATTGGTTCCTTAGCGAACGACTCTGTGGTTAGCTTTGCTTATTCTACAACAACTGCTTGCTACTTGTTTCTAAGTATCAATTTGAGCACATCAGCTTGCATGCGATTATCATTATGTTTGTGTTTATGTTTATTATGAGCAATATCTTGAAGTATTTCATCTTTCAATCTATCATGAGTAGCTAAACCTCTCCGGACACGGTAGTGATGTGACGGTGATTGCGTATTCGCTTCCAGGGTTAGGATTCGTTCATAGGTTCGTCTAGTTCAAATATCTTCGTAAAAACCTTTCAATCCAATAAGCTAGTTCAAAGATTCTTAAAGTCGTTTTCGGTTAAGGATCATGGATTGACGACCCACGATTACTCTAGTTCAAAGATTTTCAAATAACGTTTGGTTGAATTAGATTGAATGTTTTAAGTACATCGACCATGTGACAAGTATAAACGATTTTCGTAGAGCGAATTAGCACCACTCGATCTAACTGTTGTGTTCTCTTCTCTCTCATATTTAAAACAGTTCTCTGCTTTTCTATTTTCTAGTTATTAGTAGTTTACAACTCAAACAATTCAAACAATTTACGCAAGTGACTATTTGCTTTCAATTGCTTGGTAGCTTAATTGTTTCCTTAGCGAACGACTCTGTGGTTAGCTTTGTTTATTCTACAACAACTGCTTGCTACTTGTTTCCAAGTATCAATTTGAGCACATCATGCACACTCTATAATATTAACATTCTAAATCAGTTTAGAGATATAGCATCAACTTGTAAGAACAAACTTAAAGATTAATGCTTTGCAAACAAATAGTTTTGTAATTAAGAATTAAATATTACAAAATGAGAAGCTACTCTCGAAAAGGTGTGGAAGTATAATGCTTCACACGCGTAGCGTGTGACACAAGTTATAGTATAAATATAAAATATAAGTGTACAACTGTTGGAGTTGTGCAATTGAGTACTTAAATTAAAGGGAAAATTACAGATACTACCCCTTAAATTGACCCACATTTTCAGATTTTTCCCTAAACTGGCTTAATTTATAGATAGACCCATTTTTTACAAAGGAGAATTCTAACAATTGCATCCAACCCAAAAAATCAACTTTTTCTCCTATTTTATATTTTCTTTATAATTCCATAATTACATTAGTTTTAGTTTATTGTAAAATAAGCTCTAACAATTTTCAATTTTTATAAAAGATCCCAAAAATTTTACTTATTAAAATTTTAACCCTCCTTCTCCACCACCCATCTTCTTCCCCACCACCAACACCACCACCACATCACCACCAACACCACCACTACCAACACCACCACATCACCACCAACACCACCACCGTGGTAGGTGGTGGTGGGTGGTGGTGGGGAAGAAGATGGGTGGGTTATTTTTGTAAGTTATAAAATATTAGAGTCTAGTATGTAATAAAATGAAACTTGTAAATTGCAACTGAGTCCATTTAATTTAATTTTCCTTTATTTTGTTTGATCAACTCAAAAATGGCGATTTGGACTTGGATGTAATTTTCGCTAATCTGGGGGATTCTGTAACTGGCCCTAATTTAAATTAAATTGAAACGATTGTAATACATATATATATATATATATATATATATATATATATATATATATATATATATATATATATATATATGGTAAGATTAAGAATATAAAGTACTGTAGAAAAATTAAAACTTACTGTAGCAATGAAGAAATAACCAGAATTATACCTGAGATAACTCTAAATTTAACTCTGACTTTTAAACTTGAAATTTAATCGGATTACAACTCTGAACTTTGAAATTTGATCAGATTACAGGAATCTGAATATAGCTAAGCTAATATTTTTGGGTGAAATTTTTACAAATACATAAAAGAATCTGGAAGAATACAATACAAAGAAAAAACTATCTGAATACATTTTTTGCTCTGGGGTTTCTTTTGTTCTTCGTGTTTTTTCTTCTGCCCTTCTTCCATATGATTGAAGCCTATTTAAAGGAATGTCAGGCTTCTGCGGACTTGAAAATCTTCAATTCACATCCGAATTTTGTTACTTTGTGCTGATTTTTCTCTGATTGAACAGTCTGTCGTGATTTTGCCTTTCACTTTATCTTTCTTTTCTTTAATTGAGCAGTTTGTCGGTAATCTATCTTGTCACTTTCTCTTGTTTTTACCTCTTTGTATGGGAGTAAAAATCCCAAAACAATCATCTTCATTGTCTTGTTCAAAATTGACTGAGGAACTTGATTCTTCATCTTCACTTGCAGTTTGTAGAATTGCTTTCATCTCATCTAATGAGCTTGCTTGTGCTAATCTTGTATGAATGGTATTTTTCATCATCATGAATTCTTCATTTTGTTGAACCTTTTTTGGAGAGACAATTTGTTTGCTAAACTTAGGATGAAGTTTGAACCATTCCGATATGCTGTCCAGTTCCAATGGACTGGTGTCCATTTTGTTCCACCATTTAACTTCTGCTTCTTTTGATAACCAATATAAATTGGTATTTTCATCATACCAAACATTTTGTAGGATTCTCAAAATCCAAGTTAAATTGAATTCTTTGTAAAATTTGATCATCAGGGGGTATTTGTGAGAACAACTTTGTTTTTTGTACCTATCCGAAAAGTACTCAAATGATTTTTGAACTTCGTGGGGGAACATTTCTGGTAATGGTCCAAAATCATGCCACCATGCAAGAAACCAGTTAGGAAGTTTTTCTGGAGGTGGTAGAGTTTTTCCCATTAAAAAGAAATATGACATGGAGTTGACTGCATTTTGTTTGTAGAGGAATTTTGTCCAAGCTTGTATGTAATCAAAATAATTACAAATAAGATGGGGTCTTATCTCTCTCAGAGTATAAGGGTTTCCCCAATCAACTAAACTAATAACTTTGTTGATGAAAATTTTTCGATAACCAATGGCTGATGAGGTATCTGGATGGTTTTTTGGAACTTTGTTTTGAATATGAAGAGAATTTGTTTGGACTAAGATGTCCTCATAATATTGTTGTGGTTTCTGATGATTTTCATAGATCCTGCAAAATTTGTCATCTAAGATAAATTGTGAAATGATAGCACCTTGTTCTGCAAATTGTGAGGCATTATCATTATCTAATTGTTTTGGAAAATTTTCTGGAAACCAGTCATCTTCAATGACACATTCTTTGTGAAAGTGTCCTGTGCTTAAATAGCTATGTTATGAAACCCGGTGGGTCGACCCGGTTCAACTGTGACCCGGAGGGGGTCCGGGTCGAAAACCCCCCAAAACCGGAAAAAATCGGGTTTTGGTAAAAACCTGGTAAAAAACCGGTTTTGCCCGGTTAAAAATCGGTTCGACCCGGTAAAGCCCGGTTAAAAACTGGTTCCACCCGGTAAAAAACTGGTTCGACCCGGGTTTCTAAAAAAAAATAAAATAAAATCAAAAAACCCCAATCACAACAAAAGCCCTAATCGCTCAGTTCCTTTTCCTTTTTTGCGGCTCATTCTTCTCCCGTTCTTCTCCCGTGCTTTAATGTTATTTGTTATTTTGAACTCAATTTTATGGAGTTATGGTGACTTTGTGTTTGAAATTGAGGCATATGTCGTTTATGCAATGTTTTCTATCTTTTCTTAGGTAAAAAATGTATATGTTGAATTTTTAAGGCATACATTATGTTTTATTTTTAAAAATATTTTTTATAGGTTGACCCGAGTTGACCCGGTTGAACCTCCTACAGTAGGTAGGCCGGGTCAACGTCCGGGTCCGAGTTTCAAAACACATTTAAATAGGGACAATCTGGCTAGTCATCTCTATTTGAAATTTGGGACTTGGTTTGTGTCAAAGTTTGTTGGGACTTGGTTTGTGTCAAAGTTTGTTTGTAGGTAGGTAATGTGGCTAATTTTGAATGCAGCGGTGGAAATTGTTCAGGCTTGGGATATGGTGTTAATGCTATTTTGCTAAGAGGTTGAAATTTGTTGGCAATCTGCAGAGATGTCTGTTGCCTTGTTTGTGGGATATTTTGTAATGGTTTTGGTGACAAAGTTTATTCAGGCTTACTTTGTGCATATTGTGCTAAATTTACCATTGGTCTTTTCCCGGAACTTGTGCTCACTGCTGCCAATGGTACTAACCTTCTTTCTTCCATCCCTGGAGAAATTCTCTTGTCAAATAATCTGGAATACAATTGTCAGTTCCTTTTATCAATTCTATATCAAAATCAAAAATAGATAAGATAGCTTGCCATCTAGCAAATATTTGTTTTGATGCCAAATTTTGTACATCTTTTGTCAAAACTTCTTTTGCTGCTTTACAATCAATTTTAAGTAAAAAAATTTGGTTTAATAAATCATCTTGAAATTTGTTAATGCATAAGACTATTAAGAGTATCTCTTTCTTAATAGTTGAATAATTTTGTTGTGCCCCTGATCTCCAAGTACCCGAATGATATCTAATAATTGTCTCTTTATTATCAATAATTTGTTTAAGAATACCTCCATACCCTAATTCTGATGCATCTGTTTGCACAATCTTAAGAGTATTAGGGTGGCAAATGGTTAAACAGGGAAGAGTTTTGACTTTTGTTTTTATTTCTCTAACTATCTCAGTATGTTTGTTTGACCAAATTGGCGGGTTCTTTTTCAGTCTTTCAAATAAGGGTTTACAAACTTGTCTTAAATTAGGGTAAAAATCCCCTACATAATTCAAAGCTCCAAAGAACCTTTGTAATTGGGTTTTATCTCTAATTTCATCTGGGAACTTATCTCCAAATTCTAAGGACCGTTGGATGGGTATGATAGTATTTTCAAGAATTTGATGTCCTAGAAACCTTATGTTTATTTGAAATAATTTTATCTTTCTGGCAGAAACAACCAAACCATTTTCTTTTATGACTTTTAAGAAAATATTTAGATGTTTCCAATGTTGTTCTATGTTCTGGCTATATACTAAAACATCGTCTATGTAAACAATTGTAAAGGTAGTGTAAGGGGTGAATATATCATTCATAACTTTTTGAAATTCTAATGGAGCATTTTTTAATCCAAAGGCATAACATTCCATTCAAATTGTCCAAATGGAACTGTAAATGCTTTTTTGTACTTATCTTTTTCTGAAATTTGTATTTGCCAGAATCCTGACTTCATGTCAAATTTTGAAAATACCTTAGCATTATAAAGTCTCTTGAGTAAATCACTTTTATTTGGAATTGGATATCTAATCCATTTGAGAACTTTGTTCAATGGTTTGTAATTTATAACTAGTCTAGGAGTTCCTCGTTCAAGTTCAGCATTCTTTTGTACATAAAATGCAGAACATGACCATGGTGATTTGCTAGGCCTAATAATCTTCATTTTTAGTAATTCTGAAATTTCTTTCTTACAGTATTCTAATAATTCTTGGTTCATTTGTATAGGTCTTGCTCTAGTAGGAATTTTATTTTCTTCAAAATCATTTTCATAGGGCAAAGTTACAATATGCTTTTTCCTTTCCCAAAAAGCTGTGGGAAACTCTGAACAAATCTCTTTTTCTATTTTCTTTTGATAAAGTAAAATTTGTTGTTGAAGAACTGGGCTTCTAATTTTCTCTTCAATTCTTTTATGACTGAGTTCTTCTTTTAGATACATAATTTGTTTTTCTTTATTTTTTATTTTTTGAAAAATTCCAGTTTCTTGTAAAAGATTTACATCTCTGGTTGTTACCGCATATTGGAATTGGAAAAGTATTTTCTTTCCTAGGACCGTAGTTCCTACACCTTGGTTATCTACGTGTAAAGGAAATAACATTTGTAAGAATGGGTTTCCTAAAATGACTTTGGTGTTCAAGTTTTTATTAAAACAAAACTTGCTCGGAAACAAATTCCATCATTGCAAATGTGTGCATTTGAAAGTTTGTAATTTATTTTTAGGTTTGTTGCATCTGCAGTTGATAACATTTCTTTTGTTTTTTCAAAATATTTTGTCGGTATCAGTCCTTCTTGTATGCAATTCATATGCACCTTTGTCCATTAAAATTTATTGTTTCTAGGGTAAATGTCCCTATAACAATTTTAATTTTGACATACCATCTTTGGTAGGTAATTTGTGATAGAGCATTTATGAATGATTCTCCATTATTCTTATTTTCTACATCATCAACTTTGTTGGTAATGCTTTCTTCTTTTAATTCATCTTTTAGTTTTAAAATTAAAATATCTTGTTTTATTTCTTCATTTTCTTGCCTTAATTGTCGTATTTCTGTTTTTACTTCCTTAATCTCTCGTTGAATATCATTAACAGATATGCTATTTGTTTTGTGGGAATTGAATGTTTTTATTACATCTTTGAAATCTGTTTTTTTATTTATTTGAAGTAGAAGTTTCTTGTCCTTTTTCTAAAATCATATCTTTTAATTTCTTTAGATAATTATCTTTTTGTTGAGGGTCTTTGACCTGATCAATCATTTCAAATATTAACTCATATTGATTTTGTTTTGTGATTACTAAAAGTTTCTTACTACAATTGCAAACACTTTATCCCATTTGGTCAGGGAGACAGTAACACGAATCTTCTTCTTCTGAATAATCAGAAGTTTCATCATTATCTGATTGAATCTGATTAAATTGATAATCTTCTTTATCTGTTTCTATTCCTTCTTCATCAGAACTTATTTCAGAAATTATATTTAAAAGCTGATTGATTAATTGTTCGTCTGAAATTAATTCTTGTATCTTTTGCCTTACCTTGCAAGTGTTGGCATAATGTCCAGGTGTCTTACACTTGTGACATATTATTTTGTCTAGAGTGACTCTTTCTTTTTTATAAAATCTTTCTTTTTTCTTATAAAAATTATTTTTATTATTTGGTTTGTAATCTTGCTTATTGACTTTTTTGGAATATTTTCTTTTGTAAGTTTTTCTGTCATGGCTATGTATTGGGGGTTTGATTTTATCAAAACCAAACTGTTCGCACCAGCTTCCCAATTCATTTCTACTTACCATATTTTGTTTCTTTAACTGAGATTTTAATTTTAAATCATGACAAATTTGTAATCCAGTCAGATTTATTTGGTTTATAATTTCTCCGTATGGCATTGTTTCTATATTCCCATTAATGTTTTTAATCTTTTCTCTTACTTTTTCCGCAAATAACTTTGGTAACCCTGAAATAAATTTTTCTTTCCAATAATAATTATTCGGATCATCCCTCTCATAAATTTTCATAAGGAAAACATCCTTGTACCATTTGAAATCCTGAAGCTTTCTACATTTTAGATTTTGTAAAATCTCAGTATTTCTTTCACTATACCAATTAGGATCACCAACAAAATGAAGTAAAATTGTGTAAATGAGGGAAGTAACTGCTACAAAAATTTGTCTATCATTATCATCTAGAATTGGTATTCCATTGTCATCTTGTTTAATACTATGTAGTATTACATTTTGTTCTAATGGTGTAAGAGAGTTATCCTACCATCCTTTTAATTGTCCATTAAATCCTAAAATTAAATTTTTTGCACAATCAACTTGATATTTTTTGACAAGTTTTTATAATCTGATATTCTGCTAACCCATCTATATTCCACTCGTAAACTGTTGACCATTAAAAGTCCTTTGAGTATGTGTTTCTTCTAATTGGATGTCTGGGGGAGTGGGTCTATGATAGAAATTTTTGTGTTCTACAAGAAAAATATGATTACTATCTTCAGACTCATCACCTGAATGGACATTTTCTAATGATTTTTTTAAAGTATTTAATTTTTCTAAATTCAAATCTCCTAAAGGAAATATGTGTATCTGCTTATCCGGTGAGGTATGTTCTTTACTTGAGGATGCTAAATTTGTCTCAACTGGGGATTGGCTACCTAATTTTTTTCCTATACTATCTTCTATTCTTTCTAATTGTTTTCTTAGACAATGTAAACTTATATTAGTGTAATTCCTTTGTTTCATTGCTGACTCATCTTCTTTGTTGTCAGTAAGGACTGGTGTACAATCTATGACATCTGCTAAAACCTTTGTTCTTACAGGCTCTAAAGGTGGAAATTCATGCGAGACACTTGAGCCATCTTTCTTTGTAAAATAAGATTTTATTTTGGTTAAAACTGAAAGTTTATCATACTTTTGAAAAAAATAAGTAAAAAATGGTATATGATTTTGTGTAGTAACCATAAATTCATACCAACTGTTTCTTATGATACTCCTTTGTTTTTCAGAGAATGTTTCCATGAACCATTTTCTTTCTTGTTTGTTTTCGTCACTCATAAAATCTTTTTTTATCAAACTTTTATCTATACAAAATTCTTTTGTCAAAACGTATATGCTTGAAAGATTTGGTGAAGTTGGTTTATCCTCTTCTTGTTGTTCTAAATCATTTGTGTTATCACTAAAACCTTGTGAAGTATAAACTGGTTGGACAACATTTTTATGTGTTCTAAGTCCTTGAAAATTATGTTTATCTCTTTCAAAAATACTAAAAGAATTTCTATGGGAATTACTCCGAGATAAATTTTCACTATTTCTCTGTGAGCTATAATCTCTAAATGACATAGAACTTTGTCTGTTAAATCTTATACTAACCCCTCCATCTGGGTGGTCTACTATATTTTCTATTTCAGTATTTTGTATTGTTTGGGATCTTGGTATTGTTCCAGAAGGAAGCAACCAAGTTTCAGGAAGATTAACATTTTTCCATTCTATACTCTTAGGGATTGTAAGATTAGACTTTGACTTATTAATTTCCCAAAAGATAGTTTGTCCAGAAGGTTTTTCATAATGTACTGCCTTGACATTTAACCCCGTATTCATAACTTTGTAATGTATTCTATAAAATATTTCATATATATGAGAACCATGCTTCATGTTGTAATTATGAGTTTTTTACATTAAAAGTAAGAATATCTAAAATATGTGGGTTAGTCAGGGATATGGTAAAATTCGGATAACAATTAAAATAAATTGGTCTATTACAAAGACTTGTTTCAATTAATCCTAAAAGAAAATCTTGAAAATCAAAATGTCTAGCATCTCTAAGTGCAACAAAAATGCTAGTATCTAATCCTTCTCTCGTTAAAGGTTTAGTAGCAATTTGTACAAGACCTATATGTAAGAATTTGTATCCACTGGCTATATGCTTTCTAATTGACTTTTTAGTGAATAAATGTAAAGTTTGTTGATCACTTACTAAAGGAAGGACTTGTTCTTCTGTCTTTATAGTATAAGCTGATCAAAAGTCTAACATGCTCTGTTTATATATTGTACTTTTATCTACGTTTGGTGGTTTCCAATTGAACAAATCTTTATCTTCCCAAGTATTTTCAATAGTAGATACTACATTTTCATTAGTATCTGGTACAGATGATGAGGCAGAAGCCATATTGTTCCCAAAAAGCTTATTCATTAATCTTACTGGCTTGATTTCGTAAAAGCTAATTCAGACATCGTCTTACATACCTATCCAAGGAATTAAATGCGTGTCTACCAGAATCAAAACTTACTACAAATGCTCCATCAGAATTTTGATTAAAAAATGCTCCATCAGAATTTCAAAAAGTTATGAATGATATATTCACCCCTTACACTACCTTTACAATTGTTTACATAGACGATGTTTTAGTATATAGCCAGGACATAGAACAACATTGGAAACATCTAAATATTTTCTTAAAAGTCGTAAAAGAAAATGGTTTGGTTGTTTCTACCAGAAAGATAAAATTATTTCAAATAAACATAAGGTTTCTAGGACATCAAATTCTTGAAAATACTATCATACCCATCCAACGGTCCTTAGAATTTGGAGATAAGTTCCCAGATGAAATTAGAGATAAAACCCAATTACAAAGGTTCCTTGGAGCTTTGAATTATGTAGGGGATTTTTACCCTAATCTAAGACAAGTTTGTAAACCCTTATTTGAAAGACTGAAAAAGAACCCGCCAATTTGGTTAAACAAACATACTGAGATAGTTAGAGAAATAAAAACAAAAGTCAAAACTCTTCCATGTTTAACCATTTGCCACCCTAATACTCTTAAGATTGTGCAAACAGATGCATCAGAATTAGGTATGGAGGTATTCTTAAACAAATTATTGATAATAAAGAGACAATTATTAGATATCATTCGGGTACTTGGAGATCAGGGGCACAACAAAATTATTCAACTATTAAGAAAGAGATACTCTCAATAGTCTTATGCATTAACAAATTTCAAGATGATTTATTAAACCAAATTTTTTTTACTTAAAATTGATTGTAAAGCAGCAAAAGAAGTTTTGACAAAAGATGTACAAAAATTGGCATCAAAACAAATATTTGCTAGATGGCAAGCTATCTTATCCATTTTTGATTTTGATATAGAATTCATAAAAGGAACTGACAATTGTATTCCAGATTATTTGACAAGAGAATTTCTCCAGGGATGGAAGAAAGAAGGTTAGTACCATTGGCAGCAGTGAGCACAAGTTCCGGAAAAAGACCAATGGTAAATTTAGCACAATATGCACAAAGTAAGCCTGAACAAACTTTGTCACCAAAACCATTACAAAATATCCCACAAACAAAGCAACAGACATCTCTGCAGATTGCCAACAAATTTCAACCTCTTTGCAAAATAGCATTAACACCATATCCCAAGCCTGAACAATTTCCACCGCTGCATTCAAAATTAGCCACATTACCTACCTATAAACAAACTTTGACACAAAATAAATCCCAACAAACTTTGACACAAACCAAGTCCCAAATTTCAAATAGAGATGACCAGCCAAATTGTCCCTATTTAAGCACAGGACACTTTCACAAAGAATGTGTCAGATGACTGGTTTCCAGAAAATTTTCCAAAACAATTAGATAATGATAATGCCTCACAATTTGCAGAACAAGGTGCTATCATTTCACAATTTATCTTAGATGACAAATTTTGCAGGATCTATGAAAATCATCAGAAACCACAACAATATTATGAGGACATCTTAGTCCAAAAAAATTCTCTTCATATTCAAAACAAAGTTCCAAAAAACCATCCAGATACCTCATCAGCCTTTGGTTATCGAAAAATTTTCATCAACAAAGTTATTAGTTTAGCTGATTGGGGAAACCCTTACACTCTGAGAGAGATAAGACCCCATCTTATTTGTAATTATTTTGATTACATGCAAGCTTGGACAAAATTCCTCTACAAACAAAATGCAGTCAACTCCATGTCATATTTCTTTTTAATGGGAAAAACTCTACCACCTCCAGAAGAATTTCCTAACTGGTTTCTTGCATGGTGGCATGATTTTGGACCATTACGAGAAATGTTCCCCCACAAAGTTCAAAAATCATTTGAGTACTTTTCAGATAGGTACAAAAAACAAAGTTGTTCTCACAAATACCCCCTGATGATCAAATTTTACAAAGAATTCAATTTAACTTGGATTTTGAGAATCCTACCAAATGTTTGGTATGATGAAAATACCAATTTATATTGGTTAACAAAAGAAGCAGAAGTTAAATGGTGGAACAAAATGGACACCAGTCCATTGGAACTGGATAGCATATCGGAATGGTTCAAACTTCATCCGAAGTTTAGCAAACAAATTGTCTCTCCAAAAAAGGTTCAACAAAATGAAGAATTCATGATGAAAAATACCATTCAAACAAGATTAGCACAAGCAAGCTCATTGGATGAGATGAAAGCAATTCTACAAACTGCAAGTGAAGATGAAGAATCAAGTTCCTCAGTCAATTTTGAACAAGACAATGAAGATGATTGTTATGAGATTTTTACTCCCATACAAAGAGGTAAAAACAAGAGAAAGTGACAAGATAGATTACCGACAAACTGCTCAATTAAAGAAAAGAAAGATAAAGTGAAAGGCAAAATCACGACAGACTGTTCAATCAAAGAAAAATCAGCACAAAGTAACAAAATTCGGATGTGAATTGAAGATTTTCAAGTCCGCACAGAAGCCTGACATTCCTTTAAATAGGCTTCAATCAGATGGAAGAAGGGCAGAAGAAAAAACACGAAGAACAAAAGAAACCCCAGAGCAAAAAATGTATTCAGGTAGTTTTTTCTTTGTATTGTATTCTTCCAGATTCTTTTATGTATTTGTAAAAATTTCACCCAAAAATATTAGCTTAGCAATATTCAGATTCCTGTAATTTGATCAAATTTCAAAGTTCAGAGTTGTAATCCAATCAAATTTCAAGTTTAAAAGTCAGAGTTAAATTCAGAGTTATCTCAGGTATAATTCTGGTGATTTTGCTACAGTACTTTATAATCTTATATATATATATATATATATATATATATATATATATATATATATATATATATATATATATATATATATATATATATATATATATATATATATATATATATATATATATATATATATATATATATATATATATATATATATATATATATATATATATCATTCTAATTCTAAGCCCTAACGTAACTCCAACAAAATCAATTTATCATTAAAAAAAAACTCAATTTGTCTTCTCAATTAAATTCCAAAGCCCAAATCAACCTCAACAGAATCAATTCAGCATTAAAAATATTTAATCTGTCTTTTCCAATTAAATTCAAAGTCCTAATTAATTCAATCTCAACAAAATCAATTCATCATTAAAAAAAAGCAACGATAACTCCAACAAAATCAATTTATCATTAAAAAAAACTCAATTTGTCTTCTCAATTAAATTCCAAAGCCCAAATCAACCTCAACAGAATCAATTCAGCATTAAAAATATTTAATCTGTCTTTTCCAATTAAATTCAAAGTCCTAATTAATTAAATCTCAACAAAATCAATTCATCATTAAAAAAAAGCAACGATAACTAATATTTCTTCTCCATCTTTTTTAATAAAAATGAAAAATCAATTCGCACTAACCCACATGCTAATTCAACTCGAAAAAAGATAATTTATTATCATAAACAACAACAATACTTACCTTCATATACGTTTTCTATTATTTAATACTAGATGACACAATAACATTAACATGCGTAGCATGTTATCACAATTCTAGTTATATTATGTATTGGTTCATCGGATGACTTTATGTTAATTTTATTTGCAAGACATTAATGTTATTAATAGAACTTGAATGGTATTATTTATCATATTTTTTATGTTTCAATTCGAGCTTTAAAACATGTTAACTTTTGGAAATTTTCGAGCTGAACTTATTTCGAGCTCTGTAAGTTTTCGAGCTCACGAGCCGAGCTAAATTGAGCTTTCAAGTTTTAAATTTTCACTTAAAAAAATCGAGCTCACGAGCCGAGCTTGAGTCAAAAAAATTCTTACACTTCGAGCTCAAATCGTGTAACTCGATCGAGCTCGGGCATAGCTTGGTTCGGCTCGTCTGCAGGCCTACAAAGATTTTTTGACACCAAATATTACAAAAAAAAAGACCCAGCATGAGTTAATATAGTGTTGTAACTCAGAGAGTACTAAGTTAATATAATGTTGTAACTCAGAGAGTACTAAGTTAATATAATTTTGTAACTCAGTAATTCATGAGTTAATACATAGTGTTGCACCTTAGAAAGTCTCTGTATGAATTAAAAGTTTGAGAGAGTTACCGATCTATGAGGAAGCTTGAAAATAACTCCACCCGCCATGGTTGGCCCATCATAGACGGGCCAATTAGACTTTTGGAAAAAACCCGCTCATATTAGATCTTGTACACCTCTTGTTTTAATTGTGAAAATAAACATATACTTCCTCTATTCCCTATAAAACTTACTATTTTAACTTTGATTGGTCAACTGTCTTCGAGTAAGTCTCTGGAGAGACGGTGTTATAGAAAGGTTAATAAAGACGGACAAACATTAGAGTTATATTAAAAATCATTACATATTTTACTAAAAACATTGTTAGGAATATCTGTTAGTATTTTGATCATTCATCTCATGTTCTTATCTTAGCCAGAAAGGTGATTAAGTACTCTTGATTCACTTGAACATTGTAAAAGAGGAAATCACTGAGTATGTTTAGTCCAGTAAATCTTGTATTAGGATTATAGGTCTCTGAGTGTATTTTTATTTCAAGAAGACCGTGAAGATCAATCCTAGCAATGGAGCTTATCTGAAGATTAGAAGACTGAAGATTGCACAAGATTTATGAAGACATCAAGGTTTAGTCTAACTCAGAAAGACTATGTCCTTAATCCTCACTTAAGTGTATTTACTTACATTTGAAATAAGGTTCTGGACATATGACATCATGAGTAAGGAGCATGCTAGCCATCATAAAGGCTCATGTATCCGTTAGACTAAAGGACAATGAACAAGTACTATGCATTAAATGCATTGGCAGAATTGCCACAGAAAGCAAGTCCTCTCTGACAAATGAGATAGTGACTTCTGAGTACATAGTTCAAGATATAAACGGATATAATTTGGTAGAGAGCACAACGGATATAATTCAAATGCCTCTCAAATTTATCTATATATATCACAAACTTAGATGCTGAGAAATACACCTTAAAACGCTATATCTTGCAAACTTACCATCAAGCAAAGTATTCTCTCAAGCACTCTACTATCCTTTCTGAAAGCTTTCTGATTGCTTAAAGAATCACTAGTAGTTCTAAGTTGTCCTGAACCTTAACAAGAGATTGTTATTCGTGAAAGAGTTGAACTATCAGATACCCGATCTGAAGCTCATTCTCCAGAACGGACATCAATTACTTGGGTCAGTAAAGAGCAGACTGCCATCCATTGAACAAGTGAATTAAGTAGTCTTGTTCTATCAGGCTCTCTGAAAACATAACTAAAAAGTTATACGAGAAGCCTTTCTGACAAAAACCATAACCAAACACCTACAAGGCGTGGAGTAGAGAAAGTACTTGATTTGGGAAATCAAGGAATAACTCCAAGGTTATCTGAGTAGAGGAAGTACTTAGCTCTAGGAGCTGGGGAATAACTCAGGGGGAACATTTGGTTGGGAACCATTTTGTTTAAGAATCTTAGAATAGGATTATTGTAAGGTGAACTCAATTATCTGTTCTAGTGAATTCTAGGTCACAGAAAGACCGAAGTGGATTAGTTGGAGGATTACGCCACCTCCAGATACCACTATACTTGCTGTGTCATTTACCTTTCTGTATTTACATCTCAGCAAAGCACACACACACATACTTATTGTTTCTACACTTATCTATCTTAAAGTCTTCCGCGCTCTGAATCTAAGTATCAGAAACTGGGGTTTCTGAGAAATTGTGTTTATCGACAAAAGTTCTAAAAGACTATTCACCCCCCCCCCCCTCTAGTCTTTTACTTTGCCGTTATCTGGACCAACAAGTGGTATCAGAGCAGGAGGTTCACAGGCCTTCTACACTGAACCTAGATCCCCAGATAGGTGAAGGAACTTTGTCCCTTTCTGAGGACTATATAATTTGTGTGTTAAGTGTGCAGGTATGTCTCTGAGTGACGCACCCATTCTGAAGCCAGAAAAACTACGAGAAATGGAAGAACAACATGATGCTCCATCTGGAGGCCATTAGCGACGAGATGATCCATGTCATCAATGAAGGGCCTATCAAAATCAGACAACTAAGACAAGTTACTGAGGTGTCTGATGGAAGAAAAGCATCAGATAAGGAAGATGGAAGTGAGGATGCAACTGCTAGTGATAGTGGTTGTATTGCTCATGGAAGCATTATGTATGAAGACAAGCCAAGAGAGCTCTGGACATCTGAATATGCCAAGAGACATAGATTGGACGGTCAAGCTCGTAATATAATTATCAGATCGACACCTGAGCACATACAGTGTAAACTGTGGGGTGCTAAAACGGCAAAAGTTGCCTGGCAACTAATTGAAGAAATCTGTGCCGGAACTTAGAAAACCAAGGAAAACAAGTTCGAAGTTCTTAAATTGAAATTTCAAAATTTCAAACAAGGTCCCAGTGAAACTCTGGAAGAACTTGATTTCAGGTTTACCACTCTGATGAGTGATATGGCTGCACTTAGTGAAAGCAATAGGTACTCTCAGTCAGAAAAGATTAAGACAATTGTCAGAAGTCTTAATCACAACTGGGAACACACGAAATTCTTTTATTTTAACCAAGGGATGCCAAGTATTACTCCAGTAGAACTCTTCTCTCATCTTGCTACTGTAGACTATGAGACAACTCAAAGAGAACAAACAGCTGAAAAGTTGCAAAGTGTTGCTCTAGTTTCTCAAGGTACTTCTGAAAAGAAGGATACCAAAGATGCATCTGAAGAAAATGCTCTTGCAGTAAGACACATGAAGAAATTTGTGAGTCAAGAAATTGAGAGAAGAAAAGCTAAAGAAAAGCTGAAAAAGCATCTTGGCCCAAACTATCATCAGTACAAGAACATACAAATGAACAACTCTCTGAACACCCCCATTCAGAAAGGTGTTAGTACTGAAACCGCAGAAATAGGAAATGATATTTGTTTCTATTGTCAAAAGCCTGGTCACTTCAAGAGAGATGTCCAGCTTTAAATAAGCTCAAGACAGGTGACAAAAAGGACAGAAGAAATTTCAAAAGAAATCAAAGAGCCTTTCTGACTGAAGAAAGGAAAAAGATTCAAATTCAACTTGATGCTCTATACATTGAGACAGATTCTAAAGATGAAGATTCAGATGACTCAAACCTACCATCACCAGAATTGTGTGGAATCACCCACGAAGTAATCGACTTCGGCCTTAAGAAGAAAGAAATGTGTGGAGTTGCTGAGATCGCTGGTCCAGACATCTCCAACATTGAAACATGTCTTATGGCTGATGAGGTAACTAATAATTCACAATTTCTGTACTATGAAAGTGATGATGGAATTGAGGATCTGGATGAGGTAACTAATAATTCAACCAACCACATTGCTACATTACTAGGAAGGGAAAAATTGCTGGAATAGGCAAATTCTCTACTATACCATTTTATGAAAATAAAGATGGTGCAGAAACTAGTAAGGCTTCTGAAGAACGCATTCAGAAAGCCAAAGGTGTTTGAAATGGCATTGGCTATCGTGCTATTGGAAAAGTCCTTCTGCAACAATATAAGGAAGGACAAGAACAATGGCATAAAGTGATATTGCTCATGACAATAGATGAAGTGGAAAAATTCTCAAGCCACTGAAAAACTGAATGCCAGAGCTAGAAGGAACTTGGGCAGTAAAGCTAAGCTTGCTGAAAAGCAATCTCAGAAACCCAAGATCCAGAAAGCACCAAGGGGAACATCTAGAAACACTCCAAAAAGGAAAATTGAGATCAAAATTACTGATTTCATTGCATCTCCTTCTGATCAAGCTAGACAAAAACAAACTCCCAAGAAATTCACTAAAATGTGGTTTCCTACCGGAAGAATGTTTAGTCTAAGTGGTTCTATCTCTGAAGCAAGAACCTAACTCCTGTTTCCTGTTTTGTGCAGAACGCTTCTTGGACTAACGCTCAATGGCTATTTGATAGTGGATGCGGAAAGCACATGACAGGAGACAAAGCAAATATGGTCAACTACAAAGCTTGCATTAATGGACCAGACATCAGATTTGCTGGAGGAGAATTAAATCCCTCTCTGGGATATGCCAATGTCAAATTGGGATCACTAACAATTACTGACGTACTACATGTTAAGGGTTTGAAATATAATCTATTTAGCATGAGCCAGTTTGCAGACAAAGGCTTCACGGTTAAATTCAAAGCAAAATACTATAAACTTATTGACAATGAGTCAAAGCAGATAGTCTTGGTTGCTCGGCGGAAAGGTAGTCTTTATGTTGCCGATTGGGCATCTGCCACAACTGAAGAATGTCTCATGGTGAGTCAATCAGGTCACACAGAAGAGCACTGGTTATGGCACAAAAGAATGAGTCATTTGAATTTCAAAACTCTGAACAAACTTGCAAAGAAAGAGTTAGTGGTTGGCCTTCCCAAAACACCTTTCAGAAAGGATGGTATATGTTCTGCCTGTCAGATGGGGAAACAATCCAAGATCTCTTTCAAGTCCAAAACCAGACACTCTAGTGTTAGACCACTGCAACTATTACACTCTATGGACTCATTGAAGAGAAAACTCCCATTTTCTGTGATAACACAAGTGCTATTGCAATCACACAGAACCCAAAGTTCCATGCCGAAACAAAGCACATTGATGTTAGACACCACTTCATCAGGGACCATGTTGAGAAAGGCAATATAGAGATACTCAAGATTGATACAGAAGACCAACTTGCAGATATCTTCACCAAGCCCCTTCAAGAAAGCCGGTTCTTGACCCTAATATATAATATTGGATTAATGGAGTTGCCTAAGGACTGAAAAATGTCCTGAATCTCTAAAGTCAGAATTAGTAAGGAAGAAAAGAAGTAGGCCTCTGAGAACACGTTCTCAGAAAGCCAAGTTAATAAGAAGTGATGCAAAGGTTTCTGAGTAGCAACACTCAGAAAGGCAAAACATTTCTGGAACGGGTATCCATAAAGGCAAAGGTTGGTACACATTCAGTAAGTAAATAATACTAGAACTTACTTACAGAAAGTGGGTCAAATACATTCAAACAACTGAAGCTTCTGACACTGGAACTCAGAAAGCTATTTAGTCATAAAGAGAAAAGACACACAAAGCCCGAAAAGTTATAAGTTCTGAAAGTCAAACTTGTCCAACGTCTTGTATCTTTACCATTTTCATGCTAAAATATATAGATAAGGACATGACATTCAGAATGATAAGCTCAAACGATCAAAGTGTTCTCACTCTTTACTTAGTGACACAATGAATGTAGCATATTAAAAATCCATCAAGTCGGCACATTACCATTTGTTGATTACAAGATATTCAATATAAGCCCTTGATGAATAAATGCTAGATCTCAATGGTTGAGATTGAAACAAAGCAATTAATGTCTGTTGAAAAGTGCAGACATGGCCCACTACGCATTTAATGAAGTACAAAAGACGTACCACGCCTATGCAGATATAAAGACACGCATACATATTTAGATGTATGTATGTTGTATCTCTATACATTTTGTCTGCTATATATATATATATATATAGGAATTGGGTAAAAGACAAACACTCTTACCAATTCCGAAATTTCAAACTTGCATCAAAATAGCAAAATCTCTCAAGATTTCTGCAAACCCCCTTCTGCAAACTCAACGTTTTGTGCTTAGTCTTCTGAAAAGATAGACTAATCTCAATTACTTGTGCAAAATCCTTCTGCAAAACTACTTATTCAAAAACTTTATATAAAGAGATGGCACCCAAGAAGATGACCACCAAGAACCCTAAGGCCGGATCATCCACACCTGCTGAAAAGCAAGGAGGAAAAGAACTAAAGGTGTTGAATAAACGCCTTCTAGGAGAATTTACCCCTTCGGACTGGAACCCTAGTCATAAAATGAATTGGGGAGCATTCTTAGTGAAGAAATTTGTACCAGCAGTTATACCTTCAAAACCAGAAAGGAAACTGATATTGGGGATGTTGAAGAATTCCCATATCTACAGGTTTTTATCTGCTGTACCCAGTGGTCTATCCACACTGGATGTACTGGAGTTCTACAACAACTCCAAAATCTTCACAAAGGTTGTGAATGATAAAGAATAAAAGTACATACAGACTGAAGTCCAAGGACAAGAAGTTGTTCTTGACTGCAAGGCTTTCTGCAAATTGTTCCGATTGAAAAATCGAGGAACAATTGAAGATATCAACATCAAGGACGCCTCAATGATTCAAGGCGTCAAAGAAATATTTGAGGCAATCCAGTTGGAAAATGCAAAAGGTTGCCCAGGAGACTTTATTCTGAAAGCTATCAGAACGAGTCATCTTCAGAAACACTGGAGTACTTTGGCTCTCATCCTGGTCCGTTGCTTTGATGGCAACAAAGGTGGAGTAGACCAGATAAGTATGGAGAGATGGATGATGATGCATCTTCTGAACAAGAAGAATGAAGGGCAGGAAACTCACTTCAATTGGGGAAAGTACGCCTTCAACAAATTCCTTGGACATATTGAGGAATTCGAACCCAAAATCATCAATGGCCTTGCTGAGCCAAAAGCCAATATGCACTTTGGTCTCAGGATTTGTCACATTCTGGAAACCATGGGGATTACTCTTAGAGAGAAACAAGAAATCCCAGTCACCAACTCCCTTTTCAGACACGCCTTTGAAGAAAAGGAGAGAATTGCTGCTGAGCAAGTACTCAGAAAGGCTGAAGAAACTACACAGCAAGGTGAGGAGGTCTCTGAGCAAGCTCAAGATAAACCTCCAGCTGCCAAAAGAAAAAGGATTCAAGGCAAAAGGACCTCCAAGTCCATAAACATTCAAGAGGCACAACCTTCTGGAGACAAGGTCTCAGAAGATGTTGTTCGCCCAGAAAGGCAGTTCCAGAAAGACTCAAGAATTCTAAAACAGACTGCTCCAGAACTCTCCAGATATGATAGAAATATCATAGATGGGTCTGCGCCAACTCAGAACAGTGATTCTGATGATGATGAAGTAATCACAACAGTGCTAAAAAAGTATAAGTTTGAGACCCATGGAGGAGCTTCAAACTTATCTCTTCCAAAAGATAAGAGCCCCCTCTGCCCAGCAGGAAGAAGAAGTCCTGGGTGAGGAAGATAGAATGATGGAAGATATTGACATTGCTTCCACATTCACAATACCAGCACTCAATATTGCTGAAGAAAACCCTGTCCTTGAACAGGTTCCTCAACCTTCTGAGAGAGCTCAACTCTCAGAAAGGGATCAAACTGAGATGGAGACTCAGAATGATACTAAGAGGAGAACAACAATGAGCACAGAGAGACTGTGGAATCACCACAAGTCCAAGAGATCAATGATCAGCCTGACTCTTTTCAGGTAGCAAAAGTAGTTTATATCTAACTTGTCAACATTTCAATGTTAACTTGTTACTCATAAGCTTCATTTTGTTACAGGCCATATTGGAGACAAACTTTCAGGGGGAAGTTAATTTGTCCACCCCTCTGAATGAAGAAGAGGTTCCTCCAACCTCAGAACAACAAGAAGAGCCTGTTCTACATGTAGTTAAGTTATCTCTGAATAAGAAATAGCTTGCTTGAAATATTCATATCTTGTGTTCTAAATTTTTTTTTGTCTCATTTTAGGCTCTAACTGAGGAAGTAGTGGTGGGGGAACCAACACTCCAAAACCAAGAAAACCCAGAAGCTGAAAAGCTTTCTGAAGAAGCATTCACTGAGCCTTCTGACGAGAAGGTAAGTACTCAGTAATAATCTTCTTCAAGAATGTTCTGGAAATCCCTCTACTAAATCTCTTATGTTTGTTCTTACAGGCTTAGTCAGAAGAACATTTGGAAGGAGAAAAACTCATGATAACTCCTCCAATAGAAACTGAAACTGTTGAACAAGCAGTATCTGCAGAAAAGGTGTCAGAAACCCCCAAGGTTTCTGAGAAAGATGCAACTGAGCTTCCTCACTTGGAAGTAAGTGAAGTCTCAGAAAGCATCTCTCTATTTATCTTTTCTGATAACAGTTTCTAAACATAATTGATTTTGTTTCTCAGGTTCAAGCAGAAAGAAAGGTTGTTGAGGATCAGACTTCTCCTCCTCACAACAAAGTATCTGAGGCCTCTGTGCCAAAACAAGCAACAGTCCAAGCAAATGAGCCTGGTGTTTCTACACATGTATGCTCATAAAGCTTACTTTTGCACACAGATACCAACTCAAGTGGTTTGAACAAAACTAACTTGATCCCTTTCTTTCAGGCTCAAAGTTTTGTGCCAGTTGATTTACTCAAGGCTTTCCAGAAGCACACTCTCAAGAAACATCTAAAGTGCTTTAGACAATGGCAGAAACTCAGAAAGGCTGACCTTTCTGAAATAGCACGAGTAATCGACGTCCCATAAAAGAGAGCAATAGCCCTAAATCTGGAAGACTACATCCATGCATTGTTCCCAACAAAGTCTTATTCTTTTGCCACTCTGATGCATGAAGACTTCACCCATGAAGTAGCACAAAAACTTCTAGCAGATTTCAAAACTGCGGATGCTCAAACCCAAGAGCAGATGGTAACCCATCTTGCCCTGCCTAGTAAGCTCACTACTTACCCAGCTGAGCAAGAAGAGGTGAATGGGAGAATGATTACATTCCCAAATGTGATCAACTTGATTTCAGAAGACGAAGAGGAGATAGACGAGAATGATTATCAAGAACCCCCTTCTGAGCATCCAAGTCAAGAAAACAAGGAGGATGATGATGATAATGATCAGAATGATGATCCCCAACCTGGACAAGGCGGGATTCAGAAGGCTAGCAAAGGAAGTAAAGACAAGGTCACTTCTTCCAATGCTCAGAAAGCCCCATCATCATCACCTTCAAAGTCTCATCAGAAAACCCAATGCGTAATGTAACGATATACTTGAAGAGATATCTGCCGCTGAGTTCAGGATTGAACAACTCAGAAAGGTGTTGGAAGAAGAAAAGAGAATCAACTTAGAGTGCCAAGCTCTTGTTGATGAAAAGGAAGCCAAAATCCAAAAGCTCAAAGAAGCTAATACCCAGGAATTGGCGCTCCTAAACAAGCAAAGAAATCTGAAAGATGCCATTGTTGTCACAGCTACTGAATTAGATGCCATGGATGACAATGATGATGAAAAAGATGATGCTGAGACTGCATCATAAAGACCTTCTACATCTTCTCAGAAGGCCAGCACACTTGATGGAAAGCAGAAAAAGGTTGTCAATCTGCAAACTATTCAAGAAAAGGATAATAAAAGTGATGCTGAAAACAACCAAAACTTAATTACTGACGCAGAAGATGAGAGAATTGTCACTCAACACAAGAGAGCCCTACTTGCTCCTCATATATTTTCTGCACCAAGTAGTTCAAGAAGTGAAGAGCACCGTGCCAGAAACAGTATCTTTTTGGAACTCAGAAAGACACTAATTGCTCAAGACACAGAAGTGCTGAAATCCGTCTCAGAAGAGATGAAGCCATTGGCTGCTGCGTTACTCAACAGAGCAACCATCATAGCTCTCTCTCAGAAAGACCTAGGGTTGGTCAGGGATGAGGATTGTAACAATGCTAATGCAGCATTCAATGAAGCCAGACATGCTGTTCTACAAGCCAACGCCATTCTTAGGCCACTTGAAGAGCTCAACAGAAAGGAGCAGGAACTGGTTAAGCAGAACCACGAGCTGAAGAAAGAAATCCAAGAATTGGTCAGGGTGCACAATAATCTCCAGAAAAAATTTGACTCACTCAATGAAGCTTATGCCATTATGAGTCAGTCATTCATGACTAAGGGGGAAGAAGAAGAGATGCCTCAGAAAGGCAGAGGAAGAAAGAGAAAACAATCTATGCCTCCCTCCTCAAGTCAACTAGTTATCAAGAACACCGGAGATGCCCCTGTTGAAGAAGTTGTTCCAGTTCAACCAGCCAGAAGGCTGAGAAGTATGGTCACTAGGGGAACCAAGTCCCTTAGGATCTCAGAAATGAACAACCAGAATAATCCTGAAAAGGAGAAGACCAAGAAGAAGGAGAAGTGAGAGGCCAAGAAAGCTGCAAGCCTCCATTGTTGAACTTCAATGGTGATGATGAGGATGAATCTGATACAGATGAACATCCACTTCACAAGAGAAGAAGGCAAGCACCTCACAACCCCTTCTGCAAAGAATGCCTTTGGCAGCCGTAACTCCTTCCGAAATACCAAGTCATTACAAGGAACATCCACCAAAGACAACCCAAGGCAGAAGAAAGGGTTAGAGGATCTCTGACGAAGGCCACCCAATGTAAAAGCAAGAAGGATTCCGGTTTGGCGGAACAAGCGAGACATTGTTCAAGAAAGGCCAACTGATGCCCACATAGAATATGTGAAGACGAGTAATGAAGAGTCTTCATATAGGTGCATTCTGAACAAGAGAGGGTATTGGATTCTGGAACTACAACATTTACTTGTCAATGATAAGTTTCCAACTCCCATGCTCAACCAGATACTGAAATGGAGAGAAGGCAAGCCAGAATTGCTAAAATCTGAGCACCTTCATGCCTGGCTAAACTTTGAAGTAGAGAAGAGAAACGATGCCAGAAAGATGGACCTCTCCTTTGCCTGTCCTTACCCAAAGCCCGATGATGTACACAAGGTACGAAAACTGGATGGTAGCTACAACAAGAAGAACAAACTGGGAGTTTCAACCTATGAGTCATTCTATATGACATTGGATGAATACCTAGATGATTTACACTATCTGGAAGAAATATACAAATATTTCAACCTATCTCAGCTGCAAGTAGACCATGCCTGGGTCTGAGAAAAATACTTCTAGGTCAAACATTTTCTGAAGAAAAATCATAAACTTGGCAAGAGTTACCAAGAAATATGTGATTTGTCCAGAAAGACAGAACTCTCTGTCAGAAGGACTCTTTATGACTATGTCCAAGAATGCAGAAAAGTGGATGCACATGCCAACTGATCCAGAAAGGATGCTGAAGAACTTGAGGTATCTAAACCCAAGTTACATTTCTGAAGACTTGAAGACTAGTAATTTTAGAATATTCTCTTGGAGCTTGGATCCTCCTTATTCTAATTTACTTAGTGTGTTTTGTTACTTTTTGTAATCTTGCTGATTGTTTCTAATTTTACTCTATCTGTAAAAGTTGCATCTCGTTCTGTAAACTGTACCTTTTTGAAGATCATACTCTCAGAAACATTATAATAGATGACAACTTATCAGCAAAGATCACTTCTTGTGATTTGGTTGATGTTTACTTTCTGCACTTAATTCAACTAAAATTGAATATCTTTTGAAATGATTTAAGTGGCGGATTGTTTTCTCTTCCAGGATTACAAATTTGTAATAGGACCTAAAAGATAGTCATGGATGACTGATCAAAAAGGGGGAAATTTGTTAGGAATATCTGTTAGTATTTTGATCATTCATCTCATGTTCTTATCTTAGCCAGAAAGGTGATTAAGTACTCTTGAACATTGTAAAAGAGGAAATCACTGAGTTCGTTTAGTCTAGTAAATCTTGTATTAGGATTATAGGTCTCTGAGTGTATTTTTATTTCAAGAAGACCATGAAGATCAATCCTAGCAATGGAGCTTATCTGAAGATTAGAAGACTGAAGATTGCACAAGATTTATGAAGACATCAAGGTTTAGTCTAACTCAGAAAGACTATGTCCTTAATCCTCACTTAAGTGTATTTACTTACATTTGAAATAAGGTTCTGGACATATGACATCATGAGTAAGGAGCATGCTAGCCATCAGAAAGGCTCATGTATCCGTTGGACTAAAGGACAATGAACAAGTACTATGCATTAAATGCATTGGCAGAATTGCCACAGAAAGCAAGTCCTCTCTGAAAAATGAGATAGTGACTTCTGAGTACATAGTTCAAGATATAAACGGATATAATTTGATAGAGAGCACAACGGATATAATTCAAATGCCTCTCAAATTTATCTATATATATCACAAACTTAGATGCTGAGAAATACACCTTAGAACGCTCTATCTTGCAAACTTACCATCAAACAAAGTATTATCTCAAGCACTCTACTATCCTTTCTGAAAGCTTTCTGATTTCTTAAAGAATCACTAGTAGTTCTAAGTTGTCCTGAACCTTAACAAGAGATTGTTATTCGTGAAAGAGTTGAACTGTCAGATACCCTTTATGAAGCTCATTCTCCAGAACGGACATCAATTACTTGGGTCAGTAAAGAGCAGACTGCCATCCACTGAACAAGTGAATTAAGTAGTCTTGTTCTATCAGGCTCTCTGAAAACATAACTAAAAAGTTATACGAGAAGCCTTTCTGACAAAAACCATATAACCAAACACCTACAAGGCGTGGAGTAGAGGAAGTACTTGATTTGGGAAATCAGGGAATAACTCCAAGGTTATCTGAGTAGAGTTAGTACTTAGCTCTAGGAGCTATGGGAATAACTCAGGGGAACATTTGGTTGGAAACCATTTGTTTAAGAATCTTAGAATATGATTATTGTAAGGTGAACTCAATTATCTGTTCTAGTGAATTCTAAGTCACAGAAAGACCGAAGTGGATTAGTTGGAGGATTACGCCACCTCCAGATACCACTATACTTGTTGTGTCATTTACCTTTCTGTATTTACATCTCAGCAAAGCGCACACACACATACTTATTGTTTCTACACTTATCTATCTTAAAGTCTTCCGCGCTCTGAATCTAAGTATCAGAAACCTGTTTATCGACAAAAGTTTTAAAAGACTATTCACCCCCCTCTAGTCTTTTACTTTGCCGTTATCTGGACCAACAAACATCGGTGATATACATTACATAAAAAATGATATATAATGTTCACACATAAAACATTACTGATATTGTTTAAAACATTACACATATACTTAAAAACATCAATCGATCTCTCATTAATACACGTCTCTTTTAATACTTTGTGAATGTTTTCAAATTTGATCAGAAATTAATTTTAAACAACACAAAGTCTCATGAAAAACGGTTTTTAGATAATTTATGTTGAGACTACCTATGTTATCAATAAAATGATCCATTTTATTTGATCATTTTATTAATCAAACATGTACATTTTTAATAAAAAAAGTAGTTTTGGTTTGCCGTTACTTGGGTTCAAATCGAGTTTGCACAGAGTGGAGTGGAAGAAGTGAGGGCATAATTCGTCTGTAGTAACCAAGTCCCTCCGTCGCTCCTCCACCGGTACCGGCAATCGGAGAATCAAAGTCGCAGAGAGAATGAGGGAGAGAGCGGGTGAGATTAGTGTAGAGGATCGTTACTCTCAGTGGAAATCCCTTGTTCCCGTCCTATATGACTGGTTTGCCAACCACAACCTCGTTTGGCCTTCGCTTTCCTGCCGGTATACCACGAATCCTCCTCCTTTTTCTAGGGTTTTCATTTTTACTTCTCTTGTTGTTTGCTGTTATTTCAAAATTATGGTTATGAATGCTGGAATTTCATGGCTGTGCTGCTTTCTTTTATGAAATTACTTAATTAATTTCGACCAACCCCAATTTTCACTCGAATGGGTTGAAACAGGCTGGGAAGTATTGGAGAGTTAATATAAATGAATTGATTGCACACCTATGTATAAGCACGAGCTTTTAGATGAGATGGAATTCTGTCATGTTGGTGTTTGCCTATGCCCGTTATGGATGGTTGTTGCTGTCTTTGGTTAGGTGATCTTGTATGAAATAGGAAAGTTTTTTTAGTACATCAGCATTTCTTTCGTGTTGTATTTGTTGTTTGCATTAAGAGAATTCTTTTAAAAGACTTGATTGATTTTCCTAAATAATAGGAAAATCACATCACATTAGTAAATGAGCTGAGCGTGTCATACACTTGGGTGGGAGGTATATGGGTTTTCCTTTGTATTCGGAAAATCTTGACTCTTACAAGAATCTGGCTTGTATTAATGTAGTATTCATGTTTTAGGTAGATGTGCTATCATGGGTTGGCTAATTGGCATTTAATTTGTTCATTGATTTTGTATCTCTGTTTGGACATTTTTTTCATTCCTAAAATGCATTTGTTGAGAATTGTGGGTTCTTATCAAGGAAGTACGCTATAAGTGTGAGCTAGCATACTAAAAGAATGAGAGCAGGCTATGGCAGATTTAGTGATACAAATAGATAAAAGGGCTTCCTTCCCTCCCTCCCTTCTTCTTCTTCTTTTTTTTTTCAATGGCAGATTGAGTTATACAAATAGATAAAATGCCAAACCTCCCTCCCCTTTCTTCTTCTTTTTCCCTCGCTTCCTTCCTTCCTCTTCTTAAGAGGAAGGGTATTGGGCTGCATGATTAAGGTCTATCTATTCTATGACCCGAGCTATATGGGTTTTTCATGAGGTGGGAACTGCAAACTATTAGTCCACCCCACTCAGAGGAGGATATTTCACTGTTGGATAAATCTAGAAAACGATTGTATGAATCCTCCATCACTGTACAAATGTTTAGGAGGCATCAAACCTTGCTCAAGACATTATCTAGTAAGAGTACAACACAAACCCCCAAGTTATTAGGAGTTTCAATCCATATAATCTTATAAGTGTTTATATGGGCATTTGACTTGACAGGAGCACACATTTTATTGATGAGATCAATCTGGTACTTTAGAGTGCTATTTTTCTTCATTGCGATTGAAGTGGTTCAGTACACATATGATCTTTGAATTACTCGGCCATTTGATCCATGTTCGCATTATTTGCTTGTTACCTTTCCTAATCTATCGTTTTCCATCTCATTTGTAACTGACTTTTCTACTTTCTCTTTTTTCTGAATGTAAAGATGGAAAAGGTGATCCTTTTACATGAACAAGAGAAGATCACAGATGTAGGGAACACACCAATTTTTATCCTTTACAAGTTTAGTAAAGTTCAGGTGGAGGGAGGCTTGCCTAACCTTTGGATTGAAGAAAGCATATATAAGAAAGAAGAGTGAAAAAATAAACAAAGATGACCTGTGTTAGAGTGCAGTAACTATTGGTTTTTGAGGATCTTAGGTCTGAACCCATCGCACCAGAAGTGTGGTTTTGGTTACGTGGTTTGGAAAATACTAGCGTCACCCTGTAAACTGTACCCCAAAGTAGCGGCTCATGTTTGCCATGTGAGTTAAAATTTTTGAAGGTCTTAAATGCTAATGGAACACTACATTGTTATCAAAGAGTAATTGCACAGTCCATAAACTTCATCAATTGAAAATCTGAAATTTGGTGAATATTGAACATTGTTGCATATCTGCCGCTTGCTACTTGCCTATGGTAAATGCAATAGGAAAAAACTAAGCTTACTTTGGGGTCTACTGTTCCTCTTTGCAAACCCTTATTAAAATCATTATTTCTTCTGAGGAGTAAAAATTAACTTGAGGTTATCAAGCAACTCTATTGGCGTGTGAAATTTAACACTGTTCTTCATAGAAAGGAGAAGAAAATAATTCTGTCCCTTAGTTTCTCCAGAAATATAGCGAGTGTTGTTTTTCTCTGCAAGAGGGAGGTAGTGGGACACGAGTTGAAACAAAAGAACAATGCAAAGTGATGATAGGTGAGGGTTGTTACGATATAGAGAGTGGGTATAAATTCTGGCGTTGGAAGAGATTGTGAAGGGAAAGAGGGGGGGGGGGGGAGGGAGGGACAGTGACGACAACAACTAAGGGTTTTTTATAATAAATAAATTGGACTACTCTACATGAACCAGTAATAAAAGTACATTAAGTCAAGTTCAAGAAGTTACGTCCACGGCCTGAGGAAGGGACGGTGTGGATAAATAATATCTTAGAAGCAGTTTTTAAAATACCAAAATGGAGACTGAACCGGAAAGGTTACTTGCTCAAGTCTGGCTCAGTTAGGTCAAGTCGGTTGGAACCATTGGTTGATCAGGTTGGACCACTGAGCAAAACAAGCTGGTCAATACTCAATTTACTTGTACAGCTGGTGTGACTGGTTGGATTCGATCACTAAACACTGCTGAGAAGTGAGAAAATAAAATAGAAAAGAGGAGAAAGGAAAGGAGAAGAAAGGAAGGCGAAACAAATACAGTGAGAGTGGAGTGGTGTTTTGCAACAGAAGAGAGAAAATGGCCGGGAAAAACGGGAGGAGGAAAACAATCAAAGAGTCGGAGGGATCGAGGACGAGAGGTAGGGGAAAGAGAGGAAATTATTCTATGCGGGCATTTTGGAGGTTCAAGTTATGGATGGGAACAATCCCAGTTCTTTATGACTGGATTACCAACCACAAAAGCGCATGGGCCTCCCTTTCTTGCCGGTCTCTGATTCTTTGATTTTTTTATTAGATCTGATGCATTTATGTGTTTGTATATGATGTCTGTTACATTCAGTCCTCTTTCCTTTTCACCTCTAAATTATGATATAGTTTTGTTGAATTAGTCATTATGCCAAATAAGAAATGTTTACCATGGCATAATGGACTTTGATTTTGTAGATCTGAGAAAGGAGAACATTTATGTTTTTACATTCTTTCACAAGATGTCTTTGTTCATGATTCATGAAACTTTTCAAGAGGAAGTGACAAAATATCAATAGAAGTGACAGACTTTGACTCATTGTCTATCTCCTGTGTTTTTTTTTTTTTTTTTTTTTTTTTTACTTTGACACTTCTGTTAAAGTGTCATTAATCACTGGTCCTTATGTAGCTATGGAATTGTTTCTACCATTTTGACAATGTTGAGAAGAAAGCTGGACAACATTGTGTGCATTGATGTTTCCTAATATATCTATGTGATAGTTGCATTTTGTGGCTTTTTCAGATGGGGACCTCAAATTGAAAATGCAACTTACAAGAACCGCCAGCGCCTGTACCTTTCTGAACAGGCAAGAAATTTATTGTCCTACATATCTTTAGGAGTGAATTTGTGAAATTAAAATTGATCTGTAGCAAGTGTATGTCCTATATTTTGAGTTTATGTTATGTTTCTCAAACATCATGTTTATATTTAGTGCAAGTAAACAGAAGATTACAGTTCTTTGTATCGGCTGTATGCCCTTGTGCATTACATTATTCATTTTCTTGCTTTGGTCTCTCATTCTAGGCTTTAATCATTGTATACATTGGAAAGGATATCTTCTCTAAGAGCTTCTTAATTGTCAAAGTAACGTAATTTCGGTATGTATACCTTCTGTTTGTGTTGTCACTCCTGTCTCCTCTCAACCTATGCTATGTAGAAGTGCGTAGGCCTGTGAGAAAGATTTAAGAAAAACACTCCCTTGATATATGGGATTAATTTGTTAAAAGTGGTAGGGTATATGCATTTCAGCTGTAATAATGACTTAATTCAATAATCAGTGGCCAGTGCTACACTATCATTTTCTTTGAATAATGTTGTGGCATGTGTATGTGCCTCCTCTATAAAGTAAGTAGCAAACATAGGTTTCCGAATCTGTTTTCATTTTGACTGATAGAAAAGAAATTGGTAGAAACCTATCTTTTATTTATCTTTACTCAATTGTTATTTTTAAATGTTCTGTATATAGCACATGTTAAGCTTGTAATGAAATGGAGCTAGTATGTATTTTGGCATTTGTTGTATGAATCTTGGATGTCTGGGTTGGGCGGCCATTTTGCTACCGCATCAAGGGGGTTATTTAGATTGCATTATAAATTTTCAGTGGTTGTTCCAAAATTTCATTTTCCCTAATTTCTCCTGTTCTCCTGATGCTAAATGTAGACCGATGGTAGTGTTCCAAATACACTTGTGATAGCAAATGTTGAAGTTGTGAAATCCAGAGTTGCAGCAGCGGAGCATATTTCACAGGTGAGTTGGCATATAAAATTACAGAATAGGCATTTTAGTGCTTTCTATTTAGATGATATAATGATATATACAGTCATGTTTATGAGATCCCCAACATCATGTACTGTTTGTCTGCTTTTATATCAGGAACTTTTGATCTTTGGCTCTCAATATTTTCTCATCTGCATTATGCTTCTCAATGTTTCAGTTTAACGAGGAATCCCGTTCTCCTTTTGTAAAGAAGCACAAGACTATCATACATCCTGGGGAGGTATCTTTCATGATTATCACCTGATTTAGGACATTTATACTGATTGTGATTTATGTCCAGAATAATTGCCTTATTATGAATGTATGCAATCGAGGCAGTTGTGGTTTAAGGTTGAAGCCAGGCGCCTGTAACGGATAGCGGGGTTGGAGTGGCCTTTAGCAAATTAAGTTACTTTTTCGTATATTATAGTTGAATTTCCACTTTTAGTGTAACTTAACCTAGCAAAATAAGCAAGTTTGTTTCTTTTTCTTTTATTTAGATGCTCACGCATCTACTGCAACACAATTGTTACTGCTCTACTATTCGAGTTTACCCGCTCCATTTCCACCGTTCACTAACAATCGCTGCCTAGATTCACGGTTTCAAATTGGTTACCTTTTGTTGGTCACGCTATTATGAATTATGATCATACTTGAAACTTTAGTAATTCATTGGATATTAAGTATTTTATTTGAGTACTATTTATGCATATTCTTACTACCATATAATTTATTTCACAGCCACTTACAATATTAGAATTGCTGACATCCCGCTATTTGGTTGTCCACTCTATGCCGCTATCTGTGACATGTTTTTGTCATTCCCCCTTTCCTTGAAGTTCGTTAAGTATGCTGTTTGATATGACAATAAAAGGAAGAAATACAAGAGGATCCAATGCAATGTCTTTAAACATGCAATTGCTTTATTCAGGTGAATCGGATCAGGGAACTGCCGCAGAACAGCAACATTGTGGCCACCCACACTGATAGTCCCGATGTAAGCAATTAGTTTTTATTACCTTGGTTCTTATTGCACCAGTCTTTTGTCTGTTTTCTTGGTTTTATATTTATAATTCAGCAAAAAGGAAATTACATGGCTAATTTTTTTTGTTTTGTTTTATGAACTGGGTAGGTCCTCATTTGGGATGTTGACAGTCAACCCAATCGTCCATGTTCTTTAGGTGCCCCACCGTCTCGCCCTGATCTGGTATTTTCTTGAACAAAGTCCGACCTGGTTGTTACATATTACTCTCTCCGTTTCATTAAAAGCTTAATATTTGTTATTTTCAGAACATTTTGAAAGATGATAAAAAATTGACGTCTCGTTTTTACGTGAAACATGATTCCATTATTCATGTAGAATGATGCTCGCAAACTTTTGTTCATGTTTAATCATTTTCTATGCTGGAAACAACAAATGTTAAAATGGAACATGATTTTTTATCCCTTCACATTGTTGACTCGTTGACTGTGTTTGGAAGCCATGTTAAAATGATTTTGCATGCTTAAGCTTTTTTTTTTTTGCATCTCGACTATCAATGGTTTTCTCTTTGGTCACTGTACGTTTAATCATTTTTGGAGAACTAAGTTCAATATTTTGATTAATGTTGCCTCGCAGGTACTGACTGGCCATACAGATAATGCGGAATTTGCATTGGCCATGTGCCCCACGGATCCCTTTGTTCTCTCTGGAGGTCAGATGATCTTCTTACAATCTGTGTAGGGTGTATCTTGCACATCTGTTGATATATATTAATAGAAATCGTAATTATCACACTGAAATAATAAGAAATTAAACGGGGATTGTCCCAGTTAGAAATCCTAATTTCCTAATTCCTAAATCCTGTTTCTTCAATTTCATTCTTTTTTGGCGCGATCAGTGTCATGCCTAGATTTGTTGATCAACTTATTTCATAAAAAGGCCATGTGAGTGAAGTTCAAACTTATTCAAATTTTCAAAATGAACAAACAAAAAATTATTTTTCCTAGGTATTCACATTGTTTAGGGATAATTTTTAATTAACTGAATAATTTTTTAAAATATTTTTGTAATAATTTTAACATTATGTGAGACTGTTTGGCTTAGAACTAAAGCTTCATTACTTGAGTCCGAGTGACTTTCGTGTTTGGCCTCCAACTTTAATTGAGGTGAAGAGTGATAAGTTTTAATTGAGTTTAAATCAATTAACTGACAACAATTTCTCCCAACCTATAAAATCTTAACTTTATACCAAACACAAATAATCACAACTCTATTGAAATTTAGTTACTATTCATCAGGTATACCTCAATTAAAGTTCCGTGCCAATCAGCCCGATAGTATTTAATTATTACTATGTACTCCCTCCGACCCAATTTTACATTCCGTTTTTGTTCGTCTCAATCTCAACTTCCCATACATTAATGGAAAAATCACTCTCCTACTTTATTCACTCTCTCTCATCCTTTATTCACTCTTTTTTCTACTTTATTCACTATTTCTCTTACTTTCACTCTTAAAAGCCGTGCCCAAGCCTATGGAAAGTTGAGCCTGGAACGGAGTATTATTCTAGTCATTCTTGAAACTATTTAGCAATTTTTATAAAAGTTTTAACATTTTTATAATGTTTAAAATTTTGAATGATACTATTATATTGTGGTGATAATTTTTATAATTTATTTGATTTCATTTATTTATTTGTAAAATAATTTAATGATTTTTTTTTTTAATTTTATAAAGTTTCTCATATTCATTTATAGTTTTTTTTTTAATTTCTGTAAATCTTTAATATTTTTTAAATATTTCTGGTATTTTTTCATGAATTTTGCAATTTTTTTGTGTTATTTTTCATTTTAAAAAAGTAGCCAGATTGAATGTCGTAGTGACATGTGTCCTTTTTATTAATTTTACATGTCACTTGTTTTAGTCAGTAGCATCACAAGCCTATATACATTCTATTAAAATGGGAGTAGCTATGTTAACATCTAAACAATCAGCTGTACTCATCCAGCAAAAGCTAAGCCTCCTTTTAAAGAAAAATAGCACACCATTGATGCAATGATTCAATTATACACAAGCTGGCCACAATTGTTTTTAATGAAAAAGGTACGCATTAACGAAAAGCTGCCAGGTTATGTTCTTTAAAAGGCTCAACTTTATCCCATAGCTGCTGTATTTAGACAAGAGTAAACCAAGCCCACCTCTTTCTCCCCCGAAGAATTACGTTTATCATGACAGTTGAATATGAGTGAATGCAGATCGATAGATAGTAAACTAGCTACGGCTAATGAAAACAAGATAAGTAACTCAGCCATTTCCCTTTTTAGGGTACCAAAAAAGTCTGGATGCACTTTCTTGTGCAACTGAATCGAAGTTTGGACATCTTTATTATACTACCTGCTCAGGTTTCAAAACCTTGTTACTTTTGTGTTGCATTTGCAAAGCAATGTGCAATTTATTCACTTTAGCTGAAAATATGGCAAAATTTAAAATCAAATGTTGGTTAGTCTTAGTGCAGCATGTTGATATTTCCAATGAAGTGGAGTTCTGTTATGTACCTGGATTCTATAATCTTAGAAATTAGTGCTTTAGTAAGGGGTGCATGTTTATTCTAGAAATAGAATTTGATTATATTTAGGTAGAATGCCTATTAGAATTCACGTTATTATGGGAAGTTGGTAGCAATTTAGCTACATAAGGGAGTCATAGGCTCTAGTTGCGAAAGGGCAAGAATTACATAGTATTTGCCTTTAAGATTTGGCCTTATGCTTGTAGGGTTGGTCCATCTCTTTGGAGATGGGTGTTTGTGGAGAACAAGGGATATTTCAGCCCCGAAATCTCCACTGTTATTGGCATAATAAGGAGTTCTTATCTATATTAGAGTTTTGTGGTTAGTTAATTTAGACTTTTGTAGTTAGGAGAGTTGTTGTTATCCACTGTTCCTTTTTTTTGTTTCCTAAATATTTTCTGCTTGCATATCTAGGTCTTTGTAGATTGGAACTAGACAAAATCATTCTATATACTGTGTAATATGTTCACATCCTTTTCTCCACATGTCTCCTACCTCTGACTGCAGTTTCCTGAACTTCTTATATTTTGGTTATTTCAGTAATTTTTCAGAAAGCGTAGCTTTTGCTATTATACCTAAATCTATCTCTATATTCAGTTTATTCTACTCTATTAAGTTTAAGAATCAAGAAATGTAACCCTATTTCGACACTGAGTTGAACTTCCGCTCAAACCTCTTTAAGTGTTGCTTCAAAGCTAGGTACGCACGACCCAATTATAACTGTGGTTTGCAAGATTTAATATCACCTGAAGTAATCTTATTGTCCTCAGGATTTTCGTTGCCACAACCATTAGAGGAATTTTTCAGCAAATTTCCTGGTGGTTTCATCCATGTAACCTTAGTAATGATGATATTTTATTCATAATGGTAAATATATGTATATTATAATAAAAAAAGTTTTAAAATAAAGCACTATAAAAATAATTAACCGAAAAGTGATGCTAAGCAAGGAAGACAAGTTCACCTTTCAGTGCAAGGTTTTCGTCACTTTTCTGCGATGCGCCCGTAAGCTATGGTGTGCAGTTTTTTAGAGGAAAATAATGTTGTTCTTTGCTGGAATGTTACCTGTGAAAGAAACTTTCAGGATTGGGAGTTGGTTTTTGGCTTCCTTATATGATATACTTATGTAGAGTTGGGGAGACTGATAAGTTGGGTCACATGGTTGTCATAGGTTCTCTGCTCATTCCTTAAAAGGTTCCTTGGTAGGGCGTGTTGGAGTTGATTTCTTATGGAAGGTAATTTGGAGCAGTAATCTCCCACCTTGGGCAGCTTTCTTGTTGTAGACAGTTAATCACAAGAAAGTGTTGACTATTAAAAATCTTAGGAATCTAGGTATATGTGTGGTTGATTGTTGCATTATGCTCAAGAAGTACAGAGATTCGGTTAACAACTTTTTTACATTATGATACTGCTAAGCAGATGTGGAATTCTGTCTTCTTATGCTAACAGTATCTTGGGCTTTGCCAATGAGCATTGAGTATGCTATCCAGGCATGGTCCTGAATTTTTGGAATAAAGATTCCAGAACTCTTTGGATTATGATCCCAGGATGTATTTGGAGGTAGAGGAACAAATAGATACACAAGGACATTTGTTGTTCAGATTCAAGATAAAGGATTCTATCTTTCAGGCCTTGTTCTTGTAGTTCAATGCTGCTGTGAGGAACCATTTTCCAAACTTAAAGAATTTTATGTCATTTCTGTATAGTTTGTACTTTTGATATTGTGTTTATTGTCTTTACTTATATTTGAGATTAGCTATAGAAAAGTTGTCACCAGCTAATCATCTCCACTAGAGATGCTCTCATGTGTTCTTTGACAATCACTTTTTGTTTCTTGTACATTTATTTCTACTGCCTTTCACCTCTTCCTGTTATGTGCATGTCCACTTCAACAGTCTGTTGACAATAAAAGTTGTGGCAGGGAAAGACAAGTCTGTGGTTTTGTGGAGCATCCAGGATCACATTTCATCTTTGGCTGGAGATCAGGGAGCTCAAAAGTCTCCAGGATCAAAAGGGGATATTCGAAATGGCAAATCTTCAGAGGGTAACACCGTTCAAGCTCGCGGGATATTCCATGGACATGACGATACTGTCGAAGATGTTCAGTTTAACCCATTGAGGTATATATTTAGACTAAGTCAACGTATTATGGAATGTCTTTATGCTGAAGTACCCATTGTGCATTCTATTTATTTGTCAAAAGCTAGACATGATTCAGTATGCTGATTACACATATAAAATAGTGAAGCATCTACTCGTAACCCCATCTTTTGAAGTAACCTTTTCCTGAAACTGTGACGATCGTCTATTGTTAAGTATTCACCTTAACTTGTTGTGAACTGTGATACAGTACACAAGAATTCTGCAGTGTTGGTGATGATTCATGCCTTATACTATGGGATGCAAGAAGTGGCCGTTCTCCTGCCGTTAAGGTTAATTTTTCTACCTTGGCTTGCCATTATTTACTGCATCATTTTTCATTACAATTGCTTTAGTTGTATAGCATGTGACTATGATGCCTTTTCTTTTCTATAGATATAGGAAACTGATATAAATAACTATTCACTGTTGTTTTATGGTGATACCTGGTTTCGTTTACGTGATAAGATGAAAAAGGAGGAAAAAAACTTCGAAGTGCATCCAAGATAGAATGAAAAAATGGAGCCCTTTTATAGCAATTGCCATATTGAAATGAATCTGCAGGCATCCATAGTAGTATTGAAAGGAGAACCATCTTCAGATCTTCTTACCATTTCAATCATTAATCCTCATGCTAATATCGCTTCTGGACAACCCATACAGGATTTACTCAGAAAGCTTGTAAATTTCTCCATGTAGAAATCAGCTTATTCTAGATCCCATTTAGTGTTCTTTTCCCTCCTTCAATTGTCACACATGTATTTTTTCCTGATTTTTTTTTTTGCATGAATGTCTGCACAGAGAAATGTAAATATGCAATGGTCTTTTTTAATTTCAGCCAACTAGGCCTGTATTTGTTTAGTTTTTAGTTTATTCCTCGGAGTGATGCTTCATTGCTAGTAAAGGTTAGCTTTAATGTAAGCCACTTTTTTATTTGTTCCGTCTTATTTCACAAATGTGCTGCATCAATGTGCCGTAGGTACATGATTAGTTCTTTGGCCACCACCTGTCAGCTTGCATTTTGTTTTTCTGCAGTTATATTTTCCAATTTGCCTCATCTATTTGTGATTTCATCAGGTTGAGAAAGCTCATAATGCTGATCTGCACTGTGTTGATTGGAATCCCTTTGATGTAAATCTAATTTTGACCGGGTACTTGTTCTACTCTATCAGACAAGTTAGAAATTAAAGCTCTTTTAGATTAACAAAATAGTTATAAAAGAGGAATTGGGGACTTTGGTACTCTTCCTGAATATGGCGGAGAAGCCTATTTTTGTTCTTCTTCTGTCTATATGAATGAAACTCATCTTTTCCAGATCTGCTGATAATACTATCCGCATGTATGACCGCCGCAATCTTACATCTGGAGGAGTTGGATCCCCCGTTCACATATTTGAAGACCATACCGCAGCAGTCCTTTGTGTCCAGGTAACATAGCCTATCCCATACTTCCCCTGTGTTTCTTGTCAGACAATGGCTTTTTAAATGTTAATGAGCCGTTGACGTATCTCCTTTGCAGTGGTCACCAGATAAGGGATCAGTGTTTGGCAGTGCTGCAGAGGATGGTATTTTAAACATTTGGGACCACGAGAAGGTGAAGTCACAAACTGACCGGCTCTTTCAAATAATTTTTGGAGTGTCATTTTCAGATTTTGCATGTTTTTTTCATTGCTTTCAAAGTTTGAAACACCAGCTGGTTTTGATATGGTGTCTAGAATTAATTACACGGAGAATTGGAAATTTAGATGTTGGAAGAGCAAGACAGTAATGCGTTGTCCGCGAATGGATTAAATGGTGGGAGAAATGGCAGTTGTCAAACTATAAATACCGTTAAATTAAGTGTTTTATTTTATCCATTTTTTTATCATAAAAAATACGAGTAGTAGAGAAATTCTAATAAGACTGATTTTGGAGAGTTCCAAGTCAATCATAAAGCATGTCGATGTTGAAGTTCAGGGAACTTATGGAAATGCTGTTACTAGTCAAATAGTCAACACTCAACACTCAACACTCAACAGAAAGTTCAGCATGCACTGTAGAGTTTAACCACTTCTTATTTGGAGACATCTTTAAATATACTGTAAAATTTCTTCGTGTCCCAGATTGGCCAAGGGGACATCTCTGGTCTTGGCAATGGAAATCCAAGAAGCCCGCCAGGTTTATTTTTTAAACACGCAGGTCACAGGTGAGTTCAGGATTCCACATTTTCATTTGGGTTGCAAAGACTTCCATATGGAATGCTTTATAATTTCCACATCTTTTCTCATTCAAGAAATTGCTGTTCTATATGACACTGCAGGGATAAGGTGGTGGATTTCCACTGGAATGCATCTGATCCGTGGACAGTCGTTAGTGTGTCTGAAGATGGAGAAAAGACTGGTGGTGGAGGGACACTGCAGGTAACAATAAGCTCTTCCTAATATATGTATATAATATATGTGTGTGTGCGCGCGTGTGCGCATGGTGACTGAACTTGAGTATTACTTTGCAAGAATAATGAACCAAGGTAATGGTAATTTAAATATGCTTAGGTCAAAATTGTTTTTTCATCATTTTCGGATAAAAAGTTATAGAAAGACAAATGCGCATTTTTGAATACAACTCTATGCATATTAAACTACACATATATAAATCTTTTATTTAAATCTTGGAAATTAAGCTATTTACTCGCATACGGATAATTTTTTTTTTTATCATTGGTGCCTATCCGACTCCAATTTCTGGATCCGCCACTGAGTGCGAGATACGTGTTCTTTTAATCTGTTCGGTAGCTGTTGTATGCTAGTGGGCCTTAATTTTGTTGGGTATTTGGTGTGTATGGACCTCAGTATTTTATGTGATTTACAATTAAATGAAACTGGTCAAAGATCAGTGATATCATCCCTTAATTTTCCTTATATTTCTTGCTACTCTAAGTAGGCGTTGAGAGGGATTATGATGTGCAAGTGTGGCTTCACAACTGTTGTCATAGAAATATGTTTTCTATGTGAACTACACATAGTTTTAATTCAAGTATTGAATCTTGCGGATTTATGTGCAGATATGGCGCATTATGGACCTGATTTATCGACCTCAAGAAGATGTCCTTGCTGAGCTCAATACTTACAAAACTCACCTGGACACATGCTCTTCAACTTGAATTGACCTCTCTGAAACACAGAATCTTAAGATCTTCTCTGAAACCCTGATCTGTGGGAACATGCTAATTTGAACACCCGATGACCCACCAAATTTACCTGGAGAATCGTTTGAATATACTTTTGGTCAAATTACATGTTTCATGTTTGGTTTTCGAACAGTTATTCATGTAAGCAGGTGGCTAGCAAACCAGAGGAAGCATAGAATCCTTCCAATTCTGATAACTACATGATATTCCATCTGGTTGACTCTTTTCTCGTGGCCAACATTTTTTATCTATTCATTTTTATCAGGAAAAGCCTAGACCCTTACTAGTTTTATGGGAGATTCAGAATCGGCAACCGCGTCGTTTAGTTCAGCACACACAAGGCGTTTAGAGAGATGATGTACAACATGCCAACATACGCTTAGGAATCAGTATTGATGGATATGGATTGGAGGGAACAGGTTTCACAAATACTAGTAATTCACAACGGACTTTAGAAAATGCCAAATTCCTTAGGATATCGTATGTTAAATAACTTCTCTGGATACAATATACTCCCTCCGTCCCTTACAAGCTGTTTAGTTCACAATTCATACATATAAATTAAGGTGATTAATATCATAATGCTATATGTTAAACTCCTTCTGTTCCGCAGAATTTCATACATTTGTTATTTTTAGCCGTCCCACAGAACTTCATACATTATTAAAAAAGGAAGCTGCCCCACACCCAACAAATAATAAACAATCTCAACTTTACACTCAAATTACATATTTTGTCATTAAAAGTACACTTTTCCCACATTTTCTATATTCTATCATTACTTTAACTTTTGCATAAAACTGCGCGCTAACCCTAATGTATGAAGTTCCGGGACGGAGGGAGTATATAAGGTTTACTTTATAACTTTATTACTAGTTGGTTTGATTGTTTAAGTTACTTTTAAAATTTATTAGTAGTGGAAGATAATTATATAATTTTCCTAATATGGCAAAGAGTGAAAATGGACAATTTAACGGGACGTCGAAAATGGCAAAAGTGGATAAATTCTATGGGACAGATGGAGTACATGTTAATTAATACATTTTGTATATATGACAAAATAATAATGTTATCAAAATGGATGTTTTAATGTCAAAGCGTTTGTAGCCAAGTGGCTAGTTGAGACACTCCGTACCCAAAAGATTACAAGTTCGATCTCCGCAATGGGTGATTAATCTCTCTGTATAGAGAATGATTGTCAAGCATAGCAGAGGGAAGTTGGGGAACCTTTACGCCTTTTCATTATTGATTACAAACTAAGCAATTTAGGGTTTACTGCAATTTAATTATTCTGTCTGAGATTAATCTGATTACTTTTCTGCATTCAAATTCAAACGTTATTTGCTTGTTCTTATGATAAGTATCCGAGGAGAACGACATCCAGAGTCAACTTTCTGCTATAAACTGTGAATTTGAGGACTCCCGACTTATAAATTTAATCTTGATTGTGTTTAGGGATTACAGGTTCTACAACGGAAAACGAAATCTCTGAGTGCACATCAACCACCTCCCTCCATCTCACCGAAAAATTCGCAGATCCGTAGCGGTTAGTTTTTGCTCCACTCAACGAATTTGTTGTTCGTTTTTCACCCTTGAAGCCCGAATCTTGCTGTGGGTTGCAATTTGTTGTTGGAGCAATTTTTGGAAATTTTCGAATTTTCGAAATAAATAAATCGAACTTTATATGTTCGATTAGAAAAAATCAATTCAATAAAATTCTTTCGAGCTCGAGCTCAAATCGTGCAACTCGATCGAGCTCGAGCTCAAGCATATAAATCCTAAACGAGCCGAGTTTGCGGGCCTGCCTACATGCATTTCTATCTATATTAATTTGCTATGGGCCACTAAAAGCCCCAGCCAATATGAGCCCAAAAGTAGTTTGCATAAGGGAAAATTACACCTGCTCTCCCCACAAAATACTCCTATTTCAAATTAGTCCCCGCAATTAAAACAATAACACATTAGTCCTTTTTGTACCTTTGAAAGCACATTAAAAGCATGCCAACATGGATAATTCCATTGACTTTTGGACCATTCGGTAATATATCGAATATTGCAGGGACTAATGTATTATTGTTTAAATTTCAGGGATGAAAATGTAATTAGGGACTTTTATAGGGAGTGTATATGAAATTCCCCCATAGGATATTGAGCACACAACCTAGCCCACCCAAAACTTGACTCCCCATAAACTCGGCCCCTTTTCGTTTCTGCCTGTGATCGAACTTACTACTCTTGAAAGCATACGTTAATCAGGCATATTTCAATTCGAAATTGAAGGTATTGGAAGCTCAAGTTTTCAGTTTTGCTGCTCAAACTCTTCATTTAACTGCTTCACGTTATCTCTTTAATCTATGGATTGATCACAAAGTCCATTGTTTAGTTTGTGACTGCAAGCTGTTTGATAAAATGCCTAGCTGATACTGAGGGTAATATTTATCGGTTATTAAAGGATATGAATTCTTCACAGGTTTGATTTATGATGGAGGAGAGCAGCGATGATCAAGTGAAGAAAGAGAGATTGGTTCAAGCGAGAGCAAGAAATATAAGCCATAATGTGAGGTGCACTGAATGTGGTAGCCAGTCCATTGAAGACTCTCAAGCTGACATCGCAATTATCCTCCGTAAGGTACCTGCAGTATACCATCCCTTCTTTATCCTTATCACTTCTACTGCAACTCTTGTATATTTATTACTTGAAAGATTACAGCTTTGGAGGCCAATAACTACTGCTCTACTAGTATATAGGAGAAGTAATATGTATGTGAGTATGTCCACCATAGCTCCATCCGTCCTTTGTCTTTCAGGGTCTTCATTTCTTCTCCTTAATATTCGTTATTCAGTTTTAGTTCTCATGTAGAGTTTACGTAGTGGAAAAGGTTTACTTTTAACCGCCCCTTTGTTGCAATTTTACCGGCTCTATGAGCACTTTTACATACGCACGAAATAGAACACTATTTTGTATCATGCTAGACTAGATTGTGGATTCTGTGCACAAATATGTATCCTTAATATCCTGGGTGTATCGCTGGTTCTTGACCATTAGGAATGATGATAAAAGTCCGTTACCATAGACCATGATTATATATTTGCCCCCGATATTGGGTGCATCAGAAGAAAACCTGACAAAACTGTTTATGGGCTCTAAGCTGCAAAGAGGAGAAACCATGGGTTCTATAGATCACACTTACTTTATGAAAGGTAAGGGACGGACAATATGCACTTGACAAATAATAGTACGTAATTCTTAGCTGATAAAAAAATATTCTTAGAACACCATTAAGTTGGAGCTAAGAGTGTTGCGAATGAAGCAAGATTAAGTGTTCGGTTAGAATGATTTATAAAATGCTGTGGCGTGAATCTGTGACGGTGTCATGGAAACAAATACCTGATCATATAAAATTTCATATTGTGAGGTAGACTTGCAACGGAGGACAGAACATGAAATTTTGGCACCCAAAGTGCTGGAAGGTGCGCATTTTCTGGATTGGATAAAAATGCATACCATAGTATTTAACATACCGTAATGATTTGTTATAGACTAACGTCTATAGATTTGAGTTATCAAATTTTGTGATATTTCTGCAGTTTGTACTTGATTGTTTACGGGAACAAGAACATTTATTTTATGTTACTGGTCTTGTCACTTGTGGACTATCCTTTTTTTTTTTCCTTCTTTTTTTTTTTCAACTTCATATCGGAAGGAATTTGTAATTATATATCTCTTGTCTATGTTCTTAGTTAATCTGACAAGAGATTCAGGCTAGAAAGAGTGATAAGGACATCTACAAGAAGCTGGTGGATGAATATGGTGAGACTGTGCTTTATGAGCCCAAATTCGATTTGCAAACTGCTGCTCTCTGGTTATCGCCGGTCAGTCAAATGGCATTGCTCAATTTATTTCCCCCCAATACTCTCTTCTGGTAATATTATTAATATGGTTTTTTTTATGTGAAAACAACTTTTGATTGCTGGAAGTGCGGGAGGAACATGGGCTTACAATAGGTACAGGCAAAAGACAAGCCTACATATTATGGCCATCGATCTTCTTAGGGGTATTCCATTGACACCCAAGGAAAGAGATACCATGATGGAAGAAGTTCTTCTGCCACCACCTCCTTCAAGGGGATCTATGCCTTGGTGGAGAAGGTGGCCCCACCAATGAGTTTAAAACTTATGTCTTAACGTAATACCACCGCGTTCTGGGGTTGCATTACATATTTTGTAAGTACTTTATATTATTTGAAAGGGTAAATAAGCCTCATGTTATGTTGAAGGAGGTGCAGACAACCCTTCTCATGGGTGTCGATTGCACTGTCTTGATGGAATGTCGGGAGTTATTTCTCCTTTTCATAATATACGGAGTTAAGTTGCTACAAGGGGTTAAAATGCCAATGGCCCATTCCTTGATGCAAAGCTAAAGTGTGTATCCTACTGAAGACTACCTATCTGATTCTGTATCTATCTAAATGTAGCTATTTGTTTGTCATGTTGCCTTTGCACTACTTCCCAGCTACAATCTATGATATTCTTTGGATGAAAGCTTCATAAGAATTATAGTGCTTTCTTTTTCTTTTTCTTTTTCGTCTTTTTTAAATCTGCCATATTACATGGTGAAATTCTTACCTGAAATCGATCGTTGTTTGGAGATTCATCATGAACAAGTATTGCCTTGTCTAAAACTCCTGGATAGGTATCCTACATGTGAACCAAATACTTTCTGGGTAAAGAGGAGTAAATTTAAAACATAGAACATCTGGGTAAAGAGGAGTAAATGTATATTTAGGTGCTGTTTGATTTGGTTATGTCAGTATGCTTCACGCCTTAATTTGAACTACATTATTTTACCTAAGAAAAGTTATGTCAGGATCCAAAATTCTGTGTTTTGGTTAATTTTGGGGGCAAGCCATGTTGAGTTGTTGACTTAGGTCACAAAATTTGGGTAACTTAAAGGCTGGTATGAAGTATTACAAAAAAGAGGATGATCCGTTTTCTGAAATAACTAGCCCATTTGACCGTCCGTAAAATGACGATTATGCCCTCGCCTTCGTCTATGTTCCAGTGTTGGAAATTACCTTTTCTTCTACCTGTTTACACTAGCTTGGTCTCTGACATTTATGATATATACTGACATTTGGCAGTAATTCACCCGTATCCAGTCATATTTATAGCAAGCAAATAGTGAACTAAGCTTTTCCACAGGATAATCCGCATATATATAGTATTGCTAGTATCAATTAGCTGCAGTAACAAGAGGAGCTCGAACAACTATGGATGGATTCTAGGGAAGTGATGGATTCTAGGGAAGTGATTTCGTTCCAGGAACGAATCGGTGAGGTGAGATGGAGAACCCAGAGAGAAGAATTACGAAGACTGGTTCGGACACAGAATCTTTATTTGCTGCCCGTCTTCCTTCCTTTTTTCTTCCATGGAATATGCTGCTTCGCTTGTTTCTTTCTATGGCCTTCTTATCTTATGCCATGTTTTATTTCTTCATTATTTTGTAACCTAAGATATATAGAATCTATCCTCTTTAGTTTTCTAAGTCGTTTCTCAAATTCCATTTTAATTCACCCACTTCTATCTCCTTGATCAATTATAATGATTCCATTCAATTTATTGATAATAATAAGTTGATATATATACCTTCTACCTTCTGGTGTCCAGGACCAAGTGAATAGGTTGTGCAAGTTTGAGTTGCAGGGACTGATATGGAGCTTTCAGAAACTTCAAGGGCTTTGCTTTAAGAATTAGATAGGGTATAGGGACTTGTGCTCAATTTCAAAGTTTGCTTAATTAATGGAAACTAGTACTAACTCGTGGTGATGCCACCATATAGTTTACTTTTAATAATAATTAGAAATCTGAGGATAAAATAAATTAATCAAGACAATAAAATAATCAAAATTTCTTGCAAACAATGTTAGTTGTGGTGTATGTGTAGTCCTTCGTCCAATACTACATCACTATGTCTTTGTTTATGATAACTATGGAAAATGTAAAATACGACTCATCATGACGTATATGATTTGAAATGGTAGGACTCAACCTGAACACGTTCAGGACCCGACGGTTGACAACATATAGTAGTATATTATATTGAGTCCTCTGCACGTACCGTCCTCTGCACGTACCTAACACGTTAATTAATAACTTATACTCTAATTTGAACAAAAATAAAATACAAAAGTGTATAACGCAGTTAACATGGTTGGTTCCCAACAACCCCTGGAGTGGTATGTGTTCTGTTGGTCCAGATAACGACAAAGTAAAAGACTAGGGGGGGGGGGGGAATAGTCTTTTAAAACTTTTGTCGATAAACACAGTTTCTCAGATATCTGTGAAGATATCTGATACTTAATTTCAGAGAGCGGGAGACTTTTTTGTGATAAGTGCACGTGCTCAGCAAGATAGGTGTAAATATTTTGCAAGGTAAATAAAGTAAGTAATAAAATGCAGAAAGTAAATAACACAAGTCTTTTTATAGTGTTATCTGAAGGTGGTGTAATCTTTCAACTAATCCACTTCGGCCTTTCTCAGACCTAGAATCCACTAATACAGATAATTGATGTAACCTTACAAATATCTTCTCTCGATTCCTAATTACACTAGGTTCCCAACCAAGTGTTCCCCCTGAGTTATTCCCCGGCTTTCACAACCAAGTACTTCCTGTACTCAAAAACCTCTTTCGTGGAGTTGTTCCTTAGTTTCCCAAACTAAGTACTTCCTATACTCCATGCCAATCAAGGTGTTGGTTAAGGTAGTTTGTCAGGTGAGCTTCTTTAATAACTTGTTCATTTATGCAGATAGCTCTGAGAATCAAGTATACTTAATACACTTTGCAATGTATGGTATCTTGTTCTTTACTGACCCAAGTCAATGATAAATGTTCAAGAGAATGAATCTCAGATATCAAATCTTAATTCAATTCTTTCACAAATAGCAATGCCTGTTAATGACCAGGACACTTAGAACTTTTGTGCTACTTAGAATCAAGAGCTTTGGTCGCAACAGAAAGCTTGGAGGTAAGTAGTGTGCTTGAGAGAGCTTGTGTGAGAGTATTCAATGTTCTTGGTGTAATATCTGTGTGTTCTAAGGTGTGTTCTCAAGCAGTCTAAGTGTTGATATTTATAGATGAATTTGAGTGCCGTCTGAACAGTATCCGTTAGGCTTAAATCAAATTCAAACTATTGATATCTGAGTATAGTACTGTAGTACGTTTGTCTTCTTCTTCAGAAGCTACCGTTTTTCCAGACATTTCTGTCCACGCATTCAATGCATTGTACTATACTTTGTCCTGTAGTGCCAACGGAACCATGCATTGTATCAGAGATCTTATACTATCAGAGTTCTCTGAAGCTTTGCACGTCCTTTTCCAGAGATTATCACAACTCCAGATACCACTTGTTGAAACAACTTGTTATAATATATTTCTTTTCAGAAACATAGTTTATGTCCAAGGTATCTGAGTGTAGATATCTGTGGGCACTTTCCTCGTTTCAGAAACCTTTTATTTCTCAGATTTCTTTTGCAACATTGTTTATTTAAAAACGCTTGTGTCTTCAAGATATCTGGTCATATGTATCTGAAAACCCTTGTCTTCAGCAATCTTGTGCAGTCTTCAAATCTTCAAATCCGTTGAAATTTTCCTGCTGGATGCCTTCTTCTTGGTCTTCTTTAGAGGAATAAAAATTACATTCAGAGACCTAACATCATATACAAGATTTGCTAGACTAATCATATTTAGTGAGTTTCCTCTTTTACAGTGTTCAAGTGAACCAAGAGTACTAACCACCTTTCTGAGCTAAGATAAGTCATTAGGTTGTTGATCAAAATCTAAACAGATATTCTTAACAAATTTCCCCCATTTTGATCAGTCAACGATGACTATTTGACCTATTACAAATCTGGATGAGGAAACAATCCACCACTTAATTATTTCTTATGATCTTTCAATTCATATAATTAAGTGCATAAAGTAAACATCAACCAAATCACAAGGTGTGATCTTTGCTAACAAGTTATCTTTTATAGATTGATATCAGATAGTAGGTTCATCAGATATGTTACAATGAAAGTTCAGATAACTTTTACAAGATAAAACGAAAATAAGGTACAATCAGCAAGATACATAGTAAATTAGGACAACAGGAGTAACCAAGCTCCAAGTAGACATCCTAATAAACTAGTCTTCAAGTCTTCAAAATCATCAAGTCTTCAAAACAGTTCCTTGGATCAATCTGCAAATTTTCTATCACCAAACCTTCTTATATCATCAGAGTAGTCATAGAGAAGAGTTCTGACAATCATCTCTGTGTCTCTGGCAAATCCACATACTTCTTTGTAGGTTTTGGTAGGATTTTTCTTGACAAAATGTTTGACCCACAGATACTTTCCCCATATCCAGGCATGCACAATCTTGATATCTGATAGCTTGAAATAATCATATATGTCCTCAGATATTTGATGTCACCCTTGTACTGTTCTTCATCCATGTAGAAGGACTCATAGGGTTCCACAAAAAGTCTTGGCCTTGTGCCTGTTCCAATTAGATTGGGAATTTTGTGCAAATCATCTTGCTTTCCATAAGGACATTCATCAGAGAGGTCCTTCTTCATGGCTTTTATTATGTTGATAACTTCAAAATCCAACCAGTTCTTGATGTGGCTGGTGTTAATCAAGAATGGTTTGTCTTTTCTCCATGCCATGAGTTGTTTATGGATTGGTTCTGGAAACCTTGAATTTAGCAGTAAATGTTTGAGTTCCAGAATCCAGTAGCCATTTTTCTGATTTATGCACCTGTAGACAGAGGAGTTGTTGTCAGTCTTCACATACTCAATTTTAGCTTCTTCTGGCCTGAGTGAAAGTTGACTTTTTCTCTTTTCGGCTCTTAGTCTATTCCTCCTTTGCCTTGAATTTTCCCTTGGGGATTGCTTGAAGAACCACCTTGGATAAACTTGGTATTTCTAGAGGGTGTTTTAGCTGCCAAAAGCTTTGCAGCTATGGGCTCAGTTAGGCTATCAATTTTTCTTTTTCTGTGAAGAGGAGCTTCATCTTCATCAGTCTCTTCACCATCATCATCATGATTAATTCTTGTGAAAGTTTTGCAGCCTTCTTCATTGCCCAGGGATTTTATTTGGTCTTCTTCAATCCCTTTTACTTGTCTTCTCCTTGGAGCCTTGGTACTCCTTGGAGGTTTTTGTGCCATGGCCCTTGTTACCATTGAAGTTCCTTCAGTTGGTTTCTGGGAAGTAGCTTGACTTGAGGAGGGCTCATTGATTCTGAGTGGTGGCTAAGAAGTTTTCTTGTTTCCTCTTCCTCTCTGAGCAGCACCAGCTCCAGATTTCTTCTTATATCCTTCTCCTTCTTCCCATTCCCCCTGACTTTGAGGTCCATATTTGTACAATCCTCCCCCCTTAGTCATTGTTGGCTGACTAAGTCTCATAAAGGATTCTGAGAGAGACTCAAAATGTCCTTGTAAGTAGTTATAAGCAATAACCAACTTATGAAGTTCAACTTTGAGCTCCTGATTTTGTTTGATAAGTCCATTTTCCTTATCAGTGAGCTCTGCCAATGGGCCTAGTATGGCATCTGCTTTTTCCAGCAGTGTAGCTTGCCTCATGAAAAGCTTTTTCAGCTAATGATACATCATCATCCCTTACCATGCCTAGGTCTCTATGAGCAATGACCAGACTGGTTGTTCTCTGAGTGATGAGCTCAGTGAAGGTCTTCATCTCTGGAGGGACTGATGTAATGGCGGCTTCATTTTGAGAAGATAACTCCTTATGCAGTTTAGACAGTACTTGAAATCTGGTCAAGTATTCACTGGAGTCGTGGATATTCAACAGTTGGTTGAAGATTTCAGGAGCAATTTGCTTCCTTTTCAGGTGAGAAATCACCAAATGCTCATTTCGGTGTTTTACCAATTTCTTCTCTTCTTCATCATCTGAGTTATCAGCCCAATGATCTTCATCCTCTTGGACATTTTCAAGATTTTCTAGTCAATCAATCATTTTAGAGATGGGCTTCTTTCCTTTCAGAGAGGAGGATGATATATCTTTTGGTGGTGATGCAGCCTTAGCATCATGCTTTGTTTCAGATACTTCTTCAGTATCTAGCTCCTTAGCAATGGCATTTACAGCATCCTGGAGCTCTTTGACCTCAGAGTAAGCTACCATTTCTTTCAAGTATTGATCTTGAAGCTTATTAAGCTCATCTCTGGATTTAACTAGCTCTTTTTCCAGTTGAAGATAGAGCTGCTGTTCTTCCAACAGTTGTTTGAGTTGAGTAGCTCTGGTTTGTGTATTCAATATCTTCTGAGTTGTTTCCTCATAGTGCTCAACTACTTGTTCAGTAGTTTCCTTTTGTTGTTGGGAAGATGGATGGGTAGATTTCTGAGGAGATGGAGGAGGGGATTGTTGTGATGTCCTCTCAGTGTGCTTTTCAGCAGCTGAGGCATTCTTCCTCTGTGTAATCCCTCCTGTCCCTGGTGCAGGGGCATCATCATCGTTCTTCTTATCATCCTCATCCTTGTGATGGTCAGAAGGAGAATCTTCATAATCATTCTCATCAGTCTCCTTCTCTTCTTCATATTCAGAGACCAGATTGATCACTTCTGGAATAGTGATCATTTGCCCATTTACCTCTTCTTGTTCAGAGGATATGCATTGTAAGGTCTGGGGCAAAGTAGGCTTGAATGCCATCTGCATTCTGGTCTGACCATCTGCCTTCTCAAAAGCTTCTATGAGCTTGTGTGCAGCTTCTTTGATAAAGTCCTTATGCATCAGAGTAGCAAAAGTACCTTTCTCATGGGGAACATAGCATGGACATAATTCTCCAAGTCAAAAGCTCTGACTCTTCTCAATTTGTGATCAGTCACCTTTGTTAATTCAGTCAGATCTGAGCTTCTGAGCTTTTGCCACTTTTTGAAACACTTGAGATGTTTCTTGAGTGTGTGGTTCTTGAAGAATGTAAGCAGGCCTTCTGTTGAGAATGCAGAAACCTTTGGCACACTTGTTTGAGCCTGAAAGAAAGAGGTTTGAGTTAGATTCAAAACTTGTGTAGATATCTGAGTATTTGTGTAGTTAGGTTTCTGAGTTACCCGAATGAATGCATCAGGCTCAGAGACTTGTACTACTGAGGTAGGGGGTTCCTCAGATATCTTGTTATGAGGTGGGGACTTGGAAGTCTGTTCCTCATCAACCTTTCTTTCTGCTTGAACGTGAGATTAGAAACATAACACTTAGGAAATTTTATCAAGAAAATTTTTATTGACAAATCAGATATCTGAGAGGTCAACTACCTCCGTTGGAGGCTCAGATACTTGTCTCTCAGAGACTTGTTCAGTCTCTGGAATCTTATCTTGTGATGAAGTCCTTGATGCCTCATCAATTTCCATATGTTGTGAGGATTGAGTGGGTAACTCCTCAACAACCTTTACTTCTTTTTGAACCTGTTAAGTAGAACGTGTTAGTTTGAGAAAAATGATCAGAAATTTGCTCTTTGAAGAATATAGGTATCTGAATGAAATACCTTCTCTGCAGAAGGTTCAGATACTTGTTCCTCAGAGACCTAGGAAGTCTCTGGCTTCTTCTCTGAAGAGATAGAATTTTCAGTCTCTTCATTTTTCTTCTCAGTTGGAGCCTATTAGAAACAAACACTTATTAGTCAAGTGTATAAAGCACATATCTCAGTTGTATCTTAAGGAACTATTTTCTACCTGTGAGATAGGCTCCTGTTCCTTAAGTCATGAGGCTATGGAAGCTGCCTTCTCAGATTCTGAGGTAAGCTTTACAGCTTCCTCTTGTTGTTGTGTTTCTAAATCAGCCTGTAACAAAGAAATTTCATTAAATAACAAGATTTATCAAACACAAAAATATCACAAGTAAAGTGTTAAACCATTCAGCTACCTGAGCAATGTCAGGCTGATTGGTCTCTGGACTTGTGACCCTTCCATGCGTTGGTCTTGTTGTTCCATTTCAGCTTCTTTATTTGAAGTTTCAGGTACTTCAGACCTTTACTGAGTATGCAACTCAGTTGCCTCCCCTGGTTGATCATTATGAGTAGATGTCTCAGTTTGATCCCTCTCATTGAGTTGGGGAACCTGCTCCTTTGCAGGATTTTCTTCAGCAAGGAAAGATGCTGGTATCTGTAACTCAAGTATCATTTCAGCAGTATCCACATCTGGCTGTTGTGGTTGTTGTGCTTGAGACAGACTTTTGAGTGTTGAGGCAATGGCAGTATCCTCCAACACTAGAGTATCACTCATCAGAGCATCTTCAATATGCTTCAATATTTCCTTCTCTGATGGTGTAATTTGTCCAGTGACTTTGGACACAGTTGCTTCTTCAGCAACCTTTGAAACAGATGCTTGTTCAGCAACCTGTGGTGTAGGTTCTTATTCAGATACCTCTACACGAGTTACTTTTTCAGTAACCTTAGCTCTTTTGGATTTTCCTAGGACTTGAGAGATAACTAAATCATCATCTTCATCGTCAGAGCTCTCATCAGCATTAGGAACTGATTAGTCCATAATCCCTGCGGTTTTTGCAGATAGGGCTTGGTATCTACCACTACTTTCTTTAGCATCATTGATGAGTTCATCAGCAGTGACGGCAAGTATCTGGGAATCGACACCCTCAATGGGTGTGCCTTCTGATTTGCCAGCAGACTTCTTTCGTGAAGTTCTGGGCTTCTTGGTCGCAACTTTTCCCTAAGATACCTCTTCAGTCTTTCGCTTCTTGGAACCTTTCTGAGATCCAGTAACCTTTTTCATCAAATTCGTATACTCTTATTTGTAGAGTAGGTTACTGTTGGCTATGTCAGCCTTCTCTCTGAGCTCAATGCCAAGCTTCTCCAGCAAGTAGCATATCTTTAGACCATAGCTCACTGTGGCCTTTGGCTCAACAAGTCCCTTAGCAATTTTAGGCTCGAAGCCTTGAATCTTTTTCACAAACTTCATAAAGGCGTACTTGCCCCATTTGAAAGGGTTTTCCAGCCTTTTGTCTTGTTGTTGAAACAAGAACATCATCATCCAACGTTCTTGGCTTATCTGGTTGGCACCTCCTTGTAGACCATCAAAGCATCTATGAAGAATGCATGCCAACACATCCCACTGAACTAACAGATGTCTGGTTCTGATGTCAGCAAGCTTGAAATCAGTGGGTGTATCTTGTTTATCAGTGTCACACAGACCACTGTACAGCTGTTTTACACCTTCAAGGAGATCTTCATCCTTGGTGTCTATTTCAAAATCCTTTCCTAGATTTTGAAGATCAAACAACTTACAGAAAGTTGTTAAGTCCAAAAAGATTTCCTTTCCTTGAACCTTAGTTTTTATAGACACTATTGCAGTGCCTTCAGAAACATATGATATAATCCTGGAGTTGTTTTAGAATTCTAACACATCCAGTGAAGAAACTCCACTGGGAAGAGCAGATAGAAAGCCCTTGATTTGTGATTTTTCAAGCATGTCAAGAATCAGTTTCCTATCGGCTTGGTTTTCAACAGCAGCCGTGAGGTACTCCTCAATCATGGCACCACCCCAAATCATCCTGTAATTCGAAGTCCAATGATCGGTATTAAAGTCTCCTACCAATCGATTGTTCACTATAACCAACTCTGGTGCTTGCTTTTCAGCAGTACCAGTGGTAGAAGATTGGGCTTTCTGGGTAGACGAACGTTTAGGAGCCATCTCTTTATATAGTGCAAGTGTTTGAAAGTCTGAAAGAGATCTGGGTGAGAGATTAGTGATTCTTTGCAGAAAAACTAACAGAGATTTGCAGAGGTTGAAGAATGACTTTTGCTATTCTTGTGCAAGGCAAAGTGTCGGATTAGGCGAAAGTGATTTCTTTTGCCAAAATCCTATATATATAGCAACATAATTCTAATAAAAATATACATACAAATTGGTTTTGTATATACGTATCTGTGAATTGCAGTAAGGCATGGGTAAAAGTTTGTTCGGCATTAATGCATAGTGGGCCACGACTGAATTTCTACAGTCCACTATTTACACAGAATTAATCTCCGCCGTTAAGATCAATCGACCATTTCATCAGGGGTCACCATTGCTTCTTCAGCAATGATCACAATCAACAATTGTAATTGTGCCCATTTAATGAATTTTGGCTATTAGCTATCTGAATCACGTTTCTAGGTGAATGAGAACACTGTTTGTATCTGAGTCTATCTTATTCTTGTTGTCTTTTCAAAGTTTTACAAAAAGATAGAAATAATACAAATTTCAAGATAGTAGTTGACTGTAGACAGTTGTCTAATCTTGTGTTCCCCTTCACTGAGTGATCTAGATATCTGAGTATCCGTCTCAGAAATCTTCAAATATCCATTTTACCCTTTAGCCTTTGGTTTCTGGATACCCGTTCCAGATTCCTCTTCTCTGGATACCCGTTCCAGATTCCTCTTTTCTCTCCTTTGATATCTTCTTCAGATATCTGAACTTTTTCAGTTCTTGGTAGCTCCATTAGTCCAAGACTATGTCTTAAGGCTAAGAATCTACTTTCTTGTAGTGGCTTAGTGAAGATATCTGCAAGTTGGTCTTCAGTGCCAATCTTGAGTATCTCTATATTGTCTTTTTCAAAACATGGTCTCTGATGAAGTGGTATCTAACATCAATGTGCTTTGTTCTTGCATGAAACTTAGGATTCTAAGTTATGGCAATAGCACTTGTGTTGTCACATAAAATGGGAGTTTTCTCTTCATTGAGTCCATAGTCTCTGAGTTGTTGTTGTATCCACAATATATGTGAAGCACAACACCCAGCAGCAATATATTCAGCCTCTGTGGTAGATGTAGCAATTGAGTTTTGTTTCTTGTTGAACCATGATATCAATCCGGCACCAAGAAATTGACAAGTTCCTGAGGTGCTTTTTCTATCAAGCAATGATCCAGCATAGTCAGCATCAGAATAGCCAACTAAACTCAATCCACTGTCTTTTGGATACCACAATCCATCTTCTACAGTACCTTTTACATACCTCAATATTTTCATAGCAATGTTGTAATGTGATTGCATTTGATTTGTCTGAAATCTAGCATACACTCCAACTGCATATTGAATATCAGGTCTACTTGCAGTGAGGTACAGTAGAGACCCAATCAATTTCCTATACTTGTGTTCTTCAACACTCTTGTCAGATTCAATATAGGTCATTTTGGTTCCAATGCTCATAGGTATCTTAGCATTCTTTTCAGAAGGCTTTAGATTGAACTTGTTGAGCATGTCTTTTGCATACTTTGTTTGACTAATGAATATTCCATCATTGAGTTGCTTGACTTGCAGTCCTAGGAAGTAATTCAATTCTCCCATCATGCTCATCTCAAATTTACATTTCATGAGTTTAGCAAAGTCTTCACAAAGTTGCTTGTCTTTAGATCCAAATATAATGTCATCAACATATACTTGAACTAAAAGTAGTTTCCCATCATGGTTCAATGTGAAGAGTGTTTTATCAACATCTCCTTTCTTGAAACCACTTTCTAGTAGGTATCTGGCCAATGTATCATACCATGCTCTTGGAGCTTGTTTAAGCCCGTACAGAGCTTTCTGAAGCTTATAGACCATCCTACTTTTTGAGGAAACTTCAAAACCTGGTGTTTGCTCAACATAGACTACCTCAGCAAGTTCACCATTTAGGAATGCACTCTTGACATCCATTTGATAAATTGTAAAGTCATTATGAGCTGCAAAGGCTAGAAAGAGTCTTATTGCATCTAATCTTGCAACTGGTGCATAAGATTCATCAAAATCTAGTCCTTCAGTCTAGGTGAATCCCTTGGCAACCAACCTAGCTTTATTTCTGGTTATTTTACCAGACTCATTCATTTTGTTTTTGAAAACCCACTTGGTTCCGATTACAGATATTCCGTCAACAAATGGAACCAGTTTCCAGACTTTGTTTCTCTCAAATTGATCCAACTCTTCTTACATTGCAGAGATCCAATCTTGATCCTTTAATGCTTCTTCTAAAGTTTTAGGTTCAATATTTGATATGAAACATTCATAGAGACAATTTGCTTTTTTAGCGATTGCTCTTCTAGTTCTAACTCCTTGGTCTATGGGACCAATCACATCCTTTGCAGGATGATTTCTTATCCATTTCATAATGGGTTTTGAACTAGTAGGATCAATGTCATTTTGATTTGAATGTGAATCAATATGATCTTGATGGGATATTTGTGCAGTATCTGAGAAATCTGACACATGGGAAATGCCATGGATATCTGACACTTTTTCAGTGTTAGGGATATCTGGATCTTGCATTTCAGCAATCTCATTTTCAGATACCTCTTCATGATGAAGGTTCTCAGTAACTTGTTCCATTTCTGGAATTCTCATAGGAAATTCTTCATCATGTCTTAGAGTCATCTGGTTGTTACTAAGCATAGGTTGCTTTTCATCGTCAGACTCATCCTCTAATTGAATGATAGAATTGTTTTCTTTTGAGGATCCTTTTTCAGAATCTTTAATCATCAGTTCTTTGAACCTATCTGAGAGATCATCATGCAAGAGTACTTTCTTGTTTCCTTCATAGAATACTACATGAACAGATTCCTCAATCTTTTGTGTTCTTTTGTTGTAGATTCTATAGGCTTTGCTATTCAGAGAATAACCAAGAAATACTCCTTCATCTACCTTTGGTTGAAATGTTCTCAAGTATTCTTTTCCATTGTTGAGAACGAAACATCTGCAACCAAACACCCTTAAATGTTTGATACTAGGAGGTCTACCATTGAAAAGAGCATAAGGAGTTTTGTCATGGTGTTTATTAATCAAACATCTATTTTGAGTGTAGCATGCTGTGTTTACAACTTCAACCCAATAGATTTAACTTATTTCAGTGTCAGCGAGCATTGTTCTTGCCGCTTCTTTCAGGGTCCTATTCTTTCTCTCAGCAACACCATTTTTTTGTGGTGTCCTTACAGAAGATAGTTGATGTTGTATACCTTTGCAGGTACAAAACTCTTTTATGTATTGGTTCACAAACTCGATACCATGGTCTGTTATGATTATAGATACCTTGTCATCTTTCATGACTACGAGCTTATTCAGCAAGTTGGGTATCTCAACCCTTGCATCAGATTTGTGTTTGAGAAAGACAACCCAAGTGAATCTTGAGTAATCATCAACAACAACCAGACCATACTTATTTTCTGCATAACTAGTTACAGAGGATTCAAAAAGATCCATATGTAACATTTGCAGTGGTCTTTCAATGGAATGTCTAGTTTTTTACTTGAAAGATGTTTTGGATTGTTTTTTCCATTTGGCAAGCTGAGCATACACCTACTTTTCTATATGCCATTTTGGATAAACCAACCACCAACTCTTTCTTGGCTAGCTTGTTCAGAGTTTTGAAATTCAAGTGACTCATTCTTTTATGCCATAGCCAATTTTCTTCAGTGTGGCCAGATTGACTCACCATGAGACATTCTTCAGTTGTGGCAGATGCCCAATCAGCAACATAAAGATTTCCTTTTCGCCTAGCAAGGTATGCCTTTGACTCATTGTCAATCACTTTACATAGTTTTGACTTGATCTTGACAGTGTACCCTTTGTCTACTAATTGACTCATGCTTAGGAGATTATATTTCAATCCCTTTACATGTAGTACTTCAGAGATTGTAAGGGCTCCAAACTTCAGATTGTCAAATCCTATGGTTCGATTTTTATCTCCTCCAGCTAACCTGATAATTGGTCCATCATTGCACTTTCTGTAGTCAATCAGATTTGCTTTGTCTCCTGTCATGTGCTTCCCACATCCACTATCAAAATGCTACTTTGGATTAGTCTTTAGAGTGTTCTCATCAGCCATTAGACAAGGTTCAATGTTGGAGATATCTGGAAGGATTTCTTTAGCCTTCCACACACTACTTTCTTCTTTTGACCAAAGTCAATCACTTCATGAGAAACACCGCACATTTATGGAGAAGGCATTGTGGAATCATCTGAGTCTTCATCCTCAGAATTAGACTCAATGTCTAGAGCATCCAGTTGGAGTTGAATCTTTTTCCTTTCTTCAGTGAGCATAGCTCTCTGACTTCTCTGGAAGTTTCTTCTATCTTTATTGTCACCTGTCTTTAGTTTGTTGAAGGCAGGGCAATCCTTCTTGAAATGACCAGGTTTCTGACAATAGAAACATATATCGTTTCCGATTTCTGCTTCCTCAGTACTAGATGATTTACTGGTCAATTGTCAATGAGCTTGATGATTGCATATTTTATCTTGGTGATAGTTTGAGCCTAGATGCTTTTTTAGCTTCTCTTTGGCTTTTCTTCTCTCAATCTCTCGACTGACATATTTTCTCATTTGCTTTACAGCAAGAGCATCCTCAGTCACCTCCTTGCCTTCCTTCTTTTTAGAAGTTCCTTGGGCAACTAGAGCAACATTCTGCAACTTTTCAGTTGTTTGTTCTCTTTGAGTTGTCTCATAGTCAACAGTGGCAAGGTGTCCACTAGAGTGATATCTGGCATTCCTTGGTTAAAGTAGAAAAACTTTGTATGCTCCCAGTTATGATTTAGACTTCTCACAATAGTCTTAATCTTTTCTGGTTGGGTATATCTATTACTCTCACCAAGTGCAGCCATGTCACTCATGAGTGATGTAAACCGGAAATCTAGTTCTTCAAGAGTCTCTGTGGGACCTTGTTTAAAGTTTTGGAATTTGAGCTTCAAAACTTTGAACTTATTTTCCTTCATTTTCTCAGTGCCGGCATAGATTTCTTCAATCAGTTGCCAGGCCACTTTTGCCATTTTTGCACCCCACAGTTTACACTGTATGTGCTCTGGAGTAGAACGTATGATGATATTATGAGCCTGACCATCCAGTCGATTTCGCTTGGAATCTTCCAATGTCCAGAGTTCTCTGGGCTTTGGTTCGTAAATAACTTGACTGGCAGGTCTCCCACTGGTTGACGCATCTGTCTGTGAAGACCCATCGCTTTGTTCTCTGTCTCTACCATTAGAAACCTCCATGACCTGCTTGAGTTGTTGAATGACTATTGGGCCATTCTTTATCACGTCGATCATTTCGTCACTGATGGCTTCTAGGTGAATCATCATGTTGTTCTTCCATTTCTCATAATTCTCTGGCTTGAGAATTGGGGCGTCACTTAAAGACATCATGCAGCAAACACACTAAACAAACAAATCAAGTGTAGGTGAAGAGCAGTTAGTGGGCACTTATCTGGGATCTAGGTTCAGTGCAGATGGCTTGGGAACCTCCGACTCTGATACCACTTGTTGGTCCAGATAACGACAAAGTAAAAGACTAGAGGGGGGGGGGATGAATAGTCTTTTAAAACTTTTGTCGATAAACACAGTTTCTCAGATATCTATGAAGATATCTGATACTTAATTTCAGAGAGCGGAAGACTTTTCTGTGATAAGTGCACGTGCTCAGCAAGATAGGTGTAAATACTTTGCAAGGTAAATAAAGCAACTAATAAAATGCATAAAGTAAATAACACAAGGCTTTTTATAGTGGTATCTGAAGGTGGCGTAATCCTTCAACTAATTCACTTCGGCCTTTCTCAGACCTAGAATCCACTAAGACAGATAATTGATGTAACCTTACAAATATCTTCTCACGATTCCTAATTACACTAGGTTCCCAACCAAGTGTTCCCCCTGAGTTATTCCCCGACTTTCACAACCAAGTACTTCCTGTACTCAGAAACCTCTTTCCTGGAGTTGTTCCTTAGTTTCCCAAACTAAGTACTTCCTATACTCCACGCCAATTAAGGTGTTGGTTAAGGTAGTTTGTCAGGTGAGCTTCTTAATAACTTGATCAGTTATGCAGATAGCTCTGAGAATCAAGTATACTTAATACACTTTGCAATGTATGGTATCTTGTTCTTTACTGACCCAAGTCAATGATAAATGTTCAAGAGAATGAATCTCAGATATCAAATTTTAATTCAACTCTTTCACAAATAGCAATGCTTGTTAAGGATCAGGACACTTAGAACTTTTGTGCTACTTAGAATCAAGAGCTTTGGTCGCAACAGAAAGCTTGAAGGTAAGTAGTGTGCTTGAGAGAGCTTGTGTGAGAGTATTCAATGTTCTTGGTGTAAGTTCTGTGTGTTCTAAGGTGTGTTCTCAAGCAGTCTAAGTGTTGATATTTATAGATGAATTTGAGTGTCGTTTGAATAGTATCCGTTAGGCTTAAATCAAATTCAAACTATTGATATATGAGTATAGTACTGTAGTACATTTGTCTTCTTCTTCAGAAACTACCGTTTTTGTTCAGACATTTGTGTCCGCGCATTCAATGCATTGTACTATACTTTGTCCTGTAGTGCCAACGGAACCATGCATTGTATCAGAGATCTTATACTAACAGAGTTCTCTGAAGCTTTGCACGTCCTTTTCCAGAGATTATCACAACTCCATATACCACTTGTTGAAACAACTTGTTATAATATATTTATTTTCAGAAACATAGTTTATCTCCAAGGTATGTAATTGTAGATATCTGTGGGCACTTTCCTTATTTCAGAAACCTTTTATTTCTCAGATATCTTTTGTAACACTGTTTATTTAAAAACGCTTGTGTTTTCAAGATATCTGGTCATAGGTATCTGAAAACCCTTGTCTTCAGCAATCTTGTGCAATCTTCAAATCTTTAAATCCGTTTAACTTTTCCTGCTGGATGCCTTCTTCTTGGACTTCTTTAGAGGAATAAAAATTACATTCAGATACCTAACATCCTATACAAGATTTGCTACACTATCATACTTAGTGAGTTTCCTCTTTTACAGTGTTCAAGTGAACCAAGAGTACTAACCGTCTTTCTGAGCTAAGATAAGTCATTAGGTTGCTGATCAAAATCTAAACATATATTCCTAACATGTTCCTCCCACCACACACGAAAAAAAGTATTCTACAAACATAATTTCAATTATGTGGTGGTTTTTAAGGCAACCACCCCCAACATATCCCCCCTTCCCCCGGGCTTTTTGCTAACTTAACCATAAAATGTTGCAGTTCGGGTATTGTCACAAAGGTTTGGAAAGGGTTTGAGTATATGCCCGATCCGGACATGAACATCATTATTTCAAAGGAGGTTGGATAGAACCCGACCCGTTTAAAAGTAAAATGACGGAATACCAGTGTAGAGTGTTTCTGACTCTTGTTAATTGCCATAACTTAAACATGCATAGAAAAATGTAAGCGCTGGAATATATAATAGGTGCAAAATATAGTGTTAAATTTAATATCATATTGTCTATGAATTTTTCTAACTAAGATTTGATGGTAAACGCACTACAACAAACGCGATATTTATTGACCATCGAAAGTGTTATTAATTGTTATTTTGGGTGACATATTAAACTTCAATGACATTTTCTATGAAGTGTCACTTCAAGAGGGGTGACTAATTATATAATGTCGCTAATCTATTGTACAACGAAATCTTATTCAATGCCACATTAGCTATTTCAACCAACACTTTCAAGTGTTACAGTAATAGTTATTAGTTATCATTGAGAATGTCACTGCAGATAGTATTCATTTCATTTATAAATGTCACTGCATCTCAATATCATTACACTTGAAAGTGTTATTTCTCATTAATAGGTGGCACTTTAAAGAGTCATATTTTGAACATTTACCAAGCATTTGAATTGTTACGGTAGAATTGTATTGGTGACATTTCACAGTGATACACTATTTTCAAAATGCAAAGTGCAAATCCCTTAAATCAAAGTTCACCCATAGAATACATTAACACAACTTTAAACGTTCGCTCATGTTAAACTATATAATAATGTATGAGTTTAATTCTTGTAAGCTTGGATTAGCTTAGTATTGTACTTAGAGTACATAATCCACTTTATCAACATCTATCTATTATATCGAAATGTTTTAATTTTGTAGGAGATGTACACTAAAACTTATTCTCATGATAACTATGACTTGAATAAGTATATTATTTAGTATTTTTTTACTTATTTTATTCTTGGACCATCTTCCTTATTTGGAGAAACACCAATTGAAACGTAAAAAAAATAAATCAGAAAAAAATTCGACAAATTAAATTGAATATTCTTTATTAATACAAACAGATAATCAATGTCAGAGAATCAATATCGGGCATGAAGATGGAGATAAAATGAGTAAATGATTTGTATATATGTAGGTTTAATATTGTAATGTTGTTATGATTATTAGTATTCAAAATTTACATTTTAGGCCGTAAACATTTGATTGTAAAAAATATTTTAGTAGACTTGTGCCAATCAAACTTTATAAATTCGTTTGGCCAGTGGTTGAATCGGATTTCCTAGCTAATTGTACGGTTGATTAATCAAGTAAGAATTTTTAATTTTTCTTGTTTTTTAATATATAATGTAGTAGTATATAGTGTTGTCATATTTTCTTTTTAATAGTGAGGGATCTCTATAAAGATTTAAATTATAATTAAAGCTCATATACATCATCAACTTACTCACTTGTATTATACTACTACTAATTCGCAAGGTACTTTAGCCACATTTCGTCAATGATGGCAATTACTGGCTAATCTACGTGATGGTGAAGAACGAACACGTGCTCAAGGTTACTCTTACTTATCCCACTCGTGCAGTGTAAACTTTGACTCCGTATTTTTCCGCATCGACATCTCTGCCATTTAAGAATCACAAATAAAGGGTATTCCTCCTGCATCCAAGTCAAATATGTCCCGAATAATATTGCGCAACTACTCCAACCTCATATGATGGAGCTTATTGTCAAAAATAGAAGTATCAAATTTATCTTGATCCCATATCAAATAAAAAAAATAACAACTCGAGAAGAATATGCGAAGATTTGTATTTAAGTGCACCATTATAGTAGATAATATCGTTGTTAGCCGACTTTATGAAAATATGCAAGTGATAAATTCGAAAAGATTTAGATAAATTCGTCTTGGCCTGGCGAATTTAAATATATGTTTAAAATATTTTTCGGATTTTTCTATATAAATTTATATGAGATTTAATAAAAATATATATGCAGCCAATATACAAAAAATAAACAGTGAAAGATATACTGGCTGAAAATGAAACTAAATCCACAAAATTATTCGCCATTTACGTTTAATAATAAATAGAAATGGGAGGACAAAATAAATTAATCGAGACAACCCATGGGGTGGTATGTGCTCCCTCACATAACGATCTTGGTACCAAATCAACATCATCATAAGAAAATCCAACAGTTAATTAATTTATGTGCTAAAACGTTAGCCTCTCGTTTAACCAGCTGGCAAAACCTAATTCTCCATCAAATACCTGAATTACTTTGAAAAGTGAAACAAAAGGGCAAAGCTAAAATTTTTCGGTTTAAGATATTTAATCACAAAGAACAATCACTTTCAATTACTACATGTTGCCACTCAAAATTTTGAACAAATTTAGTTTTAAATTTGGTTGGCCAACCTTCCGCATTTACTACAACCTAGACATAAAATTTTGTCACCAAGCAATAACGTTGCCCTCATGATCCCTAGCAACAACACTAATATGTTCCCCTATTCGCCTATGCTCAACCGTATCAAAATTTTACGTAGGATGGCTGGAATTTGAATGAATCTGGTGGGATTTAGCTCATCAGCTTTACATTATCTTATTTAATAAATTTTTATTTTTATTTTAGTGAATAAAATGATTTATTTAATTAATAATAATAATCTAGATTGGTGTCTATAGATTCGTCTTGTCACGGTGAATTCAAATATATGTTCAAAGTATTTTTCGGAGTTTCGTAGATAAAAATTTATATGACATTCAATAAAAACTATATACGTAGCCAACATACCAAAAATAAATTATATTCAAGATTGGTGTCTATGGATTCGTCTTGTCACAACGAATTCAAATATATGTTCAAAATATTTTTCGAATTTTTGTAGATAAAACTATATGAGATTGAATAAAAACTATATATGTAGTCAACATACAAAAAATAACAATGAAATATATACTTGCTAAAATATAACCAATTCCATGAAATTCCACGTAGGACTGAATTAATCTGGTGAGATTTAGACCCTTGTGCTTTATATAATATATGGATGGATGCCACATGTTGCTAATTAGTAATTACTACGGACCGGAATAGCTTCGTAATTACTTTTTGGTTTGGATAAAATAGTACTAGTGGGTCCCTTAAATTGATTTTTGAAGTTGAAATTTGGATAAAATATAGTTAGTGGGTTTACTTTTGAGTATATTTAATGTTAAAGTTAGGTAGGTGGTTACCAAAAAAAAAAGTAATTAAGAAGTTTTGTTTCAAACACCCAAAATGGCAAAATGGGAAGCTATTTTCGGGACGGAGGGAGTAGTATATTAAATATTGTTTCCAGTTGGACTAGCTATTTATAATTGCAAACTAAACCCCTTTGTGCAATTTGTTCGATTAACTACACTACAAGAAATTACTGAAAAAACGATGGAAAGGGGCGACGGATTTTCCGTCGCCCCAATAGCGACGGATCGCTAGGGTAGCGACGGATAATTTTATCCGTTGAAGATTTAGCGACGGATAAAATTATCCGTCGCTAAACAGTTGACTTTTATTTTAATTTTAAAAAAATTCAAAAATTATTTAAAATTTTATTAAAAAATAAAAAAATAGCGACGGATAAATTATCCGTCGCTACATTTAAAAAAATAAATAAAAAACTAATTTGGTCCGACGGATAAACTATCCGTCGGCCCTAGATCGCTGTCGCTAGCGACGGATAGCGATCCGTCGCTAAACAAGGTTAAATTACGCAAAGCAGGCCCAATTCTCCATTTCCGATTTCGCTTCACTTTCCTCCATTTCTTCCGCTTCTTCAGCTTTTCCGTCCAATAATCCGTCGTTCCGGCCAATCTTGGTATCAATTCGAAGCTCGTGGGACAAGGAGCTTGGGTGGTCGATCAATTTCATCCTTCTTCGGCTATTTTTACCGCAATTTGAGGTATTAGGCTAAACACTAACTATTCTAAATTTGGAATTTTTGATAAGTTGGATCAATTGTATGTTTGTATACAATTACGGTAGCTAGTATATGTTATATGAAGTAGTGGGTTAAGCTTGGGGTTGTCAATTGATTGATTTTGTTGTGAAATTGATTTATTGTTTGATGTTTGATTGATTAAGCTTGATTTTCATGTTTGATGTTTAATTGATTAAGCTTGATTTTCATGTTTGATGTTTTTGTATATGTATTACGATTAGTGTTTTGAAACCCTAATTTTTTGACAAATTTGGGAATTTTATTAATTTCGACTAGTTTAATGTTAAGTGTGTATATCAAATTAGTATTACTAGTTAATTAGTATAATGTTAACCTGGATGCTTGTGGACTAGCAAATCCACAAGAAGGGAGGAATGTTACAGAAGGAAGAAGTTCCATATTTAGCCTATTTCTAAAGTTTCTTAAATAGAGGAGAAGTCGTGTTTCTCTTACGTTTATTGTTTACGTTTCTTTCAAATAAAAGGAATGGCTCTGATGTTGCCACGTTGCCTTAATCCGACGGCTGCTGCTTCCCTAGTTCGTTGAGGCTTGTTCAACGAACTATATAAACTGTCTCAGATCATTTGAATCATTATCGAAGTTCATTTGGGTAAAATACTTCTCTTAGCTGTAATTCTCTCAATAGTAGTGATAATCGATTATCGATCATAACAAGTACTAGAGCCCCCAAATGGCCAAATCCAATATGGCGATAGCAAGTGCAGAGTAGCGCCCTCCCTCCTCCATCCATCTTTTCGGACCTCCCTCCTCCCTACATCTCGCCGGACCTCCCTCCTCTCACCGGCAGCTACCCCCCTCCTCTCTCAATTGCACCGGCAGCCACTGATGTGACAATGAAATGTGTGATATAGCATACTTTTAGACCCTCGTTTTTTGCCTTAGATGCAATATTTGAATCGTTTTACAGTCAATTACCAACTTTGCATGTTTTCGTAGGTCATGATCGCGTTTTTTAGAATTTGCACGATTTCAGGCACCAAAATGGCATAATTGTGCCAAATCGGGACAAGGAAGCGAATACACCGAATTGACTGTTGCATGGAGTTCGAGGAGTCAAAACATGTCATGGGTCCAACCGATGCGAAGATAATTGAAGATGCAACAACTTTGTAGAAGATCACTTTTCGAGGAAATGAAGTGACGAAGCCCGAAATTGAAGAACGAAGAAAACATATTCGAAGCTGAAGAAAATCGAAGAGTGCGGTCCACAAGGGACCGCAGAAGGGGCCACTCGGTCCACAGGAGACCGCAGTGGAGGTGCTGAATCTTGCTGGGCTGTTTTTGCTAGCCTGTCAGGCTAGAGCCCACCTTCCTAGGCGACCGCAGTGGAGGTGCTGAATCTTGCTGGGCTGTTTTTGCTAGCCTGTCAGGCTAGAGCCCGCCTTCCTAGACCTAGAGCTCGAGATTTCACCTATAAATAAGACCTCAGGGGTCTTATAATTCTACATAGCTCACAAAGCAGCTCTCCTGAGAGAGAACCAGTCCTCGGGGAAGTGAAACCCCAACCTGATGGCCGTCAGGCACCCAGAAGGAGGAAACCCTAGAAGCAGCAACACGAAGACATCAGAGACTAAGCTTCTTCTTCCTTTCTTCTCTAGTTTTCGATTTTTGTTCTTAGATTACTATGAGTAGCTAACTTTCTTTTGTAAAGGCGAACCGCCGTAACTCTGCTTTTGCTACTTCTCTTTACATACAGTGATATGTTAATGGAATAGTTATTTGACGTAAATCGTGGTTAAACAACTCTGTACATCCTTCGTGGTGTGATGTTCTGCTGAGTTACATAGTAGTTTCATTGAACTGAGTAGGGGTACTCGTGCCGACTGCGCCTTGAGCACCATAGTATTATGCCCTGCTGTCGTTAAATGTAAATGCGTATGATTTTAACTAGGAAGTTGGGAGTAGCATAGCATAGGGAAGTTGGGGAACCTTTACGCCTTTCCATTATTGATTACAAACTAAGCAATTAGGGTTTGCTGCAATTTAATTATTCTGTCTGAGATTAATCTGATTACTTTTCTGCATTCAAATTCAAACGTTATTTGCTTGTTCCTATGCTAAGTATCCGTGCAGAACGAGATCCCGAGTCAACTTTCTGCTATAAACTGTGGATTTGAGGACTTCCGACTTATAAATTTAATCTTGATTGTGTTTAGGGATTACAGGTTCTACAACGGAAAATGAAATCTCTGAGTGCACATCAGCCACCTCCCTCCATCTCACCGACAAATTCGCAGACCTGTAGCGGTTAGTTTTTGCTCCACTCAACGAATTTGTTGTTCGTTTTTCACTCTTGAAGCCCGAATCTTGTTGTGGGTTGCAATTTGTTGTTGGAGCAATTTTTGGAAATTTTCGAGCTTTCGAGCCGAGCTAAATCGAACTTTATATGTTCGATTAGAAAAAAAATCGAGCTCACGAGCCGAGCTCGAGTCAATAAAATTCTTTCGAGCTCGAGCTCAAATCGTGCAACTCGATCGAGCTAGAGCTCAAGCATATAAATCCTAAACGAGCCGATTTTGCAGGCCTGCCTACATGCATTTCTATCTATATTAATTTGCTATGGGCCACTAAAAGCCCCAGCCAATATGAGCTCAAAAGTAGTTTGCATATATATATTGAGCACACAGCCTAGCCCACCCAAAACTTGAGCATACTTCTGTAATATGCTTTTTGTCGAAAAATTTAATCGGAGGTGCATTACTTCATTTACCGAACGGCATTAGGAAAGCTGGCTTAGTTTCTAGAATTTGCATTGGTTATGTTATTTTCTGGTTACTCATATCTGTTTGAGGACCCTGTCTGTTGTACGGATCGGTTTAACAATATAAGCCGATAAGCTGGCCGGTATATGGAATCGGATAGCTATATAGATAGGCAGGACCTCTATTGATTAAACGGTAAAATAAACTGATTTAGTTTAGTAAAACCTTGATGACTTATATTGATTAAAGGCAAAATTAGGAAGTAGTACAATATTGGGGAATAAAATTGATTAATATACAATCCACTTTTTTATGGTTGATCTTGGTACAACATTGATTATTGACAAATATAAAGAGACAATCATACCCTAACTAATATCAGCTACAAAATTCATTATGAATAAATTAATTGAGCTGGAGTAAATGCAAAATGTATGCTTTCAGACATATGTCAGTGTCAATACATTATATGTCTGTAGCATTAACAGACATGTTTACAATCTTACACTTTTAGACACATGTCAGTATCCTTTCAGACATATGTCAGTGCCGGTACTGATATATGTCCGTGGTATATGGACATATTCATAATCTGCACTTGTAGACTCTTTTATCAACAGATGAAAGATGTATGAAACTTTGTAGCAACAAAACATTTTGAACAATGTGGAAAGTTGTAAGAAATGTTGAATATATTAATTGATGTTTAAATTAAGTTGGTTTTGATAAGTTTGACTTGCAAAATTTAGACTAAGGGTATGAATGGAAAATCAAATATAACTTGGTACTAGAATCTTTAAAATTTGTTTGGATAGTCCACAATCAATAAACGGTAGATGATAAGGTGAAATGATTCGAAACACAACCTTTCTTATGAGTGTTAATATCATGCCCTGTGAGACTGAAAACAATGTAGGAGTTGGTCAATATTGATTTAGTGATTATACTTGCAGTAGAAAGATACAAACATGAATTCTCTAGAACTAGACTAGAAAACACATATGCTGTGATTCCTACTAAATGATGATAATCCTTCTTTTAAACTTTCAAAGAATCAGAATAGACACTATTGATTCTAATTTTGTGATTTGGTATTCGTTTGTAGACGGATGATGTTCTTCCGGATCTTGAAGAGCAGGGAGTGCGCCAACTGTATTCGAAGGGGCCAAATATTGGTATCATCTTCTTCTTATACTCGCACTTTGTACTTTGTAGTTTGTATTAGTGAAATTGATATGATGGTCACCTGCCATTTTTCCTCCTCTGACGACATGTATGTTTAGATATCGAGGAGCATATTTTAGGGGTCAAAATCTATTTGTATGATATTCCAAGAAAAGTTCATAGTATATGATGTTATTTTTAATTTTGGAATTATAAATGATTCCGTTTTGCGAAAGACCCCCTATATATAGGAAAGTCCAAAAAGTCCACTTAAACGTTAAAACTAGACAATTTACCTTAAAAACTAGACAGTCTAATTTTTCGCGGGTCGACCCGCCGGGCTGGGTCAACCTGTGATTTTTTTAAAAAAAATAAGTTACTTAGCTCATAAATGTTCATCCAAATCCACATGTTATTTTTACATCAAATTTTCTAGTTTTGTCATCAAATTGTCTATGTTTATCGTAAAAATGTCTATGTTTAACATGCATACATTAGTAACAACCTATTTATCCAATGAAAAAAATTTAGAAAAATAAACATGAACTTCAATTTCATTCATCAAACGATAAATTTCAGTATACAAAATAATAAAAAATTTACAACCTATAAAAATACATGTGTTTTTAAAAACATTAAATAAATCTACAAAATAGCTTTCATCACACTCGACTTGTTCGTAGACACCTTCTTCCACAACGTTTCAATTTCTTTGTTCGGCCACCATTTTTACGAAACCCTAATACATACAACAAAAACATCAAAAAATACATATACAATTTCTACTAAAACATAGAATATTTAATTAAAAAAACTAGACAATTTATAGTAAAAAATAGACAATTTATACAAAAAAAACTAAACCACCAACAACAAACAACATAGATAATTTCTACTAAATCATAGTCAATTTATACAAAAAAAACTAGACAATTTACAGTAAAACATAGACAATTTATACTAAACATATAATTTTTATACAAAAAACTAGACAATTTATAGTAAAACATAGACAATATACTCTAAAAACTAGACAATATCCACTAAAAACTAGACAAAACTTTCTAAATAATTATGTTCATGTTTAATAATAAAACTAGACACTATTTTATAAAAACTAGACAATATCCTCTAAAAACTAGACAAAACTTACTAGATAATTATGTTCATGTTTGATAATAAAACTAAACAATATTTCTTAAAATCTAGACAATATACTCTAAAAACTAGACAAAACTTCATACACAATTATGTTTATGTTTGATAATAAAACTAGACAATATTTAATAAAAACTAGACAAAACTTCCTAGACAATTATGTTCATGTTTGATAATAAAACTAGACAGTATTTCCTAAAAACTAGACAATATCCTTTAAGAACTAGACAAAACTTCCTAGACAATTATGTTCATGTTTGATAATAAAACTAGACAATATTTTGTAAAAACTAGACAATATCCTCTAAAAACTAGACAAAACTTCCTAGACAATTATGTTCGTGTTTGATAATAAAACTAGACAATATTTCCTAAAAACTAGACAATATCCTCTAAAAACTAGACAAAAACTTCAAATTCATTATCAGTTTAATGTAAAAACTAGAGAATTCCTTGAAAATATAATGTAAAAACTAGAGAATTTTTCGCATAAACTAGACAATATGATGTAAAAACATTAGAATGTGAATCAAACGATAACATCCGGAAGAAGCCAGAGAAATGGTATTAAATACAAACAATAACTCAATAACCAAAACATTAGAATGTGAATCAAGGATTGTCCATGTACCGGCCATAGTTGAGCTCTAGCTCAGTATCAACTATAAGATCATGTCCATGGAAAGTGAGCGAAAGAGACTCTATCTGCAGAAGACAAAAAACCATGAACCCACTAATTCAACATTTGCATTAGGATGACAAGTAAAATTTGGAGAAGCACTTCAAATTTGGCAGCTGGTGCACGCCAGTTCAAAACATCAAGACACATTGGTATGGTTAAAAGAAGAAGAAAAGATCAAGTTCAATAACTGGAGAACTAGTGTCGATGTACCAAATTGACATAATAAATGAGTGTTGAATAGATTTACGGACATGTGATATACTCAAATAAAAGCCCACACGAGAATTCATAATATTACTGATTTAGAACAATAGGATTATACTAGAAATTTAAGCTCCATCAATTGCGTGGTGTCCAATCATGCAAATTGTAAAGAATTTTACATAGAATAATCCACAACAGTTAACTGACACAAAATACATGTGAGAACGCAGAGTAAAAAGCCCCATTCCACGTCAAAACCATACAATTAATCACAGATACGTGAACGTGCAAACATCAATTACAGTGCAGTGCCAACTTCAATTAATGTAAATAATTGTAATGCAATTTGCAATTCATAGCAAGGGATTATTAACTGATCAAAAGATAGACTCAAACAATCACAACAAGTTGACAAACGGCATGATAACCAATCCACCCCAAACCAAAAGTAATAGATATCAATGGCATACAACTAAAACACAAGAGGATGCTACTTTTACAATTTTGAGACATGAAAGAAAGAAACCAAATCAAACAGTTACACTGAACCTCATATTTACCTCTAACACTGATAGAGAGAAAATTAACCAATCCAACAAAGCAATATCAATTGCAGTAAAACACACATCTAAGCTCACATAATAAATACAAAACCAGGTTAATAATTCAAACACATCTCGGTCAATACCAATTTACCCGAGCCTAAATCGAAATCAAGCAAAAAATGAAAAAAAAAAAAAAAAGATCTAGAATCTGACTAACCCGAATATCTCTGGACATCGGATGCGAACACAGAACACCGGTACACGTCCGATCAGAAATCTGAAGCTCCGCAACACCATTAGCCAAACTATCCACTTTGCTCGAGCCATTCTCCGCCTTAGACGCCGCCGCCGCAGCAATCGGAGTTGACTGGAAACGATTTCTCGCCGACGAACTCTCCGATCACTCCACCCAATTTTCGATCTCAGCTCCTCCGTCCGATCTCCGAAACCCTCGCCCACCATTAGATCGGCTCCTTACGATCTTCAACGTGGCAGTTTCACCTTCGTATCATCGTCGATTCCTCCGGTCACTAAACTCAGCCACATCTCCGCCAAAATCGAAACAGCAAAAACGTTAAAATCAAGTAACATCAACTTCGAAACACTAAATTCGAGCTTGAACAGATAAATACATGATGATCGCGAGATAAAAAGCTCCAGAAACTAGGGTTTTGCCAGATCCAGAGAAAATCGCCAGGCCAATCGGAAGAAACCGCTCAAAACTGAAATGAGATAAAAAAAGGAAAAAAAAATACTGAAAATCTTCTTTTATACTAAACCCAGGGGAAAAACGGTAAGACCTGGTCCACATTTTGACCCGCGAAACCCACCGAATTTTGACCCGCGAAATATAAAACGGGCCAACCTAAAAACTAGACAATTTATGTAGAAACCAAGGGGACTTTTTGGACTTTATAAATATGATAGTACTTTTATAAGACTTAGTAATTATAAATAGCTTTTTAAAATAAAAATATATACTCAGAATAAGGAAGTACAAAGCCAATAGATAGTATAAAGAGAAATTAATGGAAGAAATAATGAAGAATAGTTAAACAAGAAATGTAAACAACAAAACCGAAAAAAAAAAAAAATTGAAAAGTTAGTACGTGATCGGATCCAAGACCCCACTTACCCTTTGGATCCGCCACTGATTACAAAGGTTTAATGTCTTTATTCAAGACACTGGCGGTCTGGCACTTGGAATGCGCCGATTATATCATATCATCATGCTATCTATATCATTTTCATATCATTCATAGACACCAGATTTAGTTCTGTTTGCTCGTCGATTGCGAATGTTTGCTGCACATTTTGTCTGGCGTTGATAACTTAGACGGTGAAAGTGTAAATCACAGATTAAACTACTAGTACTGACTACTGAGTAATGCTAGCAATGAGGTGTTAATTAGACATGATGCTTGGTATTCATATTGTAAAAGCTTTCAATATTAAATGGACCATCTGATGCTTGGTATTCATAGTTTCATACCGGAGAAGTTTACAGACACATGTGTGTTGCTTGAAAATTTTTTCGATGAATGTGAGTCAACTTCGTTTGCTTTAGATTTCAAGAAAGAGCTGAGGTCTCTTAATAGAGAATTACAACTGCATTTGCTGGAGCTTGCTGATGTACTTGTTGATAGACCATCGCAATATGCTAGGAGAGTAGAAGATGTCTCACTTATTTTCAAGAATATACATCACCTTCTCAATTCACTGCGTCCTCACCAGGTTTGTTATGTTGCTCAATGCATTTTATGAATTTTAATCCATGTTACAGTATCAAGTTATTTAGCTAAATAACGAATTTGGTAGGGGTAACCTAATTCGTAGTTAGCGATGGATAACTATCCGTCACTAAACAACGAATTAGGGCGTTCCAGCCCTAATTCGTAGTTTAGCGACGGATACTACTGTTTTTTTTTTTAAATTATTTTATAATTCTCACCTGTTTTTTCAACAAATATAATAGTGATATGTCACAAAGGGGAAATTGCATTAATTATCAACAACGATTCGTCCAAAAATCAAATTATCCAAAATAAAGTCTACATATCCGAATATAAATCCAATTATCCAACAAAGTAAAAAGTAGCATAGTATCCAAAACATCACAACATCACTAAGATGAGGGGCCGGAGGTATTCTGGCTCATATACAAGCGGCAAAGCTCTTCCATCCTCTGATTCATACGAACCTGCTCATCCCTGAGATTTCCAATCTCAGTCTGGAGAGGAGTCACTACTTCATTCACCATCTACTCGACCTGCCCCTGTGTGTAAACACCACCATGTCCCTGAGATTGCTACTGGGACACGGAGAAGCTCTGCGTCGGTGTCTCGCCATAACTACCAAGACCATAAACCCGACCCTTGTTGTCGGGTGGGTTGACCTGTAGAAAGATCCGGTCTTGTTCTTCCACGGATAACTCCTCACCCTCGAGTAGCCTCTCCGCAATGATCCGCTCCACCTCACTCTGTAATAGTCAAGTGTATACGAAATGAGCTACAATTTCATATTTAATTTATAATACACATGCATATACAACTGTAACACTTAGCAAATACACATACCGCAATAAGCTCGGGCTTCTGGTCCACCCAAATGCCGTTCTTGAACTTCCCCATCTTCATTTGCTCTAGGCAAGTCTTGGGTTGGTTCAGGTTCAGCTAAAGAACATTATATATTGCAACAAGTAGTTAGTAAGTTGGTAGGAATGCAAACAAGTGGTAAATTGGTATATATGAAAGCAATACACATGTACAAATCATGTTGTAATCAGAACACACATATATATACTTACCGGCATCTGGCGATCAGTGACAACAGCTCGTGACCCGAAGTGATGCTCGCGAGCCTCCTTACCATCTCATGGCTCGGTCGTTCTTGTAGGACTGATCCTCGACGTGATTCATGCTCTAATACTCATGCCACATAGCCCACTCTTCGTCCCCAATATGCCTATACTGTGGCGGCTTTCCTTTCTCTCGGTATTTTTTCATGTCAGCCACCATATGTCTATACAGGTCAGAGCCTAAACTCTCGAAAACAGGCCACATCTGGGGAATAAGGCCAGTCGGAATGTAGTATTTTTTCTACATTCCAATTCCATTCAAAGTAAAAATTAATGCCCCAAGGTCACAATTTCAAGATAAACAATGGTGCATTTCACCCAAGTAAGTGACTAACATACCACACAAATTGTCCTAAAATTTACTAACACAATGGTGACTAACATATCACCCAAGTAAGTGGCTAACATACCACACAAATTGTCCTAGAATTTACTAACACAATGGTGACTAACATATCACCCAAGTAAGTGGCTAATATACCACACAAATTGTCCTAGAATTTACTAACACAACGGTGACTAACATATCACCCAAGTAAGTGGCTAACATACCACACAAATTGTCCTAGAATTTACTAACACAATGGTGATCACTAACATATCACCCAAGTAAGTGGCTAACATACCACACAAATTAGTAAACTAGTTCATTAATCAATTCTCTCTACAAATAAAGCATTGCAACATTTACCACAACAAATTGTAACATTTAAGCTTACCCGAAGCTCATCAAAGTAGAGGTGCTTGCCCTCACCTCGAAGTGTGCTCCACTTTTCGCCTCCCTGGCCCGGCAACTCCCTCCTAAGCTTGAATATCTCATGCAGGTCGTCTGAAGATTGCTGAGGCCACAACCTGCAGTTATGAATGACATATAGAAGAGTACATATATTTATTAGACAATTCATGTGACATATATATAAACACTTATCTTAAGTTATGTTCTACAAATGTATATATAATACTTACTTCCTCCTGCCATTAGGGAACAACACCAACTTCCCCTCCCACGTAGCACCATCGACGATCTCGGTATATGGACACCAACAAAGTGATCATCGCCCTGGCCCATAACCACCACCAGACGTCCCCATGCTCGATCCACTGGGAGTCTGACTAACGTGAGAGTAGTTGCCCGATCCACCAGGGCTACTCTCAGCAGTCAGTGGTGAACCTTGGGTCCCACTAGAGCTGGGAATCTGGTAACTACACTTTCTTTGTCGGGGCATCTGCAAAGAGCACATGACAAACACAAACAAATTGTATTAGTATAAATGAAGACATGAATTGGCATGTAATGGGAAAAGTAAGCATATAACAATTGTTAGGAAATTTTGTTAGATATTTTGTAAAGAATATCTGTTTAGTTTTTATCAGCAACATGATGACTTATCTTAGTTTCAGAAAGGTGATTAGTACTCTTGGTTCACTTGAACATTGTAAAAGAGGAAACCCACTAAAAATGATAGTTTAGTAAATCTTGTATAGGATGTTAGGTCTCAAAATGTAATTTTTATTTTATGAAGAGAAGACCAAGAAGAAGACATCCAAGCAGAATAAGTTCAACGACATTGAAGATTTGAAGACTGCACAAGTTTACTGAAACAGTTTTACAGATACCTTCGCCAGATATCTTGAAGACACGAATGGTTTTAAACAAACTGTGTCGCAAGAGATATCTGAGAAATAAAAGGTCTATCTGAAAACAAGGAAAGTGTCCACAAATATCTACACTCAGATACCTTGAGCCTTAACCACATTTCTGAAGAAGAAATATATATTGCAAACAAAGTTGTTTCAATTTAAGTGGTATCTGAAGATTGAAGATAAGGACGTGCTAAGAATCAGAGAAATCTGAACAAGGTAGTCTCTGATACAAAGCATAGTTCCGTTGGCACTACAGGACAAAAAGTATAGTACAAAGCATTAATCGCATCGACATGAGATGTCGAACAAAAGCAACGGTAGCTCAAGAAGAAGACAAAACTCACATAAAGATTATACACAGATATCAATAGTTTGAATTTGAGCCTAACGGATACTATTCAACGGCATTCAAATTCATCTATAAATATCAACACTTAGACTGTTTGAGAACACACCTTTGAACATACAGAACTTACATCTCAGATATCTTACTCTCTCAAACAAAACTACTTACCCTCAAGCTTTCTGTTGTGACCAAAGCCTCTGATTCTTAACTAGCACTGAAGTTCTAAGTGTCCTGATCCTAAACAAGCAAAGCTATCTGTGAAAGAGTTGAATCGAAAGATCAACTATCTGAGATTCATTCTCTTGAACAGATATCATAAGACTTGGGTAAGTAAAAACGAACAAGATACCATACGCTGAAAAGTGTATTAAGTAACTTGATTCACAGAGCTATCTGATTAACTGAAAAGTTATTAAGAAGCTCATCTGACAAACTCAAACCGAAACCAACACCATAACTGGCGTGGAGTACAGGAAGTACTTAGTTTGGAAAATCAGGGAATAACTCCAAGGTTAACGGAGTAGAGGAAGTACTTGATTTTGGGAAAATCAGGGAATAACTCCAAGGTTAACGGAGTATAGGAAGTACTTGATTTGGGAAACTAAGGAACAACTCCAAGGTTATTGAGTATAGGAAGTACTTAGCTTGGGAAGCTAGGGAATAACTCAAAAAGGTTTCTGAGTATAGGAAGTACTTGGCTAAGAAAGCCGGGGAACAACTCAGGGGGAACAACTCAGGGGGAACATTTGGTTGGGAACGATTTGTTTAAGGGATTTTAAGAATAGGATCATTGTAAGGTGACCTCAATAATATATTCTAGTGAATTCTAGGTCTTTGGAAGACCGAAGTGGATTAGTTGGAGGATTACGCCACCTCCAGATACCACTATACTTGCTGTGTTATTTACATTTCTGTACTTACTTTTCAGCAACACACACACACACTTTAACTGTTTCTGCACTTATCTATCTTAAGTCTTCCGCTCTCTGAATCTAAGTATCAGATATCTTTACAGATATCTGAGAAATTTTGTTTATCGACAAAATTTTTAAAAGACTATTCACCCCCCCCCCCCCCCTCTAGTCTTTTACTTTGTCGTTATCTGGACCAACAAGTGGTATCAGAGCAGGAGGTTCACCAGCCTTCTGCACTGAACCTAGATCCCCAGATAGGTGAAGAAACTTTGTCCATTTTCGAGGACTATTTAATTTGTGTGTTAAGTGTGCAGGTATGTCTCTGAGTGATGCACCAGTTCTCAAACCAGAGAATTACGAGAAATGGAAAAATAACATGATGCTCCACCTTGAAACCATAAGTGACGAAATGACGAAGTGATAAAGAATGGCCCAATAGTCATTCAACAACTTAAACAAGTCATGGAGGTTTCTAATGGTAGAGACAGAGATCAAAACGAAGGATCTTCACAAACTGATGCGTCAACTAGTGGAAGATCCACCAGTCAAGTTATTTACGAACCAAAGCCCAGAGAACTCTGGACATCAGAAGATGCCAAGAGAAATCGTCTGGATGGTCAAGCTCGTAATATCATCATCAGATCGACACCTGAGCACATACAGTGTAAACTGTGGGGTGCTAAAACGGCGAAAGTTGTCTGGCAGCTGAATTGAAGAAATCTGTGCCGGAACTGAGAAAACCAAAGAAAACAAGTTCGAAGTTCTCAAGTTGAAATTTCAAAATTTCAAACAAGGACCCACTGAAACTTTGGAAGAACTTGATTTCAGATTTACCACTCTCATGAGTGATATGGCAGCACTTGGGAAAAGCAATAGATACTCCCAGTCAGAGAAGATTAAGACTATTGTCAGAAGTCTTAACCACAACTGGGAGCATACTAAATTCTTTTATTTTAACCAAGGAATGTCAAATATCACTCCAGTGGAACTTTTCTCTCATCTTGCTACGATTGATTATGAGACAACTCAAAGAGAACAAACAACTGAAAAGTTGCAGAATGTTGCTCTAGTTACTCAAGGAACTTCTGAAAAGAAGAAAAACAAGGAAGAAACTGAGGATGCCTTTGCTGCAAAGCAAATGAGCAAATATGTCAGTCGAGAAATTGAGAGAAGAAAATCCAAAGAGATGTTGAAAAAGCATCTAGGCTCAAACTATCACCAGTACAAAAGTATGCAAAGCTCGCTGAACAAGCCAGCCCAGAAAGCTTCATGTACTGAGGAAGCAGAAATTGGAAACGATATCTGTTTCTATTGTCAAAAGCCTGGTCACTTCAAGAAGGATTGTCCTGCCTTCAACAAACTAAAGACAAGTGACAGGAAAGATAGAAGAATCTTCAGAAGAAGCCAGAAAGCTTTACTAACTGAAGAGAGAAAGAAAATCCAAACTCAACTGGATGCTCTAGATGTTGAGACAGACTCTGAAGATGACTCAGATGACTCAACCTTACCATCACCAGAATTATGTGGAGTTACTCACGATGTAATCGACTTCGGCCTCAAGAAGAATGAAATGTGCGGAGTTGCTGAGATTGACGGTCCAGACATCTCTAACATTGAAAACTGTCTTATGGCTGATGAGGTAACACATACTTCTTGCTATACTTATGAAAGTGATGAAGAAGAAATTAAAGATCTAGAAAATCTCAGAAAGGAACTCGATATCTATGAAAGAGAATTTCTAATGATCCGAGCTAGATCCGAAAATCTCGAAGAAGAAAAGAATTTTCTTGAAAAGGAAAATTCTCAATTGGTTAAGATATCTGAGAAAAAGGATGCTGAAAATGCATTTCTCAAAGCTCAGATATCTGAGACTGAAAAGTCACATAAAGAAGCAATGGCTGAATTGCGAAAGAAAGTTGAAGATCTTCTTTCTGAAAACAAGGAACTCAAAAAGAAAGAATTATCATTTCAATCTTATGCCAAAGCTAGTGACACTCTTACTGAAGTACAATCTTACTTAAGATATCCTTCAGAAAAGAAAGGACTTTGGCTGAATGCACAAACAGAATGTTCTACCACTCTGAATAAGAGTAAGGAAAGAAGAACATTTGTAAGTACTCAGCAAGATGGTTCCCATACAATCTATAGTATTGGTCAGAAAATGAAGATTGTAGACAAAGGAAAGGCAGTTGCGACTAATCCTTTGTGGGAAAAACAAGTCAAACAGAAAACTGTTGGGCATGTTTTTGAAAAGAAACATAACACTGAAAAGTGTAAACACCCACAGTGCTATGTCTCTAAAAAGGGTAGAATTGCAGGAGCTGGCAAATTCTCCCATGTCACTTTTTCTGGAAAGAAATTGGACCAACCAGAGACTAGCAAAGCTGCTGAGAATAGATCTCAGATAGCTTCAAGTGCTCGAAACGGTATTGTCTATAAAGGCATCGGAAAACAACTTGCTCATGAGTACAAGCAGGAGCAAGAACGATGGCTGAAAGCTAGAATTGCTCAAAGCAATTATCAGAAGTGGAAGTTGAATCAGGCCACTGAAAATCTGAATGCCAGGGCTAGAAGAAATCTGGCTAGGAAAGAGAAGTTTGCTGAAAAGCAAACTCAGAAACCTGACAGGTATCTGAAAGCACCAAATGGAGCACCTAGGAACACACCAAGGAAGAAAATAATTCTTACTACTGATAACTTTCATTCAAATGGAATTCCTCCGTATGTTCCAGTCAGACAAAAGAATATTCCAAAGAAATTCATTCAAAAATGGATTCCTACTGGAAGATCTTTTGATCCTGACGGTTCCATCAAAGATATGAGAACCTAATCTCCTGTTTCCTGTTATGTGCAGAATGCTTCTTGGACTAAAGCACAATGGCTATTTGATAGTGGATGCGGAAAGCACATGACTAGAGACAAAGCAAATCTGATCGATTACAAAGCCTGCAACACAGGACCAGATATCAGATTTGCTGGAGGAGAATTAAATCCCTCTCTGGGATTTGGCAACGTCAAATTGGGTTCATTAACAATCACTGACGTATTACATGTTAAGGATTTGAAATACAATCTATTTAGCATGAGCCAGTTTGCAGACAAAGGTTTTACTGTAAAATTCAAAGCAAAGTACTGCAAATTTATTGATAATGAGTCAAAGCAGACAGTCTTGGTTGCTCGGCGAAAAGGTAGTCTCTATGTTGCCGATTGGGCTTCTGCCACAACTGAAGAATGTCTCATGGTGAGTCAATCAGGTCACACAGAAGAGCATTGGTTATGGCACAAGAGAATGAGTCACTTGAATTTCAAAACTCTGAACAAACTTGCCAAGAAAGAGTTAGTGGTTGGTCTTCCCAAAACATCTTTCAGAAAGGATGGTATTTGTTCTGCCTGTCAGATGGAGAAACAATCCAAGATCTCCTTCAAGTCCAAAACCAGACACTCTAGTGTTAGACCACTGCAACTTTTACACATGGATCTTTTTGAATCATCTGTAACAAGTTATGCAGGAAAGAAGTATGGTCTGGTTGTTGTAGATGACTTCTCAAGATTCACTTGGGTTGTCTTTCTGAAACATAAATCTGATGCCAGGGTGGAGATACCAAACTTGCTGAAAAAGCTTGAAGTCATGAAAAATGACAAGGTATCTGCAATCAGAACAGACCATGGTACTGAGTTTATCAACCAGTACATAAAAGAGTTTTGTACCTGCAAAGGTATACAACACCAGCTTTCCTCTGTAAGAACACCGCAACAAAATGGTGTTGCAGAAAGGAAAAATAGAACCCTTAAAGAAGCTGCAAGAACAATGCTAATGACCTTTGAAATAAGTGAAGTTTATTGGGTTGAAGCTGTGAATACAGCCTGCTACACTCAGAACAGATGTTTGATAAACAAACACCATGACAAGACCCCCTATGAAATCTTGGTTGGTAGACCCCCAAATATCAAACATCTAAGAGTATTTGGTTGTAGATGTTTTGTTCTTAGCAATGGAAAAGAGTATCTGAGAACATTTCAACCAAAGGCAGGTGAAGGTGTACTTCTTGGTTATTCTATTAATAGCAAAGCATACAGAGTTTACAACAAAAGAACAAAGAAGATTGAAGAATCAGTTCATGTTGTATTCTATGAAGGAAGTAAGAAAACACCTCTTATTGATGAACTCTCAGAAAGGTTCACAGAACTAATGATAAAGGATTCTGAAGAAGAATCCTCAGAAAGGAAAAACATCATTGTGGAAAATGAGGATGACTCTGACGTAGAAAAGCATGAAATGCCTAGTAACAACCAGATGACTCACAGACATGATGAAGAATTTCCTAAGAAACTTCCAGAAATGGAACAGGTTACTGAGAACCTTCATCATGAAGAGGTATCTGAAAATGAGACTGCTGAAATGCAAGTTCCAGATATCTCTAACACTAAAAAAGTGTCAGATATCCATGGCATTTCACATGTGTTAGATATCTCAGATACTGAAAAAGTATCAAATCATAATCTTAGTGATTCACATTCAAATCACTTGGATATTGATCCTACTAGCACTAAACCTATGATGAGATGGATCAAAGATCATCCTGCAAAGGATATAATTGGACCAATTAATCAAGGTGTTAGGACTAGGAGAGCAATAGCTGAAAATGCTACATCTCTCTTTGGATGTTTCATCTCAAATATTGAACCGAAAACTATAGAAGAAGCATTAGGAGACCAAGACTGGATCTCTGCAATGCACGAAGAACTGGATCAATTTGAGAGAAACAAAGTCTGGAAACTAGTTCCATTTGTAGAAGGAATATCTGTGATTGGAACTAAGTGGGTTTTCAGAAACAAAATGAATGAAGCTGGTGAAATAACCAGAAACAAAGCAAGATTGGTTGCCAAGGGATTTACCCAGACTGAAGGTCTAGATTTTGATGAGTCATATGCACCAGTTGCCAGATTAGATGCAATAAGACTCTTTCTAGCCTTTGCAGCTCATAAAGATTTTAAAGTTTATCAGATGGATGTAAAGAGTGCATTCTTGAATGGTGAACTTACTGAGGAAGTTTATGTTGAGCAACCACCTGGCTTTGAAGTTTCTCAGAAAGTAGAATGGTCTATGAACTACAGAAATCTCTATATGGACTGAAACAGGCTCCAAGAGCGTGGTATGACACTTTGGCCAAATACCTTCTGGAAAGTGGTTTCAAGAAAGGTGAAGTTGATAAAACTTTATTTACCTTAAATCATGATGGGAAACTACTCTTAGTTCAAGTATATGTGGATGACATTATATTTGGATCTAAGGACAAGCAACTTTGTGATGACTTTGCAAATCTCATGAAAAACAAGTTTGAGATGAGCATGATGGGAGAAATGAATTATTTCATAGGATTGCAAGTCAAGCAACTCAATGATGGAATATTCATTAGTCAAACAAAGTATGCAAAAGATATGCTCACAAAGTTCAATCTTAAGCCTTCTGAAAAGAATGCTAAGATACCTATGAGCATAGGAACCAAAATGACCTATACTGAATCAAATAAGAGTGTTGAAGAACATAAGTATAGGAAATTGATAGGTTCACTACTTTACCTTACTGCAAGTAGACCTGATATTCAATATGCGGTTGGAGTGTGTGCTAGATTTCAGACAAATCCAATGCAATCACACTACAACATTGCTATGAAAATATTAAGGTATGTAAAAGGTACATTAGATGTAGGTCTGTGGTATCCCAAAGAAAGTGGATTGAGTTTAGCTGGTTACTCAGATGTTGATTATGCTGGATCATTGCTTGATAGGAAAAGTACCTCAGGAACTTGTCAGTTTTTGGGTACTAGAATTATCTCATGGTTTAGCAAGAAGCAAAACTCAATTGCAACTTCTACCACAGAGGCTGAATATATTGATGCTGGTTGTTGTGCAACACAAATTTTGTGGATTCAACAACAACTTAAAGACTATGGACTCAATGAAGAGAAAACTCCCATTTTATGTGACAACACAAGTGCTATTGCAATTACGCAAAATCCTAAGTTTCATGCCAGAACTAAGCACATTGATGTTAGACACCACTTCATTAGAGACCATGTAGAAAAAGGCAATATAGAGATACTCAAGATTGGCACTGAAGACCAACTTGCAGATATCTTCACTAAGCCACTACAAGAAAGTAGATTCTTAGCCTTAAGACACAGTCTTGGACTATTGGAACTACCTTCGAACTGAAAAAGTTCAGTTATCTGGAACGGGGATCCAGAAAAGAGAAAAGAGAAATCTGGAATGGGTATCCAGAAAAGAGAAATCTGAAACGGGTATCCAGAAAAGAGGTATCTGGAACAGGCATCCAGAAGAGAGAAAAGAGAACTCTGGAACGGGTATCCAGAAGTCAAAAGGCTAAAGAGTAAAAAGACAGCTTAAGATCTCTGAGACAGGAACTCAGATATCTGGGTCATTCAGTAAAACAGGGAACACAAAAGGAGAATAGTACACCTATATGTAGTCAACTACTCTCTTGAAATTCGCATTATTTCTATCTTTGTGAAAAACATGGAAAAATCCTAAGTATGAGATAGACTCAGACACAAATAGTGTTCTTGGTCATACAGAAATATGATTCAGATAGCAAATAGCCAAAATTCATTAAATGGGCACAATTACATTTGTTGATTATGATCATTGCTGGAGAAGCAATGGTGAACCTTGATGAATTTGAGCGTTTGATCTATACGGCAGAGATTAATTCTCAGAAAATAGTGGACTGTTGAAATTCCGACAAGGGCCACTTTTGCATTTAATGCCGAACTAGCTTTTGCTCACGCCTGCTTGCAAATCACAGATACGTACACACAAAATCAATTTGTATGTATATGTCTGTTGAAATTCTATTGCTATATATATAGGATTTTGGCAAAGGAAATCACTTTTACCTAATCCGAAAATTCATCTTGCACCAAAATAGCAATTTCTTCTCTTGATTCTCTGCAAACCCTCTAAAATCTCTGCAAATCAAGATTAAGTTTTTCTGAAAAGAATCACTGAATCAAATCTCTTTCAAACACCAATGTCAATTCACTATATAAAGAGATGGCCCCCAAGAACTCTTCTACTCAGAAATCTCAATCCTCTACTGGTACTGCTGAAAAGCAAGCACCAGAGTTGGTTATTGTGAACAAACGATTGATAGGTGATTTCAATCCTGACCATTGGACTTCAAATCACAGAATGATTTGGGGTGGTGCCATGGTTGAGGAATATCTCACAGCCGCAATAGAAACCCAAACTGACAGAAAGCTAATTCTTGACATGCTTGAAAAGGCACAAATCAAGGGTTTTCTATCTACTCGCCCAAGTGGAATTTCATCACTCGATGTGTTGGAATTCTACAACAACTCCAGGATAATTTCCTGTGTTTCTGAAGACACTGAAATAGTGTCTATAAAAACCTCAGTCCAAGGAAAGGAAATCTTTCTGGACTTAACAACTTTCTGTAAGTTGTTTGAGGTTCAAAATCTTGAAAAGGATTTTGAAATTAACACCAAGGATGATGATCTCCTTGAAGGTGTTAAACAACTGTATAGTGACGTGTGTGATCTTGAAAAACCAGATACACCCACTGAGTTCAAGCTTGCTGACATCCGAACCAGACATCTAATGGTTCACTGGGATGTTTTAGCCTGCATTCTTCACAGATGCTTTGATGGTCTACAAGGAGGTGCTGACCAGATAAGCCAAGAACGATGGATCATGATGTTCTTGCTGAATCAACAAGACAAAAGGCTGGAAAACCCTTTCAACTGGGGAAAGTACGCCTTCATGAAATTTGTGAAGAAGGTTCAAGGCTTCGAGCCTAAAATCGCCAAAGGACTAGCTGAGCCAAAGGCCACAGTAAACTATGGTCTGAAAATTTGCTACTTGCTGGAGAAGCTTGGCATTAAGCTCAGAGAGACGGCTGAAATAGCCAACATCAATCTACTCTACAAATATGAGTACACGAACATGATGAAAAAGGTTGCTGGGTCTCAGAAAGGTTCAAAGAAGCGAAAGTCTGAAAAGATATCTGAAGAAAGGTTGCGACCAAGAAGCCCAGAACTTCAAGAAAGAAGTCTGCTGGCAAAACAGAAGACATAACCACTAAGGTTGTCAATTCCCAGATATCTGCAGCAATGGCCGATGAACCCATAAAGGCAGATGAACTCATAAATGCTGCAAAAGAGTTCACAGCTACTGAACAAGTAGACTCAGCAAGAGAAAGTACATTTAGAAATGTTAAGACGATTGCTGAATGCCTTGCTGATGAACTTATTAATGCTACCAAATCAGGAGAAGATCACCAAGCCCCATCTGCAGAAATCGCAGGAGTAATGGACCAATCAGTTCCCAATGCTGATGAGAGCTCTGACGATGAAGATGATCAACTAGTCATCTCTCAAGTCCTACAAAGAGCAAAAAGGGCTAAGGTTACTGAACAAGTAACTGGTGATAAGGTATCTGAAGAAGAACCTACACCACAGGTTGCTGAACCTATAACAAAGGTTGTTGGTGCAAAGACATCATCAGGGAATATTTCCTATGCACAACTACAAGCAGCCCTGATGAGTGGTAATTTAGTACTGGCTGATAATGATGAAGATGCCAAGTCTAAAAGTCTGGAAGAATGTTCAACTGATCAATCTTCTGCATCCAGACAACCATAACAACCACAAACACAACAGCCACAAGTGGTTGATGAAATGGTAAATGAACTCCATTTTGAATTACCAAAGAATGCAAGATGTCAAGAAAATCCTGCAAAAGAGCAGTTCCCCAACTCAATGAGAGGATCAAACTATGTTTTAAAAGTTTTAAGGAGGTTGAGCCGTCACCCTCTAAAAAGGTTCAACGGTCGGACCGGTTCAAATGGATAGAGCAGATATATATATATATATATATATATATATATATATATATATATATATATATACATATATATATATACATATATATATATATATATATATATATATATATATATATATGTGACCATACATATATATATAAATATATATATAGATATATATATATATATAAACATAAAGATTCAAATCATCATAAAAATGACATCAAAGATCAAACCATTAAGTCATCCACATTACAATCATAAAATGCTAAAATCCCAAAGATCAAACTCAACAATAATACGAGAGTTCAAAGCATAATTAGAATGTCTTAAGGTTGCAAAAGAAATAAAAGTGAACAACTAATGTCAAATGGCGCCATCATTTGGTGCCTCATCCTCGTCCAACAAGTTCTCAATGCCATCCAAGCCTATGTTTCCAAAGTTGTCCAAATCAACATCATCGTTCTCATTTGTTGCAACATTTTCTGCATTTCCTAAATACAAAATATATAGATTATATAATGACTAACAAAATGAATAACTAATAAATAGAACGTATAAACCCAATGGAAAACTCAAAATATACATAACAATTAACTAGTACCTCTCAAAGTTGTGGATTGTGAAGCATCACCATCACTACTTGGAATAGGTGTTACCATAAGTTCACCTTCTTGACCTTCAATGTCATCATCAACAATCCAAGAATCCACCTTATCGATGCATTCATAATCAAGTGGATCAAACATGTCCATTTTATTTTTACAACTACAATGACAAAGGGAAAAGTAATTTTGAGTTAGGAATCATAATGACTAATCCAAGATTAATAAAACAAAATGATCACATATACAAAGATAGACATACCGATCTTGCAAGCGCAAATTGTAATGGACATAAACAAGATCATTCAACCTTTCATGCTCCAATCTATTCCTCTTCTTAGTATGAATGCGCTCAAATACACTCCAGTTACGCTCACACCCGGAAGAAGATGATGTTTGACTCAAAATTCTCACGGCAAGCTTCTGTAACCTCGGTGCGGAGGTGCCCCATACTCTCCACCATTCATCTTAAAAAAACGTATTTGAAAATAAGTAACAAACACATATACATTAACAAAAGTTACAATATGCCAATAGGTATCGATAATTATAAGTTGACATAATATACAAAATGTAAAACAACATACCTGGAGAACTGGTTTTTGCTGAAGCCCTAGCTAATGCATTTGAAAATGAACCCATACCCTCACGAAATGTGGCAATCTCATCGATTACTTTAGGATCTTTATAATAGTCTTGAAGGATCAAAAGCAAACCCGAGAAAGCTTGAGAAGGTATTGAATGATCGGGATCATACTGAAATGCAGGATTCAACCAATAAGCAGCTCCATGAAGAGGCAAATTCAACATTCTTTCAAACCTTTCATCAATAACATTCACAAATGGGCTATACTTAACTTCATCACCTTTGAACAGCTCTTTTATTCCTCTAATGGCTCTCTCCAACCCCTCATAAACATAGCCTAAAGAAGGCTTCTCATCCGTGTCACAAATGCGCAGAAGTCGCATAAGAGGTTCCAAAATCTTCACCACAACATTGCAATTACTCCAAAACCTGCTGTTCAAGACCACTTCTCTAACTGCCTTACCTTTGTCATTGTTACAATTTTCACGAAACTCAGGACACAAAACCAAGGCCTCCAAATCTGCTCTATGCTCATAAAGACTCTTCAAGGCAATGAAATTTGTACCAAACCTAGTAGCTGCAGGCCTAACTATTTCAGTCCATCCAGGTCTAGCTCTCAACCAACCAAGACACCATTTGTTGTTGTAAAAGAAGCTAGATATTTTAGAGCCAAATGTGACACATGATGAAACCGATGTGAACTTGCCAATATCTTCCAAAATCAAATTCAGACAATGAGCAGAACATGGTGACCAATAAATTTTTGGATATCTCTCATTCAACAAATTTCCAGCACCCTTATAGTTAGCCGCATTATCAGTTACTAGATGAACAACATTATCAGGCCCTACAATCTCCACTATACTTGCAAACAGATCACGCAAAAGTGTGGAACTTGACTTGACACGAGATGCATCAAAAGACTTAATAAATGACACACCATAGCGACTATAAACTAAAAAGTTTATCAAAGGCCTGCTACTCTGATCTTTCCATCCATCCCCCATTATTGTACACCCACTATCAATCCATTTAGCACGAAGTGCGTCAATAGACAATGTAACTGATGTTTTAGCCTCTTTCAACAATGGAACTCTCAAAGCATGATAATTAGGAGGAGTATAGCCAGAACCCATAGACGCTACCTTCTCCATAGCGGGTCTAAAAAACTTAGAATTCATAGCATTTATAGGTATGCAAGCATCATAAAACCAATTTGCCAAAGCCATATCAGTGTCATGCTTTCTTTCTTTAGTTTTCCATGCACATTTTAAGCTAGGTTGAGAAAGATTTACTGTTGCACCAGGCATCTTAAAGTTTCCAACAGTTTTTTTTCCTTTTATTCACAGCATCAGCACTCAAATCATTTGGCAATAAGATTTCAACTTCTTCTCCAGCTATATCACAAGTATCCGGTTTGCCTCTATTCTTTTTAGAGTTTGCATGTTCATCTATTAACCTTCTCATTGCAATTATAACATCAGGTGGAACACTACGACAACTAGTAACATTTCCAGTTATTTGAGCTAAGTGTTCTTTCATCCTATGGATACCTCCACCACCAAATCTTTTATGACAAAAATTACATTCAAGAGTGATCTTCTTACCGACTACTGTTACATCGGTAACATGCTCCCAAGCCGGATCCTGTTTTTGTCGGACATTAGCAAAGTGCTGCAGATCGCCGATGTTGCTGACTGAGTTGAAGGAGTAGAAGCAGCTCCAGATGGTACGGCATGGGATGCTGATTGAGAAGACTCCATACGCGCTGAGAATCAACACAACAAATGAGCAACACAACAAAATCGAAGTCGAAGTGCCAATTAATAACAATTACAGAACCAGAATTTGAAGAAAAAAAATCCACGTCGGTCCTTTCCACAAAACTCAAAATCCAATCACTTTCACAATATTATTCTATCTATCTGTTGAAATTTTTTAACTTAACTATATGCCTGCAAAGTCGCAAACTGAACGGAAGAAGCAGAAGAAAAAAAATCAAACCGAAAGAAGCAACGTACTGCCGTAAGAGCGGAAGAGATGGAAGATAAACCGGCATTGAACTGAACGGAAGAGATCGAACGGAAGAAGCAGAAGAACTGAAGAACCAGCAGAAACCGATCGAACTGAAGAACTAGCAGAAGCAGATTGAACGGAAGAAGAAGCGGAATCAGAGAACGGAAGCGTGTTTATCGAATCAGAACGGAAGCGTTTATCGAACGGAAGAAGAAGCAGAAGCCGATCGAACGGAAGAAGAAGCAGATCTGAAAGACAAATGACAAATCGATTCTGCAAATTGAAAAAGGAAAGGGGATTTTTCTTTTTTGGGGTTTTGCCGTTTTGCAAAACAGCCCCTCAAAAAAAAAAATTTAAGCGCCCAGACCCGTTGGAACCGGCGGGTCACCGGTCCAACCCGATTTTGGACCGATTTTTCCGGTTATGGGCCAAACGGTTTAAGGCCGGTTTTAGCCCTAATTGGGCCGTCCCATAGCGGTTTAGCGGTCCATCCGGTCGGACCCGAATTTTAAAACATAGGATCAAACTGAGGCGTCCACTCAGAATGATCAACCAGGGGAGGCAACTGAGTTGCATACTCAGGAAAGGTGTGAAGTACCAGAAACTTCAAGCAAAGAAACTGCACTGGGACAAGACGACCAATGTATAGAAAGGTCACAAGTTCCAGAGACCAATCAGCCTGAAACTGCTCAGGTAGATGACTGGTTTAACTCTTACCTTGTGAAATTTTTTATGCTAATAAATCTTGTCACTCATAGAAATTCTTTGTTACAGGCTGAGTTAGAAACACAAACACAAGAGGAAGCTGAAAAGCTTACCTCAGAAACTGAGAAGGAGGTTCCCTCAACCTCGTCTCTTAAGAAATCTGAGCCTGTGCCACAGGTGATAAACTGATTCTTAAAGAGAACACTTTTTCAGTAAAATGTTTTTGTGCTTAATCATTTTAAATGTTTCTAACAGGCTCCAACTGAGAAAGAGGAAGATAAGGCAGAAATGCCAGAGAAAAACCCAGAAACCAACAAGGTTTCTGAAGAACACATCACTGAGCCTTCTAACGTGAAGGTATATGAAAATCAAGTGACAAGTATTCTTCATCTTGGGTTATCTTATATCTCTTCAAAAATATTCAATACTTTCTACTTACAGGCTCACTCAGAAGTAGAAGTGCAAGGGGACAGAGTTGCGACATCCCCTGCACCTATGGAAATTGATGAGGCATCAAGGCCTTCATCACAAGAAAAGATTCCAGAGACTGCACAAGTCTCTGAGAGACAAGTATCTGAGCCTCCCATGGAGGTAATTGACCTCACAGATATCTGACTTGTCACTTAACGTTTTTCTTGATAAAATTCCTAAGTATTGTGATAATTTTAATTCTCAGGTTCAATAAAGAAAGGTTGTTGAGGACCAGACTTCAAAGTCTCCACCTCACAACAAGATATCTGAGACACCCATTGTCTCAGAAGTACAAGTATCTGAGCCTGATGTTCATACTCAGGTAACTCAGAAACTAAACTACACTTCTACTCAGATATCTACAAAAGTTTTGAAACTCACTCAAAACTCTTTCTTTCAGGCTCAAACAGATGCAAAGCAGGCTCCCGTTGATGAGAAAAGGGACCTACTTCCCTTCTTCAAGGCTCAAACACTGCCGAAGCACATCCAATGCTTCAAGAAATGGCAGAGGTTAAGGTGCTCCGATCTCTCTGAAATATTGAGAATCACAGATCACCCAACTAGACGAGCACGAGCTCTTGATTTGGAGACGTATATCCATGCGATGTTCCCTACCGATAGACACGCATAATTCTGCGACAAGGATTTCTCCAAAGAAGTGGCGATCGTTTGATACAGCCTTTGAGCAGCGGATGGTCGACAAGATTACGATGGCATTCAAGCCAATCGCCTGACTGCAATTTCTACCTTCCTAAAGTGATCAATCTTGTATCTGAAGATGACGAGGAGGAAGAAATAAACGAAAACGATTTTGATGAACCTCCCACTGACCATCACCACAAGGATGATAATGATAAAAAGGATGATGATGATGCCCCTGCACCAGGGACCGGAGGAATTTCATAGAGAAATATTGCCTCAACTGCTGAAAAGCAAATTGAGAGGGCAACACAGAAATCTCCGTCTCCATCTCCTCAGAAATCTACTCATCCATCTTCTCACCAACATCAAGTTACTACTGTACAAGAAGTTGAGCTTTTTGACGAAACCAATCAGAAAATATTGAATACTCAAACCAATCGCTCAACTCGACAAGCATTGGAAGAAGAACAACAGCTCCATCTTCAACTGGAAGATCAAATAGCTAAATCCAGGGACAAGCTTGATCAACTACAAGATCAATACCTCAAAGAAATGAATGCTTACTCAGCGGTTCAAGAGCTAAAGGATGCTGTGAATGCTAAAAAGAAAACACTCGGTACTGCAGAAGTATCTGAAGTCAAGCATGATGCTAAGGCTGCATCATCTTCAAAACAAGTACCATCCTCCTCCCAGAAAGGGAAGAAACCAATCTCTGAAATGGTTGCTGGACTCGACACAATCGATGAGAATGTCCAAGAGGATGAATATCACTGGGCTGATTACTCAGATGATGAAGAAGACAAGACTTTGGCAGAGCACCGCAATGAACATCTGGAGGTTTCTCACTTGAAACGGAAGCTGATTGCTCCTAATACTTTCAGCAAACTGCCAAACGTCCACTCCCATGAGTACATGAATCGATGTCAAGTACTGACACATCTGAAAAAGGAGTTGTCTTCACAAAACAAGGAAGTAATTGCCTCCGTCCCCTCTGAAATGAGAAAGTTCACTGAGCTCATCACTCAGAGAACAACTAGCATAGTCATTGCTCAGAAAGATCTGGGAATGATAAGGGACGACGATGCGTGTAAGGCCCCACTCTTTTACAACAAAACATATGAAATTATCAAAGTGTACTAGTGCGTCTAAAAGCTCACATGTTAAAATCCGTGGTATTTAAAACTTTTGAAACTAGTTCACACTCAACGATCGGAGCGTTAAAAACAATACATGATATTCATTGACTGAAAACATAACTTTGCAGCGGAAATAACATAACAGTTTAATATTTGAAATATAAGACTTTCTCATAAATGTACTGAATCAGCTTCAATCTTGATCTCCATCCACTCCAGCTCCAACATTACCTGAGGCTCAATAGGGCAAGGGTGAGTACCTACTTGTACTCGCAAGCAAGCCATACTAAAACACATAGCACATAAGCACATTCGTTTCCCTAGAAATCACATTGTGCATGCATAATAACATTAATATAAAAGGACCAATCATACTTTATAAGATACAAGTAACAACATACATACATCGATAATATTGATCGTCAATTCATTGTTGTTTGATTGGAAGTTGTCTTCTTCATTCCTTTACTTCAAAATCATCATGGTAAAACCATTGGACTTGAGTATTCATTCCTTGCCATTCATTAGAAGCTTTATTTTGATTCAAGCTCTTTTCTTGGCTTTAGCTAGAATCACTTTAGACATTCTTTTGATTCAAGCTCTTTTCTTGACTTTAGCTAGAATCACTTTATACTTCATTCTTTTACTTCTAGGATTCAATAGCTTAAACATTTGATTTGAGTTTCTTTCCTTTATCATTCGTTAAATCAATCATTTGATTTAAGCTCTTTTCATATCTTTAGCTAGAATCACTTTATCATTCTTTCTTTAAGGTGCCTAGGCAAGCTTCGCCTCATATTGGTATACGTGCATGCTCACCGTAGCAACATGCGTAAGACGCCTCGGCTCTCTTGTGTATACTCACCGTAGAAGTATACGTAAAACGCATCGGCTTTCGCCTCAGCTCTCTTGTGTATGCTCACCGTAGCAACATACGTAATACGCCTTGGCTCAATCATTAGGGTGTATATCCAATAGAGACACCTAGACATCCTTCTTATCCATTCTTTACTTTCACTCGTTCATCCATTTAACTTTTGAGAGAGTTTCTTGGGTCCCTTTTAAATATTTAGAAGAATAGTGAAAACAAGCGAGGAAGCTAGTGTAACTATTCCACTTCTTTTAAGAAAATGCTCTTGCTATAGTTCATCTTTAACATCTTTATTAACAATAGGTTGATAACACCAGTCAACTCACGTGCAGTCAACACATGGCATGCTAGAGGTCTAGTATTAACTATAATTCGTCCATAATTAAATTCTTATGTAATACTCCAATCATCAAACTTAGAGATTATGTCACTGCATACCACTAACATAACAATTGACTTCTTTGAAAATGATGTACATGAATTTCACAGGTCATTGTAGATAATCTAAATACATAACATATTAGCATATGATTTCTACCATAATAGCATGAAACCTTAAAACTTCACTTGCCTGCCTTGAGAAGAACGGACAAGACGGAAAAGAATTTAAAACGGGGAGGAAGAATAGCCCTCTGTTCGACACCAGATTATGGATGACTCCCTACTCCAAATGAAGATCCGTAAGGTGAAAGTATAGCACAGCCTGTTATCAATATTTTCTCCAAAAATCGTCTTGATCCAACGGTTAATGAACTGGGAATTTACTTTCGAATACGACTGCGCTGTGCAGAAAAACTGGGCGAAAACAGCTTTGCAAAACCGAACGAAAATGAAGAGAATGAAACGTTGGTGAAGGAAGAAAGAAAAGGATTTGGCAGCCTGCGTTTTGTGTGTGTGTGTGTGTGTAGTGATGATCATAATAATAATGTTGAAGACAATTGGTGGTGGACAATAGCATGGCTGAGTTGGTGAAAAGATTAAAGTGAGGCAAAGAACATGGCATGAAGAAAGAATGGAAAGAAAAGATGATGAAGTAGGTTTCATTGTCACATGGCTGCATAATCTTTCACTCCCATTTGCACCAAATTAATACTATAAATTTGTGCGGTTCATATTACGGTGTCCGTTCTTTCATAGGAACTCGTTTGGTTCGAGAATTTGGAGAAGGCTAAATCATACGCTCTAACTAGCTCGTGTTAGAACGTGGTAAATCGTCACTTGAATTTTCGGGTCGTTACAATGCGTCTTTAGCTGAAAAAGCTTTTCAAGAGGCAAATTACACTGCTGGAAAAGCAGATGCTATCCTAGGCCCATTGGCAGAGCTCACTGATAAGGACAATGGACTTATCAAACAAAATCAGGAGCTCAAAGTCGAACTTCATCAGTTGGTTTCTGCCTACAATCTCTTACAAGGACATTTTAAGTCTCTCTCAGATTCCTTTATGAGACTTAGCCAGCCAACAATGACTAAGGGGGAAGGATTGTACAAATCTGGACCTCAAAGTCAGGGGGAATGGGAAGAAGGAGAAAGAAACAAGAAGAAATCTGAAGCTGGTGCTGCTCAGAAAGGAAGAAGAACAAAGAAAACTTCCCAGCCACCACTCAGAATCAATGAACCCTCCTCAAGCCAAGCTGCTTTGTAAATAGTAGCTGCTTCCTAGAAACCCACCGAAGGAACTAAAATGATAACAAGGGCCAGAGCACAGAAACCTCCAAGGAGTACCAAGGCTCCAAGGAGAAGACAAGTTAAAGGGATTGATGTCTCTGAAAGGAGGAGGAGGAGGAGGAGGACAAATCAAGTCCCTGGGCAATGAAGAAGGCTGTAAACCTCTCACAAGATTCAATCTTGATGATGATGAAGAATCTGATGAAGATGAAGCTCCTCTTCATAGAAAAAGGAAATTTGAAAGCCTAAATGAGCCCATAGCTGCAAAGTCACTAGCAACTAAAACACCCTCTGGAAATACCAAGTCTATCCAGGGAGGTAGTTCTTCAAGCAACAACCCCCAAAGAGAATTCAAGACAGAAAAGGAACAGACTAAGAGCTGAACAAAGACAAAGTCAACTTCCACTCGGGCGGAAGAAGCCAAAATTGAGTATTTGAAGCATGACAATGATTCCTCTGTCTACAGGTGCATCAATCAGAAGAATGGCTATTGGATTCTGGAACTTAAGCATCTACTAGTAAATTCAAGATTTCCAGAACCAATCCATAAACAACTTATGGCATGGAGAAAAGACAAGCCAACCTTGATCAACACCAATCACATTAAAGCATGGTTGGATTTTGAAGTTGTCAAGAGAACTGAAGCCATGAAGAAGGACCTCTCTGATGAATGTCCATATGGAAAGCCAGATGATGTGCATGCAATCAATATTATGGAGCAGCACAAGTGCTAGACTTGCTGTGGAACCCTATGAATCGTTCTATCTAACTGAAGATCAATACAAGGGTGACATCAGATATCTGAAGATTATCTACGAATATTTCAAGCTTTCAGATATCAGAATAGAGCGTGCCTGGAAGTGGGGAAAGTATCTGTGGGTCAAGCACTTTGTCAAGAAAAATCCTACCAAAACCTACAAAGAGGTCTGTGGATTTGCCAGAGACACAGAGATGCTCGTCAGAACTCTTCTCTATGCCTATTCTGATGACATCAAAAGGTTTGGAGATAGGAAATTTGCAGACTGATCCACAGAAACATTGTTGAAGACTTGAAGAAGTTGAAGACTTGAAGACTAGTTCTTTAGGATGTTTACTTGGAGCTTGGTTACTCCTGTTGTCCTAATTGACTATGTAATTTTTGTTGTTGTATTTTTGCTGACTGAGCTTAAATGTTTCTGTATTAAGTTATCTGTAATCTTTCATTGTAACTTATCTGATGAACTTACTCTCAGATATTATTCTATAAAAGATAACTTGTCAGCAAAGATCACACCTTGTGATTTGGTTGATGTTTACTTTCTGCACTTAATTAAATGAATTGAAAAATCATAAGAAATGATTAAGTGGTGGATTGTTTACTCATCCAGATTTGTAATAGACGAGATCATCGTTGACTAATCAAAAGGGGGAAATTTGTTAGGAAATTTTGTTAGATATTCTGTAAAGAATATCTATTTAGTTTTTATCAGCAACATGATGACTTATCTTAGTTTCATAAAGGTGATTAGTACTCTTGGTTCACTTGAACATTGTAAAAGAGGAAACCCACTAAGTATGATAGTTTAGTAAATCTTGTATATGATGTTAGGTCTCAAAATGTAATTTTTATTTTATGAAGAGAAGACCAAGAAGAAGACATCCAAGCAGAATAAGTTCAACGACATTGAAGATTTGAAGACTGCACAAGTTTACTGAAACAGTTTTACAGATACCTTCGCCAGATATCTTGAAGACACGAATGGTTTTAAACAAACTGTGTCGCAAGAGATATCTGAGAAATAAAAGGTCTATCTGAAAACAAGGAAAGTGTCCACATATATCTACACTCAAATACCTTGAGCCTTAACCACATTTCTGAAGAAGAAATATATATTGCAAACAAAGTTGTTTCAATTTAAGTGGTATCTGAAGATTGAAGATAAGGACGTGCTAAGAATCAGAGAAATCTGAACAAGGTAGTCTCTGATACAAAGCATAGTTCCGTTGGCACTACAGGACAAAAAGTATAGTACAAAGCATTAAATGCACGGACAGAGATGTCTGAACAAAAGCAACGGTAGCTTCTAAAGAAGAAGACAAAACCTGCTACAGTACTATACACAGATATCAATAGTTTGAATTTGAGCCTAACGGATACTATTCAACGACATTCAAATTCATCTATAAATATCAACACTTAGACTGTTTGAGAACACATCTTTGAACATACAGAACTTACATCTCAGATATCTTACTCTCTCAAACAAAACTACTTACCCTCAAGCTTTCTGTTGCGACCAAAGCCTCTGATTCTTAAGTAGCACTGAAGTTCTAAGTGTCCTGATCCTAAACAAGCAAAGCTATCTGTGAAAGAGTTGAATCGAAAGATCAACTATCTGAGATTCATTCTCTTGAACATATATCATAAGACTTGGGTAAGTAAAAACGAACAAGATACCATATGCTGAAAAGTGTATTAAGTAACTTGATTCACAGAGCTATCTGATTAACTGAAAAGTTATTAAGAAGCTCATCTGACAAACTCAAACCAAAACCAACACCATAACTGGCGTGGAGTACAGGAAGTACTTAGTTTGGAAAATCAGGGAATAACTCCAAGGTTAACGGAGTAGAGGAAGTACTTGATTTTGGGAAAATTAGGGAATAACTCCAAGGTTAACGGAGTATAGGAAGTACTTGATTTGGGAAACTAAGGAACAACTCCAAGGTTATTGAGTATAGGAAGTACTTAGCTTGGGAAGCTAGGGAATAACTCAAAAAGGTTTCTGAGTACAGGAAGTACTTGGCTGTGAAAGCCGGGGAACAACTCAGGGGGAACATTTGGTTGGGAACCATTTGTTTAAGGGATTTTTAGAATAGGATCATTGTAAGGTGACTTCAATAATCTATTCTAGTGAATTCTAGGTCTTTGGAAGACCGGTGGATTAGTTGGAGGATTACGCCACCTCCGGATACCACTATACTTGTGTTATTTACATTTCATACTTACTTTTCAAATGACACACACACACACACTTTAACTGCTTTCGCACTTATCTATCTTAAGTCTTCCGCTCTGATCGAAGTATCGGATATCTTCTGAATATCCGAGAAATTGTGTTTATCGACAAAAGTTTTAAAAGACTATTCACCCCAGGTCTTTTACTTTGCCGTTATCTGGACCAACAACACTTAAGATACATATACTACTCTACTCCATTCAGATTGTTGACCATTAGCCTTCCAACTCCATAGACGAGCCAACAATGACAATTCTGTGTGCTTACACCCCGGATAAACCTGTTTCTTTGCGGATTCCATCAAGTCAAGAAGACTGATCCTCGAGATTCGGAGGCTCCTCCGCATCCCCCTCGGTTACTGGCTCCCTGTGTCCATGAACTCTGAACCCGCAATATCATATACCATTTGCTCAACCCGTTCATGATCATTATTAGCATCAGATGTAGAAGTATTTTGAGTACTTCCATCACGCTTTCTGTTGTCTTTACGCTTCCCCAAATTCTCATAATCCATGAACGCTTGTATGTCTCACCATGAGAAGTCCATACGTCATACTCACTACAAACCCTTACGTTTGAAGTGTTCCACTACCGCTTCGGAGGTAAAATTGCTTATTTCTACATTTATACTGGGTGCAAGGACACTTCATCATCCCCCCACTCAAACAATTAGTCTGTGTCAGTGCAAATGTAACGAAGGCATCAACCCCTTCCACAAAACTAGGTAAAACTCTGCCATTAACTATCCTTTGGTACATCCATGAATGATCGGTGTTCATTGGATGATTATATAACCTGACACGTTTGAATTGATTAGATCGTATTTTTTCAACTCGATTCCCATTTCCCCATTTCTTGCATGTTATAAAGTTTTTGTCTCTTACCAAAATTCCCATTACAAATAAAGCATTCCAACCCTTTAATACGAATTTATAAATTATAAATTACATGCATTTCTGAATGTAATCACCAAATTATATCAACACACTTCATTAATTAAATTCTCATAATTTATAATCTAGTACATGTATAAATTTATCAAATGAAACAATTGTAAATCTTAATTAACATACTTAACATACTTAAATCAAAACTACGACATACTTAACATTATACTAATTAACAATTCAAATAATTGCACATCTCAAAGTTAATTAACTAGCTAGTAAACATACAATTGCTTAAATTAGTCTAAATTAACTAAATTTTTCAAATATGTCAAAAAGTTAGGGTTTCAAAATGAGGTACTAAGTCTTCATAATTTTACTAAATATACACCAATATCAAATTAATTAAAAGCCCAACATACTTACAAACATACTAACATTATACTAAAAATTCAAATTCACAATCAATATATATCAAATGCACATCTCAAAGGTAAAACATTACCTAATTACATCTAAACTAAGTACTATATACTCTCCATTTACATTCAATTGCTCAAATTAGTCCAAAGTAACAAGATCCTCAAATATAAAAAATTAGGGTTTACCTTCGAATCCGGAGAAATGTGCGGATGGAATTTGAAATTGACGGCAGAATTGACCTCCTTGATTCACGAGCTTCGAATGTACACGAAGAATGGACAAAATGGTTGAGATTTGGACTGGAATGGCTTTGGGCGAAATGGGGAGAAGAAAGGAAGAAGAATGAGGAAGAAGAAAAAATGGGTAAGGAAGCATTCTACTTCCCGTAAAAAAACTGAAACTCTAGCGACGGATAGACTATCCGTCGCTAATAGCGTCGGATAGTCTATCCGTCGCTAGAGTTTCAGTTTTCTATTATTTTTTTTAAAAAAAAATTCTTTTTCCATTTTTTTATTTCTTTTCCCATTTTAGTCAACGAATCTAGCGACGGATAATCTATCAGTCGTTAAATAACGACGGATAAGCCTAGCCGTCGTTAAACATAACGACGGATAGGCTTATCCGTCATTAGAACTAGCGACGGATTGTATCCGTCGCTAGAGCTAGCGACGGATAGAATCCGTCGCTATGTTCCCCTGGCTAGGAACAGGCTTTCTTGTAGTGTTTACATCGCCACTTTAATAACATCATCAAAATTATCAGAAGTTGAAAGAAATAATCGTTAAGCATTTTAACTTAGTAATGAAAAAAATGAGTAATTGATGTGTACTACACGTATGCATTTTAAAGAGGTGCGGATACATTAATCCTTATGCTAGTTGCAAAAAAGTACACAAAATGTATAACAAAGGATCCTTATGCTTATAACAATGGCTTCAACACCTAAATTAAAACTAGATGTCATAACTTGTTGCGTGCTTGCAAGATGAATCTCAGGCTGATAATGTTGGGTGCCTAATGTATAGAATTCGTTGCTTAGTAATATGGGTGTTTTTACTTCTTATTTTATTTAGTCTAATTTAGGTTAATTTGGGTAGAGATATTTTCGGAATAAAAATATAAGAAGCTCCTTCTTTTTCATTACTCAAGGAAGCTTCTTTTTCCAGCTAGCTGGAAAAAGAAGCTGCGCATTCACGTAACGAGCTTTTTATTAGTCAATTGTCAAAAAAAACTCATGGAGCTGGAAAGCTAGTGGTAAACAGAGCCTTAATAAAATTTCTCATGTTCAAAAGTCACGCAAGCTCGAACTGAGGAAAATAATCGCGGTGACATTTTGTTAAAATAATAATTTTCCCGATTATAAGAAAATGTTATCTCTACTGTCCAAGTGTTTTGTAAAGTCGGATTTGTTTTAGGTTATTTAGAAATCAAGTCTTCTGGTTGTCTTTCACCAGAAGTGCTCGATTCGTTAGCAAATCTGGGTATAACTTTATTTAGTATTATAGCTCAGTTTGGTTTCGAAAAGAGATGGATGGTAGAGGGGTATAGTTGTTTTGCAGATTAAGGTCAAGCTTATGCAAGTGGTGGTTTAGGAGGGTAGAGCAAAATGAGCATAGGAATATTGATGGTTAAGATTGGCACTTAGTGATGTTTTTGTAATTGTGTATATTTAGTTTGTGGTTTAGGAGGGGAGAAACTCTCCTGAGAGTCCGGAAAGTTCTGAGAGTCCTACACAAAAAGATTCAGCCACACAATTAGTATACAACAATAGACAATTTACAAATAGACAAAAATCAACAATTTACACACAAAGCCGCATAATTAGTATACAATATTGCAGGACTCTCACAAAAACTTGGACTTTCACAAGTTTTTGTATTAGGAGATACTGTAAAATGCTCCTTAATGGAGTATTAATGCACTACAAAAAACTGTTGTTTAATTTGGCGACGGACAGTACCTATCCGTCGCCAAGTCTTTAGCGACAGACTTGGCGACGGATAAAAAAGTCGTCGTCCCACGAGAAGTGGGACGACGGATAAATTATCCGTCGCTAAATCGCGACGGATTTAGCGGCGGATAAATTTAGCGACGGATAATATCCGTTGCTAAAAAGCAGATTTTATGTTTTTTTTAAAAAAAAAATTCTGCTATTTTGGCGACGGATAAATTATCCGTCGCCAAAATAGCGATTTTTATTTTTAAAAAAATCCGTATACGAATACAAAATTCGAATACGAATATAATAAATCGAACAAGATCTTGATTTATCGAAACTATAATATTCAAATCGGACAATAATACAGTCGATATTCAAATCGGACAAATCGAAACTACAATATCCAATACGATTATACAATAAATCGAAAATTTTATACAATATTCAATAATACAAAATTCAATATACAATAATACAATACAATATTTAATATCCAAAAAATGTATCCACGCTGGTTGTGGTGGATCTCGGGGATCGGAGGTGGATCAGAGCAGATTGGAGATGATGGAGTTGGATCGGAGCATGTCCGTCTTGTCCAATTTAGTGGTGGTTGAAAGATGGGAGTGGTGGACGAAGAGGAGACGGATAGATGGTGGTGCGGTGGAAGGAGGATGGTGGAGGAGGAGGCAGTGGTGGATCGATGGTGGTGCGGTGGAGGCAGTGGTGGAGTGGTGGTGCGATGGTGGTGCGGTGGAGGTGGGGCGGTGGAGGAGGAGGCAGTGGTGGATCGATGGTGGGGCGGTGGTGGTGGAAGTGGTGGTGCGATGGTGGTGCGGTGGAGGAGGAGGCAGTGGTGGATCGATGGTGGGGCGGTGGAGTGGTGGTGCGGTGATGGTGGAAGTGGTAAAAAATGGAAGTGCATGGTGGGAGATGGAAAAATGGGGAATGGTGGTCGTGGGGTGTTATATTACGGTTTTTAGGGTTCTAGCGACGGATAATCTATCCGTCGTTAAATTTTTGTTTTTGTTTTTCTTTTAAAAAAAAAAGTCAAACGATTTATCCGTCGTTACTTAACGACAGATAGAATTATTCGTCGCCATTTAGCGAGAGATAAATATCCGTCGATAAATGGCAACGGATAGGGTAAAACGCCCTATCCGTCGCCAAATACCACCGATCCATCGCTAGGCGACGGATAACTTTCAAATCGCCTTCATCAGCTAAAACACAAAATTCTTGTAGTGATGTTTTCCACTTCAAAAATTTGAAAGTTACCTCAGAGAAATAGGTCATGATTAATCATCTATACATGTGGAATTATAATAACCATGTTTATACAACTCGAAATTATTACTAGTTTTGACCTACATCATACTGCATATTAATAGTTTGCAAGATTTTGTCACAGACGAGGTGAGATATTCTATCAGTAGTAATAATAAGAAATTGATAAAAATAAATAGAAAAGTTATATGGAGAAATTATCCATGGCTCCGGAGTAGAGTTGTATTAGCTACTTTTAAAATAATCATTTGCAAACTGGTAAAAAATTATATTGCAAAATGATACTATTCATGAGTACGTAGTACATAATAATGGAATTTTTATCTTTTTTCAACAAATTGGCAAAGTTTATACTTAAATGAAAGAATGGCCCTTTTTCCCGTGTCATATTCTATCTTTATTTTATTTATGGTGATCATCTATTTTGGTGAGTCATCATTTATTTTATCTATTTATTTATTTTTAATTGGGGAATAACTTTAGTCACATAATCATAAGCTCAGAACATTGTATGAAACACATTGTTGGGACTTGGGACCATCTAATACATTTTAAAGAAATGGAAAGAAAAAAGAAAAAAAAGAACTGAGCGCATCTTCATACTATTTGATTACAACGAAGTAGTGATTTTATGGTCCGATTCCATTTGTACGGGTTAACGTACATTCATCTCAGTTGTATTGATCAACAACTGTTAAATCATTTGTTCAAATATTATTTTAAGTTGTAATTAATCCTAACTGCCCATTAGACTTGTAAGTTTTACAATGATAATTTTGGTAAATATATCTATACAAACAAGATTGTATTGTCATAATATATTATAAATTAACTATAAACTTCAAAATAAAATAACATAAAATTATTTTAATTAGTCTGTCATGTCAAGTGTGATAAATCAACTTCTCCAGGAATTCGTAGCAAGAACCCTAGTTATGAACCATACTACTATTTCTAAAATCCAGTTCGGCTATCCACTAATTAATCTATTGTCTATCCCTCATCAATCGAGTCGTGTTCAAGTTAAAGGTATCATATCCACATAATTGAGCATGATCTCGACAAAAAAAAATGAAAAAATTAATTGATAAAACTAATTTGAAAAGAACTGCAGAACAATTTCAAGAGCCCGTTGGATTTCTTGAAGCCTGAAGGTACATAATAAGGTTAAGAGTTGATGGTAGATTTGGCAATTTGAAATTAGGGTTCTTCACAATCTGATGTTTGTGATTTGGGAAAATGATCGATCCATATATTGTTTGGATCCTGATTAAATTGATATTCTTAACTAATTAATATTTTAAATTTTATTTTTTATTTTAAGATTGAATTTGTAATATATTTAATTTAAAAGGTTACGACATTACAATCCGTTTGTACATCTTGATTTACATAAACTGCCATTGTAAAATTTACAATTCCGATGAACGGTCAGTGATTAATTACAATTGGAAGTAATATTTATACAACTAATCCAACGGTTGTAGATGTTAAAACATTCACTACAAGAATGCCCCTGTTTAGCCACGGCATGTTAGAGACGGATTTTATCCGTCGTTAGCTAGCGACGAATCGCTAGCTATAGCGATGGAAAAATCAAATGCCACTCTGGCAACAGAATCGACTATCCGTCGCTAAATCCGCCGCTAGAATAGTTGTCCAAAATTTAAAGAAAATGAAAAAAGAAATTAAAATTAAAAAAAAAAACGGAAAATAAAAATCTAGCGACGGATTCGCGTATCCGTCGCTATTACTTTCCAATTATACCCTGTTTGCCCTAAAGCTGATTAAGCCTCTTCCCTTCTTCAAATCGACTTCTTCTTCGTCGTTCCTTTCATTCCTCGTTTTCTCCTTCTTCAGTTCCTTCTTCCTCTCGATCGCTTCTACCAAATCGATGCCTTTAGCTGCGCCATCACAACTACACTAAGAGGAATCGATTTTGACCTAGCCCCAGTTCAAATCTCTATAACAGCTTCGTCTTCACCTTCGTTCCTCCCAATTCGTCGTCTGAATTCGTCCGGTAAGACTCTCGAACTCGGTTCTGATCTCCTTCTTCTTACTCTCGTGCTAACTCAGCCACGTGATTCGTGTATTCTCCGTAGAATTGATTACAAGGATTAGAGGCTTGGATCCGTTCGCTCGCTTGTTCGTATTTTACTCGGATTCGATTCGCTTTCGGTAAGCGTTTCTTCTTTCTGATTTAATCGAGGATGGGTATTTGTGTCTTTGTTACAGTCGAATTGATGTGTCGGATTCATGTTTGAATCGTGTTTGCTTGTACTCTGTTTTCTTCAAGTTGAGCTCGATCGGCTCTGTTTTTCCTGTCCATGCGCGTGGACAATGCGAACTGGGTCTGCTGTGTTCGACTGAGTTTGATGTTTGCTCTGTCCAAGTCGAACAGGCTCTGTTTTCCGTGCTTAGGCTGTTCCTTCCTTTTTCTGCCTCGATTTGTGTATTTGTCTGTTGTTTGTTGTTGAATTGGTTAGTCGATTGGCGTTTGAGTGTCAGGCTGTGTGTGGTGGCTGGGTTGAATCGATTTTTGCTTGATCGGAGTTCTGGGTTCGTTGCTTGTTCTTATTGTTGCTGTTCAGTTTGTTCGATGAGTGATAGGCTGTGATTACCTGCTAATTGTTGTTCTGGGTCGTCTGATTGTTTGTTCTTAGTCGACTCTTGTTTGGGTGTTCGATCAGTGTTGGGTTAGCTTGGTGTCTTGCTGTGTGTTTCGTTTCTCTCTATGTTGCTTTGTTTTCTTTTCCTGAATCTTTGGTATTAATCGAGCAAGGTACCTGGATAGTTTTAAGTTTGAGCTGTTGTGCTTGAATTATTGAGCCTGTTTGTGGCTGCTGTGGAGTGGAGTGTATTTGTGTATATTTTGCCGTTTCAATTCCATTAATCCTGTTGGAGAAAATATTATCCGGTGAATGGATTAGTTTAAATGAATCTGGCAGCATCAAGTGGCATTTGTTTTAAAGAAACTCTTGATCTATTAAGTGATAATGTGAGGTGTTGCTTATTTTACAATTGTTAGTGACAAACTACTAAATTTGTAAGAACCCGTACTTTTTATTTTTATTTGATTTATTGGTTTTATTTTATTTTACTTTTATAGTGGACCGGGCTACTAATTTTATTTTTAAAAAAAAATCAAATTCTTAACTACTTAGCCCGAGCCCATATATTTTGTAAAAAGTTCCTTACCCTAATTTCATTTTCCAAGTCTCTTTTCTTCATGCTTGTGCCATACCAAATTCAAGTTATTGAACTCCTTGAGCCATTATGATCTGCCTGTCCACCGTGTGTAATCGGTAACTGCATCACCACCTCCTCTCAGCTTCATCATTGTCAATTCTTCATGTAACCACCCAATATACATATATACACATCGACATATACATATCAAGAAACTCCAACCCCGTTTTGCAATCCAATCCGTATCAAACGACTTCCAAATTTTGACCCAGTTCAAACCATTGAGATCCTTGTGAGTCTTAGACCTTGTTTGTGCAAGCCTTGTCCCGTAAAAGTCTTTGGATTTATCCCCCAGTAGCGTAATTCACTTCTCGGCTTAGTTTCTTCTTATTCACCTACTGGAATTATACCGCAGTTTCTGTAACGTATCCGTTATCTTGTAACGAACCCGCATAAACTTGTTTCATGAGAATCGGGTGAAAGACGAAGCCGTTCGGACTCGCCGAAGTTCGCTGCCCTTGTCAAAACTACTTTAGTACGTACCTATTCCTCATCCTTACGTTTTGTTATTGAAGTTTATGTAAATTGCAGCCTGGTCCTTGTCCTTTAACCTTTGACTTAGTTCGAACCCTCTTATTTAATTATATTATGATTTAGCCCCCAAAAGTATAAGTATATATATCTCAATTTTTGTATATTGGGTTCTTACATTGTAGTGTCGATATGGGAAAGTTTGAGATGCAAGTTAGTGGAGCTTTGTGGTATAGCTAAGTTAAGCTTGTTAGCGGTCGCCATCGAGGTAAGGGGATTTTCTGACACTTTTGCTTATATTTTCCGTATTATCGTATATGTATAGTTTTTATGTTTGACAAAGAACTTATGATTATTATATCATGTTATGGGACTTGATATAATATTCTATTCGAAAGGATCAAGTATGTAAATTCCCAAAAGTATGTTTTGTGATGCATGTGATGTGTGAAAAAATTATGTTTCTGTACATGGAGATAAAATATGTTTTGGCTCTACACTGTGTACTGACCTCTCATGAGGGTTTATTGGCATAGAAGTATACTTCCTACCGTTTAATGTTCCGTACGGATAGGCGAATCCGTCGCTAGATTTTCTGAACAAACGAGCAGAAGCCTCGTCCTCTCCCCCATTTCTTCTTCTTTCTTTCTTCCTCCATTTCGGCCAAATCGAATCCCGTCCAAATCTCAACTATTCTAAGCTCGTGAGAGAAGGAGGTCAATTCTACCATCAATCTCAAATTTCATCCGCTATTTTCTCCGGATTCGAAGGTAAACCCTTTTTTAAATTTGGGGATTTTGTTACTCAATCAACGTTGTCCGTATCTAGCTTTTCGTCCATAATTAGTTACAATCTTACCTTTTTACCTTTAATTTACACAAGTTTTTTTTAGATTATATATATACTAGGATAGGATGTGATGCTGCAAGAAGCAAATCGTAGCACAAGACAACTACCACGATTATTGTTTGAATTTTATATAGTAGTAATAGAAGTATATAATTATTATTACAACTACTTCGATCGATTATATAAATATAGGTCATATGTTTGGCAAAACTATATACGTGAGTCACGGTTTGGGCCTTTGTTTACAGCCCAATTAGAAGTAAATCTGATCGATCAAAAGCCCATAAGTTTTCTTTCCTAAACTCCTCGTTCTTTCCATAAAGTATTGGAGGTTTATTCTGATGAGAGTAAAGAGATTAGGTGCATTAACGATCGATAATTGGTTGAAATAGCTCCTTCTCAAATTTGTGACGATTTGGATAAAATATGGTGGCAACATATCCACCACCTCCACTGTACTACAAATTGTACAAGGATTACGCCAAACCACGACTTAGCCTGCGCCTAGCCTCACAATGCAAAGGCACCTCGTTCTCTCTGATTACCGACTATCTCTGATGTCGATTGCCTTTGTCCTTTTCTACGGATCAATTCATTAATTAGGTTCAAGGGAAAATGTTCAACACTTATTGTATCTCTCAATTCATTGTACTCATAATTTTGTAATATGCTTTTTGTCGAAAAATTTAATCTGAGGTGCATTACTTCATTTACCGAACGACATTAGAGAATTACAATTGCATTTGCTGAGCTTGTTCGGTAAATGAAGTAATGCACCTCCGATTAAATTTTTCGACAAAAAACATATTACAATGAATGAATCTGATGAATGAAGATTCGATGTTAAACCTTTCATAAACTGATTAATGAATTGATCAAGAAAAGATTTATAACGTGAATATCGATATAATTTATGAATTATATTTATATATAAAAATATAATCGATCGAAGTAGTTGTAATAATAATTATATACTACTATATAAAATTCAAACAATAATCTGTGCTAGGATTTGCTTCTTTGCAGCATCCTATCCTAGTATATATATAATCTAAAAAGAACTTGTGTAAATCAAAGGTAAGATTGTAACTAAGAAAGCTAGAGACAGCGTTGATTGACAAAATCTCAATTTTAAAAAAGTGTTTACCTTGAATCCCAGGAGATTGAGATGAATTGACCTCTTTCTCTCGAGCAAACACCAAGAATGGTTAAGATTTGGGATGAGGATTGGGAGAGGACGAGGCTTCTGCTCGTTTGTTCAGAAAATCTAGCGACGGATACGACTATCCGTCGCTAGAATAGTTGACCAAAATTTAAAGAAACTAAAATAAAAAAAAACGGAAAATGAAAATCTAGCGACGGATTCGTCCATCCGTCGCTAGATTTTCTGAACAAACGAGCAGAAGCCTCGTCCTCTCCCCCATTTCGGCCAAATCGAATCCCGTCCAAATCTTAACCATTCTTGGTGTCTATTCGAAGCTCATGAGAGGAGGTCAATTCTACCATCAATCTCAAATTTCATTCGCTATTTTCTCCGGATTCGATAGTAAACCCTTACTTTTTAAAATTTGGGGATTTTTTTACTCAATCAACGTTGTCCGTCTCTAGCTTTTCGTCCATAATTAGGTACAATCTTACCTTTATACCTTCGATTTACACGAGTAATTTTTAGATTATATATATACTAGGATAGGATGTGATCTTTTAAAGATGAAATCTAGCACAAGGACAACTTCTACGATTATTGTTTGAATTTTATATAGTAGTAATAGAAGTATATAATTATTATTACAACTACTTGATCGATTATATTAAATAAATGGGCGATTCGAAGAATCGAGCTTAAGGTTATTTACCAATTAGGTACATATATATAAATATATGTATATACGTTTGGCAAAACTATATATGTGAGTCATGGTCTGGGCCTTTGTTTACAGCCCAATTAGAAGTAAATCTAATCGACCAAAAGCCCATAAGTTTTCTTTCCTAAACTCCTTTCCATAAAGTATTGAAGGTGCATTCTGATGGAGTAAAGAGATTCAATTACATTAATGGATCGATAATTGGTGAATTAGCTCCTTTCTTCTCAAATTCGTGATAATTTGGAGTAAATATGGCGGCAACATATCCACCAGCTCCACCGTACTACAAATTGTACAAGGATTATGCCAATGACCCGACTCATACAATACCCACGCCTGTGCAAAGCACCTCGTTCTCTGATTGCTGACTATCTGATGTCGATTGCCACTGTCCTTTTTCTACTGATCAATTCATTAATTAGGTTTAAGGGAAAAGGTTCAACACTGATTGTATCTCCCAATTCATTGTACTCATACTTCTGTAATATGCTTTTTGTCGAAAAATTTAATCGGAGGTGCATTACTTCATTTACCGAACGGCATTAGGAAAGCTGGCTTAGTTTCTAGAATTTGCATTGGTTATGTTATTTTCTGGTTACTCATATGTGTTTGATGACCACATACATTTATGCGAATCGGTTTAGCAATATAAGTAGATAAATGGGTATTATATCTGGAATCAGAAAGCTATATAGATAGGTAGGACCTCTATTGATTAAACGGTAAAATAAACTGATTTAGTTTAGTAAAACCTTGATGACTTATATTGATTAAAGGCAAAATTAGGAAGTATTACAATGTTGGGGAATAAAATTGATTAATATACAATTCACTTTTTTATTGTTGATCTTTGTACAATATTGATTATTGACAAATATAAAGAGACAATCATACCCTACCTAATATCAGCTACAAAATTCATTATGAATAAATTAATTGAGCTAGAGTAAATGCAAAATGTATGCTTTCAGACATATGTCAGTGTCAATACATTATATGTCTGTAGCATTAACGGACATGTTCACAATCTTAGACATTATGTATCCTTTCAGACATATATCGGTCGAAGTCTTGATATATGTCCGTGGTATATGGACATATCATAATCTGCACTTGTAGACTTGTTTATCAACAGATGAAATATGTATGAAACTTTGTAGCAACAAAATATTTTGAATAATGTGGAAAGTTGTAAGAAATGTTGAATATATTAATTGATGTTTAAATTAAGTTGATTTTGGAAAATCAAATAACTTGGTACTAGAATCTTTAAAATTTGTTTGGATAGTCCACAATCAATAAAAAGTCATAAAGTTGTACTTCCGGTAACTTTGCCCTTGATTAAATGGTAAATGATAAGGTGAAATGATTCGAAACACAACCTTTCTTATGAGTGTTAATATCGTAAGATCGAAAACAATGTAGGAGTTGGTAAATATTGATTTAGTGATTATACTTGCAATAGAAAGATACAAACATGAATTCTCTAGAACTAGACTAGAAACCTGGCACATATGTTGTGATTGCTACTAAATGATGATAATCCTTCTTTCAAACTTTCAAAGAATCAGAATAGACACTATTGATTCTAATTTTGTGATTTGGTATTCGTTTGTAGACGGATGATGTTCTTCCGGATCTTGAAGAAGCGAAGTCTTGCCATTTGTATCGAAGGGGCCAAATATTGGTATCATCTTCTTCTTATACTTGCTCTTTGTACTTTGTAGTTTGTATTAGTGAAATTGCTATGATGGTCACCTGCCATTTTTCCTCTGACGACATGAATGTTTATATATTATTACAAACAGTTTGTAAGGTCAATCTAGGAGCATATTTTAGGGGTCAAAATCTATTTGTATGATATTCCAAGAAAAGTTTATAGTATATGATGTTATATTTAATTTTGGAATTATAAATAGCTTTTTAAAATAAAAATATATACTCAGAATAAGGAAGTACAAAGCCAATAGATAGTATAAAGAGAAATTAATGGAAGAGTAGAAAAATGAAATAATGAAGAATAGTTAAACAAGAAATGTAAAGAACAAAACCGAAAAAGAAAAAAAATTGAAAAGTTTGTACGTGATCGGATCCAAGACCCCACTTACCCTTTGGATCCATACTTTGATTACAAAGGTTTAATGTCTTTATTCAAGACACTGGCAGTCTGGCACTTGGAATGCGCCGATTATATCATATCATTATGCAGTGACCATACTATGGGCAATCTATATAATTTTCATATCATTCATAGACACCATATTTAGTTCTGTTTGCTCGTCGATTGCGAATGTTTGCTGCACATTTTGTCTGGCGTTGATAACTTAGACATTGAAAGTGTAAATCACAGATTAAACTACTAATCTTGACTCTTGAGTAATGCTAGCAATGAGGTATTAATTAGACATGATGCTTGGTATTCATATTGTAAAAGCTTTCAATATTAAATGGACCATCTGATGCTTGGTATTCATAGTTTCATACAGGAGAAGTTTACTGTATTCACATGTGTGTTGCTTGAAAATTCTTTCGATGAATGTGAGTAAACTTCGTTTGCTTTAGATTTCAAGAAAGAGCTGAGGTCTCTTAATAGAGAATTACAACTGCATTTGCTGGAGCTTGCTGATGTACTTGTTGATAGACCATCGCAATATGCTAGGAGAGTAGAAGATGTCTCACTTATTTTCAAGAATATACATCACCTTCTCAATTCACTGCGTCCTCACCAGGTTTGTTATGTTGCTTAATGCATTTTATGAATTTTAATCCATGTTACAGTATCAAGTTTTTATTTTGTGTTTAGTCATATTTCCTATGTTCTCTCAGGCTAGAGCAACTTTGATCCATATCCTTGAACTCCAGATACAGCGGCGCAAGCAAGCTATTGAGGACATCAGGAGGTACTTGCCTATGTCATTTCTGTTCTTTAATTTGCTTAGAATGTGATACTACACTGGGCTTATGCATTTCAGCACCCTGCTATATAAACATATATTTCATGACCTTGGTTTTGACTCGTAAATTTGAAATTCGACAACGAAGAAGTTGATCTTTCTCAATTCAGTAATGAACTTGATCCATGAAATGTTCAGATGCTTCGTCGCTTTTCAATAGACTGTAGTCCTTGTCAGTGCCTGTTGAGAGTCTCCATGCACGTAACATTTAAGATTCTTAGACATCTGAATAGCATCTAATACCATCTCTTTTTTCAAAAGAGGCGGGGAGAGCGCATTTGTTGGTTCGCTATAGACTATAGTCCTTGTCCGAGGCCGTTTCTGAGTTGCTTTATGTATGTAACCATTGGATTCCTAGAATTAGGAACAGAATCAAATACCATCTATTTTCTTCAAAAAGGAATGTTAACAGCTGGATGGAGTTACATGAGAAATTTGTTGTTCAATATCTTCTTTCCAGAACACATAATTCTTCATATGTTATATGAAAAAATCTGTTGTCTTCTTCTTGAATTTTGTTGGCTATTATTGATGGCTTGTGTTTGCTTCCTATTTCATGACCTGTTGTTTCTTTTCCCAATTGATCAGGAGAAGAGAAGAAGCTGTGACTTCTGAAGGAGGCACTAGGTACCTTAGATGGGCAATGAAGTTCTGTAATTGATGATGTTGTGACACTAACTCGTAGAGCTTAGTTCAGTACATGCATATGAAGTCGTATTAGGGTTAGCCATTCTACTTTTCACGTGGAACATTATAGGCTACAAATTGGGTTACATGACGTAGTAAAGGGCGACGAAGCATTTTATGGCTAATCCCTGTTTTACGTGTTAAGCTGGTATCCTTATGCATGAGTTGTTTTAGGGATTAGTTTCATGGAACTTGTCCTTGTATATCTGATGATTATGGGTTGTATTTTAAAGGGTTTTTTTGGGCTGATCATCAGATAATGGTGGAGGAGACTTGTAGAAAATGAAATATCGATTTGTACATTGAAACTTCTGTTAATTATTGCTGGTAAATCTTGAGGAGGAACACTGGGACCAAATTACTTATCGCAGATGTGGAAGCTCTTAATTTCTGTAGAGATGCTTCAGCTTGTTTGACTTGGCAATTGCATGATTGACTTCTAGTAAACGATGACTTGCAGGCACTATGAACAAGCGAGTAATACAACAATTAGAAGTCATGTCAGTTTATGGACTTTCGTAACAAATTAGTCAGCTTGTGTTTTTTGCAGTCAAGTGATTAGAAGTTTAGAAGCATAAAAAGGAATCATTTATGTGATCTAAAATAGGGTTTGTTCAAGGCTAGGGGCCGTGGGTGTGTACCCCTCAATGTAGCTAGTAGGCTCACTAACATTGAGGGGTATCCAGGGTGCACCCCTAGGGTCGAAATTTCCCCCAACTCAGAATCTCATGGAAATACTCATTCAAGTTCATGGAGTACAGTTGATGTTCATGTAATCTTGGTAAACATGTCATTAAAGGTCTGCTTGTTGTGCTAGTCAAACATTTTCAGATTGAAGTTAGCAGTAGTTAACCCAACTCTAACGCCAATTATTTATGGATGCAAGGCATTTTAGTTCCAGGTAGTAAGAGTTTATCTGGGAGTTCACCTGTTAAAAGGCTTGAAGCGTTTACATATAATTATACATACGCAATGGAACTAACCTTAGTAACCTAATTATAGGTAATTATTGTAATTCATTAGATCAGTGTTGAGTACTTCTGTCCCTTGCAGTGCAATTTTTGTTAATTGAATACTACTGCCATGTTTTTTTATGTTTTAAACTTTGGCTTTTGGCGGTTAAACTTTTTACGAACTTTGGTACTGAGTGTCTTAAACGACAAATGTAAAATGTTCAATTAAATTATATTATGATACTTTAAGTTAATTGAACATTTTATATTTGCGGTTTAAGATTAATTTGTAGTCAAAGTTGAAAAGGTTTAAACTGCAGAAAGTTAAAGTGGGAAATATGGGACGGAGGAATGAATACCTAACTTCGATATTCACAAGTTGATAATGAGGTTTTGCAATAATTTAGTGTCATTTTAATATTAGTCGTACAATGAGATGTTGATGTATTTTAATTATTTCGTCATTCAAAATTACTTAATATAGGAAATTTAATATCAGTGGAGACTAGGACATGTTACATTGGTCCACACTAGTAGACAACTAGTGTTCGAAGTTCCTAAAACATGACAATTGGTTACATAAATTCTTCCATTAAACTACACTAGGGGTGTCACAGTCAAGCACCCCACAATTAAAATTAAAAATAAATAATAATCATATATAAAAACTGCAAATATTTGATTCACAGTTGTTGGAAAATCAGTGAACGATTGCATGGAGAGTAAATAAATGGGACATGTCTACGCCTGTCATTTCTTGCATTGATTTATAACTGATAAATACAAATGTGTCATGATCCTACCTAGGTAGAGTGGAGTGGACTTGGAAACATTGTGTAGTAAATAAAATTTCTCCTGTTCAAAAGTCACGCACGCTCAGGCCTAAGGGAAAATAATCGCGGTGACATTTTGTTAAAATAATAATTTTCCCGATTATAAGAAAATGTTATCTCTACTGTCCAAGTGTTTTGTAAAGTCGGATTTGTTTTAGGTTATTTAGAAATCAAGTCTTCTGGTTGTCTTTCACCAGAAGTGCTCGGTTCGTTAGCAAATCTGGGTATAACTTTATTTAGTATTATAGCTCAGTTAGGTTTCGAAAAGAGATGGATGGTAGAGGGGTACAGTTGTTTTGCAGATTAAGGTCAAGCTTATGCAAGTGGTGGTTTTGGAGGGTAGAGCAAAATGGGCATAGGAATATTGATCGTTAAGATTGGCACTTAGTGATGTTTTTGTAATTGTGTATATTTAGTTTGTGGTTTAGGTGAGGAGAAACTCTCTTGAAACTCTGGCAAAAGATTAATTTTGTGATTAGTATCTGACGATAAACAATTTATAAATAGACAAAATCGATAATTTACACTGTAATGGCATAATTATTATCTGATATTGCGGGACTCGAACTCTCAAAACTTGGACTTTCACAAGTTTTAGTATTAGGAGATCTTGTAAAATGCTCTTAATTAATGGAGTATTAATGCCTTTAAAAAGCTGTAAATCAAATGAAAAGCAGTACCTATCCGTTGCCAAGTCTTTAGCGACGGACTTGGCGACGGATAAAAAAGTTCCCTTGAGACGACGGATAAATTTAGCAATATATCCGTCGCTAAAAAGCAGATTTTAAGTTTTTTTAAAAAACAAAATTCTGCTATTTTGGCGACGGATAAATTATCCGTCGCCAAAATAGCGATTTAAAAAAAATCAGTATACGAATACAAAATTCGAATACGAATATAATAAATCGAACGAGATCTTGATTTATCGAAACTACAATATTCAAATCGGACAATAATACGGTTGATATTCAAATCGGACAAATCGAAACTACAATATTCAATACGATTATACAATAAATCGAAAATTTTAAACAATATTCAATAATACAAAATTCAATATACAATAATACAATACAATATTTAATATCCAAGCTAATATACAGAAAATGTATAAAAAGATAAAATACATAAAATGTATCCAAGCTGTTTGTGGTGGATCTCGGGGATCGGAGGTGGATCGGAGCAGATCGGAGATGATGGAGTTGGATCGGAGCAGATCCGTCTTGTCCGATTTGGTGGTGGTTGAAAGATGAGAGTGGTGGACGAAGAGGAGACAGATAGATGGTGGTGCGGTGGAAGGAGGATGGTGGAGGAGGAGGCAGTAGTGGATCGATGGTGGTGCGGTGGAGGCAGTGGTGGAGGTGGGGCGGTGGAGGAGGAGGCAGTGGTGGATCGATGGTGGGGGGGTGGTGTGGGGGGTGATGGGGTGGTGGGGGGGTGGGGGGGCGGTGGTGGAGGAGGCAGTGGTGGATCGATGGTGGGGCGGTGGAGTGGTGGTGGAAGTGGTGTGAGATGGAAAATTGGGGAATGGTGGCTGTGGGGTGTTATATTACGGTTTTTAAGGTTCTAGCGACGGATAGATTTATCATAAGCTATTTAACAACGGATAAATCTATCCATGTTGATTTTAACGACGGATAATCTATCCGTCGTTAAATTTCTATTTTCTTTTTTTTAAAGTCGAGCGGCGTATATTTATCCGTCGTTACTTAACGGATAGAATAATCCGTAAGCCATTTATGACGGATAGGGCAAAATGTCCTATCCGTCGCCAAATACCACCGGTGACGGATAACTTTCCGTCGCCAAAACACAGAATTCTTGTAGTGATGTTTTCCACTTCAAAAATTTGAAAGTTACCTCAGAGAAATAGGTCATGATTAATCATCTATACATGTGGAATTATAATAACCATGTTTATACAACTTGAAATTATTACTAGTTTTGACCTACATCATACTGCATATTAATAGTTTGCAAGATTTTGTCATAGACGAGATGAGATATTCTATCAGTAGTAATAATAAGAAATCGTTAAAAATAAATAGAAAAGTTATATGGAGAAATTATCCATGGCACCGGAGTAGAGTTGTATTAGCTACTTTTAAAATAATCATTTGCAAACTGGTAAAAAATTATATTGCAAAATGATACTATTCATGAGTACGTAGTACATAATAATGGAATTTTTATCTTTTTTCAACAAATTGGCAAAGTTTATACTTAAATGAAAGAATGGCCCTTTTTCCCGTGTCATAATATTTATTGTATTTGTAGTGTACATTGAACTAGCTACATGGTGATCATCTATTTTGGACTTGGGACCATCTAATACATTTTAAAGAAATGGAAAGAAAAAAGAAAAAAAAGAACTGAGCGCATCTTCAAACTATTTAATTACAATGAAGTGGGCGATTTTAGTCCGATTAATTTATGCAGTAGGTTATTGATCATAACTATTAGATCGTTTGTTCAAATATTATTTTAAGTTGTAATTAATCACTAGCCATTAGACTGGTAAGTTTTACAATGGTAATTTTGGTAAATATATCTATACAAACAAGATTGTATTGTCATAATATATTATAACTTAACTATAAACTTCAAAATAAAATAACATAAAATTATTTTAATTAGTCTGTCATGTCAAGTGTGATAAATCAACTTCTCCAGGAATTCATAGCAAGAACCCTAGTTATGAACCATACTGCTATTTCTAAAATCCAGTTCGGCTATCCACTAATTAATCTATTGTCTATCCCTCATCAATCGAGTCGTGTTCAAGTTAAAGGTATCATATCCACATAATTGAGCATGATCTCGACAGAAAAAATGAAAAAAATAATTGATAAAACTAATTTGAAAAGAACTGCAAAACAATTTCAAGAGCCTGTTGGATTTCTTGAAGCCTAAAGGTACATAATAAGGTTAAGAGTTGATGGTAGATTTGACAATTTGAAATTAGGGTTCTTCACAATCTGATGTTTGTGATTTGGGAAAATGATCGATCCATATATTGTTTGGATCCTGATTAAATTGATATTCTTAACTAATTAATATTTCAAATTTTATTTTTTATTTTAAGATTGAATTTGTAATATATTTAATTTAAGAGGTTATGACATTACAATCCGTTTGTACATCTTGATTTACATAAACTGCCATTGTAAAATTTACAATTCCGATGAACGGTCATGATTGATTACAATTGGAAGTAATATTTATACAACTAATCTAACGGTTGTCGATGAGTACAAGTGAGATGGGCGTATGTTAAGACATTCACTACAAGAATGCCCCTGTTTAGCCACGGCATGTTAGCAACGGATTTTATCCGTTCATCGCTTTATCCGTTGCTAACTCTAGCGACGGATACGACTATCCATCGCTATTTCTTTAAATTTTGGTCAACTATTCTAGCGACGGATAGTCGTATCCGTCGCTAAATAACGACGGATAGTCGTATCCGTCGCTAGAATAGTTGACCAAAATTTAAAGAAAATGAAAGAAGAAATTAAAATTAAAAAACAAACGGAAAATGAAAATCTAGCGACGGATTCGCCTATCCGTCGCTATTACTTTCCAATTATACCCCATGTTTGCCCTAAAGCTGATTACGCCTCTCCCTTCTTCAAATCGACTTCTTCGTTCCTTTCTTTCCTCGTTTTCTCCTTCTTCAGTTCCTTCTTCCTCGATCGCTTCTACCAAATCGATGCCTTTAGCTACGCCATCACAACCACACTAAGAGGAATCGATTTTGACCTAGCCCCAGTTCAAATCTCTATAACAGCTTCGTCTTCACCTTCGTTCCTCCCAATTCGTCGTCTGAATTCGTCCGGTAAGACTCTCGAACTCGGTTCTGATCTCCTTCTTCTTACTCTCGTGCTAACTCAGCCACGTGATTCTTGTATTCTCCGTAGAATTGATTACAAGGATTAGAGGCTTGGATCCGTTCGCTCGCTTGTTCGTATTTTACTCGGATTCGATTCGCTTTCGGTAAGCGTTTCTTCTTTCTGATTTAATCTAGGATGGGCATTTGTGTCTTTGTTACAGTCGAATTGATGTGTCGGATTCATGTTTAAATCGTGTTTGCTGTGTGCGTGTTTGCTTGTACTCTGTTTTCTTCAAGTTGAGCTCGATCGGCTCTGTTTTTCCTGTCTATGCGCGTGGACAATGCGAACTGGGTCTGCTGTGTTCGACTGAGTTTGATGTTTGCTCTGTCCAAGTCGAACAGGCTCTGTTTTCCATGCTTAGGCTGTTCCTTCCTTTTTCTGCCTCGATTTGTGTATTTGTCTGTTGTTTGTTGTTGAATTGGTTAGTCGATTGGCGTTTGAGTGTCATGTGGTGCCTGGGTTGAATTGATTTTTGCTTGATCGGAGTTCTGGGTTCGTTGCTTGTTCTTATTGTTGCTGTTCAGTTTGTTCGATGAGTGATAGGCTGTGATTACCTGCTTATTGTTGTTCTGGGTCGTCTGATTGTTTGTTCTTAGTTGACTCTTGTTTGGGTGTTCGATCGGTGTTGGGTTAGCTTGGTGTCTTGCTGTGTGTTTCGTTTCTCTCTATGTTGCTTTGTTTTCTTTTCCTGAATCTTTGGTATTAATCGAGCAAGTGACCTGAATAGTTTTAAGTTTGAGTTGTTATTGATTGCTGTGCTTGAATTATTGAGCCTGTTTGTGGCTGCTGTGGAGTGGAGTGTATTTGTGTATATTTTGCCGTTTCAATTCCATTAATCCTGTTGGAGAAAATATTATCCGGTGAATGGATTAGTTTAAATGAATCTGGCAGCATCAAGTGGCATTTGTTTTTAAAGAAACTCTTGATCTATTATGTGATAATGTGAGGTGTTGCTTATTTTACAATTGTTAGTGACAAACTACTAAATTTGTAAGAACCCGTACTTTTTATTTTTATTTGATTTATTGGTTTTATTTTATTTTACTTTTATAGTGGACTGGGCTACTAATTTTATTTAAAAAAAAAAATCAATTTCTTAACTACTTAGCCCGAGCCCATATATTTTGTAAAAAGTTCCTTACCCTAATTTCATGTTCCAAATCTCTTTTCTTCATGCCTGTGCCGTACCAAATTCAAGTTATTGAACTCCTTGAGCCATTATGATCTGCCTGTCCACCGTGTGTAATCGGTAACTGCATCACCACCTCCTCTCAGCTTCATCATTGTCAATTCTTCATGATAACCACCCAATATACATATATACACATCGACATATACATATCAAGAAACTCCAGCCCCGTTTTGCAATCCAATCCGTATCAAACGACCTCCAAATTTTGACCCAGTTCAAACCATTGAGATCCTTGTGAGTCCTAGACCTTGTTTGTGCAAGCCTTGTCCCGTAAAAGTCTTTGGATTTATCCCCCAGTAGCGTAATTCACTTCTCGGCTTAGTTTCTTCTTATTCACCTACCGGAAGTATACCGCAGTTTACATAGCATTATCCGTTATGTTATATGAACCATGAAACTTGTTTCATGAGAATCGGGTGAAAGACGAAGCCGTTCGGACTCGCCGAAGTTCGCTGCCCTTGTCAAAACTACTTTAGTACGTACCTATTCCTCATCCTTACGTTTTGTTATTGAAGTTTATGTAAATTGCAGCCTGGTCCTTGTCCTTTAACCTTTGACTTAGTTCCAGCCCTCTTATTTAATTATTTTATGATTTAGCCCCCAAAAGTATAAGTATATATATATCAATTTTTGTATTTTGGGTGCTTACATTGTAGTGTCGATATGGGAAAGTTTGAGATGCAAGTTAGTGGAGCTTTGTGGTATAGCTAAGTTAAGCTTGTTAGCGGTCGCCATCGAGGTAAGGGGATTTTCTGATACTTTTGCTTATATTTTCCGTATTATCGTATATGTATAGTTTTAATGTTTGACAAAGAACTTATGATTATTATATATCATGTTATGGGACTTGATATAATATTCTATTCGAAAGGATCAAGTATGTGAATTCCCAAAAGTATGTTTTATGATGCATGTGATGTGTGAAAATTATGTTTCTGTACATGGAGATAAAATATATTTTGGCTCTTAGTTTTATGAGAGGGTTTATTGGCATAGAAGTATACTTCCTACCATTTAATGTTCCGTACGGATAGGCGAATCCGTCGCTAGATTTTCTGAACAAACGAGCAGAAGCCTCGTCCTCTCCCCCATTTCTTCTTCCTCCATTCTTCTTCCTTTCTTCCTCCATTTCGGCCAAATCGAATCATGTCCAAATCTCAACCATTTCGGCCATTCTTGGTGTCTATTCGAAGCTCGTGAGAGGAGGTCAATTCTACCATCAATCTCAAATTTCATCCGCTATTTTCTCCGGATTTGAAGGTAAACCCTTTTTAAAATTTGGGGATTTTGTTACTCAATCAACATTGTCCGTCTCTAGCTTTTCGTCCATAATTAGTTACAATCTTACCTTTGATTTACACAAGTTCTTTTTAGATTATATATATACTAGGATAGGATGTGATCTTTGAAAAGCAAATCTAGCACATGACAACTACTTCTACGATTATTGTTTGAATTTTATATAGTAGTATATAATTATTATTACAACTACTTCGATCGATTATATTTTTATATATAGGTCATACGTTTGGCAAAACTATATACGTGAGTCACAGTCTTGGCCTTTGTTTACAGCCAAATTAGAAGTAAATCTAATCGACTAAAAGCCCATAAGTTTTCTTTCCTAAACTCCTCGTTCTTTCCATAAAGTATTGAAGGTGCATTCTGATGGCGAGTAAAAGAGATTCAATTGATATGAATCGATAATTGACTCGAAATAGCTCCTTCTCAAATTCGTGACGATTTGGAGTAAATATGGCGGCAACATATCCACCACCTCCACCGTACTACAAATTGTACAAGGATTACGCCGATAACCACTCGCCCTGGCCACGCCTCTTGTGCTAGGCACCTCGTTCTCTCTGATTGCGACTATCTGATGTCGATTGCCGCTGTCCTTTTTCTACTGATCAATTCATTAATTAGGTTTAAGGGAAAAGGTTCAACACTGATTGTATCTCTCAATTCATTGTACTCATACTTCTGTAATATGCTTTTTGTCGAAAAATTTAATCGGAGGTGCATTACTTCATTTACCGAACGGCATTAGGAAAGCTGGCTTAGTTTCTAGAATTTGCATTGGTTATGTTATTTTCTGGTTACTCATATCTGTTTGAGGACCCTGTCTGTTGTACGAATCGATTTAGCAATATAAGCCGATAAGCTGGCCGGTATCTGGAATGGGATAGCTATATAGATAGGCAGGACCTCTATTGATTAAACGGTAAAATAAACTGATTTAGTTTAGTAAAACCTTGATGACTTATATTGATTAAAGGCAAAATTAGAAAGTAAGTACAATGTTGGGGAATAAAATTGATTAATATACAATCCACTTTTTTATTGTTGATCTTGGTACAACTTTGATTATTGACAAATATAAAGAGAGAATCATACCCTACCCTAATATCAGCTACAAAATTCATTATGTATAAATTAATTGAGCTGGAGTAAATGCAAAATGTATGCTTTCAGACATATGTCGGTGTCAATACATTATATGTCTGTAGCATTAACCAACGGACATGTTCACAATCTTACACTTTTAGACACATGTCAGTATCCTTTCAGACATATATCGGTCTTGATGCGATATATATGTGGTATATGGACATATTCATAATGCACTTATCTTGATATATGTCCGTGGTATATGGACATATTCATAATCTGCACTTGTAGACTTGTTTATCAACAGATGAAAGATGTATGAAACTTTGTAGCAACAAAACATTCTGAACAATGTGGAAAGTTGTAATAAATATTGAATATATTAATTGATGTTTAAATTAAGTTGGTTTTGATAAGTTTGACTTGCAAAATTTAGACTAAGGGTATGAATGGAAAATCAAATATAACTTGGTACTAGAATCTTTAAAATTTGTTTGGATAGTCACAATCAATAAAAAGTCATAAAGTTGTACTTCCGACAACTTTGCCCTTGATTAAACGATAGATGATAAGGTGAAATGATTCGAAACACAACCTTTCTTATGAGTGTTAATATCATGCCCTGAAAGACCGAAAACAATGTTGGAGTTGGTAAATATTGATTTAGTGATTATACTTGCAATGGAAAGATACAAATATGAATTCTCTAGAACTAGACTAGAAAACAAGCACATATGCTGTGATTCTACTAAATGATGATAATCCTTCTTTTAAACTTTCAAAGAATCAAAATAGACACTATTGATTCTAATTTTGTGATTTGGTATTCGTTTGTAGACGGATGATGTTCTTCCGGATCTTGAAGAACAGCGAAGTCTTGTTTGTATCGAAGGGGCCAAATATTGGTATCATCTTCTTCTTATACTCGCTCTTTTTACTTTGTAGTTTGTATTAGTGAAATTGCTATGATGGTCACCTGCCATTTTTCCTCCTTTGACGACATGAATGTTTAGATATTATTACAAACAGTTTGTAAGGTCAATCGAGGAGCATATTTTAGGGGTCAAAATCTATTTGTATGATATTCCAAGAAAAGTTTATAGTATATGATGTTATATTTAATTTTAGAATTATAAATAACTTTTTAAAATAAAAATATATACTCAGAATAAGGAAGTACAAAGCCAATAGATAGTATAAAGAGAAATTAATGGAAGAGTATAAAAATGAAATAATGAAGAATAGTTAAACAAGAAATGTAAACAACAAAACCGAAAAAAAAAAAAAATTGAAAAGTTAGTACGTGATCGGATCCAAGACCCCACTTACCCTTTGGATCCGCCACTGATTACAAAGGTTTAATGTCTTTATTCAAGACACTGGCGGTCTGGCACTTGGAATGCGCCGATTATATCATATGCAGTGACCATACTATGGGCAATCTATATCATTTTCATATCATTCATAGACACCAGATTTAGTTCTGTTTGCTCGTCGATTGCGAATGTTTGCTGCACATTTTGTCTGGCGTTGATAACTTAGACGGTGAAAGTGTAAATCACAGATTAAACTACTAGTACTGACTACTGAGTAATGCTAGCAATGAGGTGTTAATTAGACATGATGCTTGGTATTCATATTGTAAAAGCTTTCAATATTAAATGGACCATCTGATGCTTGGTATTCATAGTTTCATACCGGAGAAGTTTACTGTATTAACATGTGTGTTGCTTGAAAATTTTTTCGATGAATGTGAGTCAACTTCGTTTGCTTTAGATTTCAAGAAAGAGCTGAGGTCTCTTAATAGAGAATTACAACTGCATTTGCTGGAGCTTGCTGATGTACTTGTTGATAGACCATCGCAATATGCTAGGAGAGTAGAAGATGTCTCACTTATTTTCAAGAATATACATCACCTTCTCAATTCACTGCGTCCTCACCAGGTTTGTTATGTTGCTCAATGCATTTTATGAATTTTAATCCATGTTACAGTATCAAGTTTTTATTTTGTGTTTAGTCACATTTCCTATGTTCTCTCAGGCTAGAGCAACTTTGATCCATATCCTTGAACTCCAAATACAGCGGCGGAAGCAAACTGTGAGGACATCAGGAGGTACTTGCCTATGTCATTTCTGTTCTTTAATTTGCTTAGAATGTGATACTACACTGGACTTGTGCATTTCAGCACCCTGCTACTATATAAACATATATTTCATGACCTTGGTTTTGACTCGTAAATTTGAAATTCGACAACGAAGAAGTTGATCTTTCTCAATTCAGTAATGAACTTGATCCATGAAATGTTCAGATGCTTTGTTGCTTTTCAATAGACTGTAGTCCTTGTCAGTGCCTGTTGAGAGTCTCCATGCACGTAACATTTAAGATTCTTAGACATCTGAATAGCATCTAATACCATCTCTTTTTTCAAAAGAGGCGGGGATAGCACATTTGTTGGTTCGCTATAGACTATAGTCCTTGTCCGAGGCCGTTTCTGAGTTGCTTTATGTATGTAACCTTTGGATTCCAAGAATTAGGAACAGAATCAAATACCATCTATTTTCTTCAAAAAGGAATGTTAGCAGCTGGATGGAGATACATGAGAAATTTGTTGTTCAGTATCTTCTTTCCAGAACACATAATTCTTCATATGTTATATGAAAAAATCTGTTAGTCTTCTTGAATTTTGTTGGCTATTATTGATGGCTTGTGTTTGCTTCCTATTTCATGACCTGTTGTTTCTTTTCCCAATTGATCAGGAGAAGAGAAGCTGCTTGACTTCTGAAGGAGGCACTAGGTACCTTAGATGGGCAATGAAGTTCTGTAATTGATGATGTTGTGACACTGTAACTCATAATCACTCGTAGAGCTTAGTTCAGTACATGCATATGAAGTCGTATTAGGGTCAGCCGTTCTACTTTTCACGTGGAACATTATAGGCTACAAATTGGGTTACATGACGTAGTAAAGGGCGATGAAGCATTTTATGGCTAATCCCCGTTTTACGTGTTAAGCTGGTATCCTGGTACGCAGGTTGTTTTAGGGGATTCGTTTTCATGGAACTTGTCCTTGTATATCTGATGATTATGGGTTGTATTTTAAAGGGTTTTTTTGGGCTGATCATCAGATAATGGTGGAGGAGACTTGTAGAAAATGAAATATCGATTTGTACATTGAAACTTCTGTTAATTATTGCTGGTAAATCTTGAGGAGGAACACTGGGACCAAATTACTTATCGCAGATGTGGAAGCTCTTAATTTCTGTAGAGATGCTTCAGCTTGTTTGACTTGGCAATTGCATGATTGACTTCTAGTAAACGATGACTTGCAGGCACTATGAACAAGCGAATAATACAACAATTAGAAGTCATGTCAGTTTATGGACTTTCGTAACAAATTAGTCAGCTTGTATTTTTTACAGTCAAGTGATTAGAAGTTTAGAAGCATAAAAAGGAATCATTTATGTGATCTGAAATAGGGTTCGTTCAAGCCTAGGGGCCGTGGGTGTGTACCCCTCAATGTAGCTAGTAGGCTCACTAACATTGAGGGGGTATCCAGGGTGCACCCCTAGGGTCGAAATTTCCCCCAACTCAGAATCTCATGGAAATACTCATTCAAGTTCATGGAGTAAAGTTGATGTTCATGTAATCTTGGTAAACATGTCATTAAAGGTCTGCTTGTTGTGCTAGTCAAACATTTTGATTGAAGTTAGCGAGATAACTTGACTCTAGCGTGATTATTTATGGATGCAAGGCATTTTAGTTCCAGGTAGTAAGAGTTTATCTGGGAGTTCACCTGTTAAAAGGCTTGAAGCGTTTACATATAATTATACATACGCAATGAAACTAACCTTAGTAACCTAATTATAGGTAATTATTGTAATTCATTAGAGCAGTGTTGAGTAGTTCTGTCCCTTAATTGCAGTGCAATTTTCGCTAATTGAATACTACTGTCATGTTCTACATGTAATCTTGGTAAACATGTCATTAAAGATGCACTTGTGCTAGTCAAACATTTTGATTGAAGTTAGCGATAGATAACTTGACTCTAGCATGATTATTTATGGATGCAAGGCATTTTAGTTCGGTAGTAAGAGTTTATCGGGAGTTCACTGTTAAAAGGCTTGAAGCGTTTACATATAATTATACATACATGATGAAACTAACCTTAGTAACCTAATTATAGGTAATTATTGTAATTCATTAGAGCAGTGTTGAGTAGTTCTGTCCCTTAATTGCAGTGCAATTTTTGTTAATTGAATACTACTGTCATGTTTTCCACTTTGTGTTGGTCAGATAGCAATGAAGTAAAAAGTAGAGGGTGAATAGTCTTTTAAAACTTTTGTCGATAAACACAGTTCTCGAAACACAGGGGTTTCGATACTTAAAATCGAGGCGGAAGACTTTAAGATAGGTAAGTCGAGAAACAATAAGTAAGTGTGTGTGCTTTCTTTGAAATGTAAATCTGAAAGGTAAATAACCACGCAAGTATAGTGGTATCGGAGGTGGCGTAATTCCCAACTAATCCACTTGTCTTTCGAGACCTAGAATTCACTAGAAACAGATAATTGAGTTCACCTTAAAATAATCCTTATTCTATGATTCCTAAACAAATGGTTCCCGACGAATGTTCCTCTGAGTTATTCCCGACTCCTAGAGCTAAGTACTTCCTCTACTCAGATAACCTTGGAGTTATTCCCTGATTTCCCAAATCAAGTACTTCCTCTACTCCACGCCTTGATGGTGTTGGTTATAAGGTTTGTCAGAGAGGCTTCTCATATAACTTTTTAGTTATGTTTTCAGAGAGCCTAATAGAACAAGACTACTTAATACACTTGTTCAGTGGATGACGATGCGCTCTTCTTGACCCAGTAATTGGTGTCAGATTACGGAGAATGATCTTCAGAAATGGTATCTGATAGTTCAACTCTTTCACGAATAACAATCTCTTGTTAAGGTCCAGGACAACTTAGAACTACTAGTGATTCTTCAAGCAACATAAAGCTTTCAGAAAGGGTAGTAGAGTGCTTGAGAGAATACTTTGCTTGATGCTAAGTTTGCAAGATAGAGCGTTCTAAGGTATGTTCTTCAAGCAACTAAGTGTGTGATATATATAGATAAATTTGAGAGGCGTTTGAATTGTATCTGTTGTGCTCTCTATCAAATTATATCCGTTTATATCTTGAACTATGTACTCAGAAGTCACTATCTCATTTTTAGAGAATTTGCTTTTTGACATTACTGGATGCATTTAATGCATAGTACTGTTCATTGTCCTTTAGTCTCATCGGATACATGAGCCTTTCTGATGGCTTGCATGCTCCATACTCATGATGTCATATGTCCAGAATCATATCCCGAAAATAAGTTAATATACTCCCTCCATTTCGGAGAAAGTGTTACAATTTGAATTTGCACCAATTTTAAGAAAAAGTAGAAAGTACAAGTGGGCCCCATGATTATTAGAGATTAAATGAGTGGCATATTGTAATAAAAGTGAAAGGTATGGAGTTTTATTATTTAATTAGTTTCCATAAATGGAAATTGTAACACTTTTAATGAAACGCCGGAAACGGAAAGTTGTAACACTTTTTCTGAAATAGAGGGAGTACTTAAGAAAGGATTAAGGACATAGTCTTTCTGAGTTAGACTAAACCTTTGTGTCTTCATAAACCTTGTGCAATCTTCAGAAAAGCTCCATTGCTAGGATTGATCTTCATGGTCTTCTTGAAATAAAAATTACACTCAGAGACCTATAATCCTAATACAAGATTTACTAGACTAATCATACTCAGTGATTTCCTCTTTTACAATGTTCAAGTGAACCAAGAGCACTTAATCACCTTTCTGGCTAAGATAAGAACATGTGATGAGTAATCAAAATACTAACAGATATTCCTAATAAATTTCCCCCTTTCTGATCAGTCATCCATGACTATCTTTCAAGTCCTATTACAAAATTGTAATCCTGGAAGATAAAACAATCCACCACTTAATCATTTCAAATGATATTCAATTTTAGTTAAATTAAGTGCAGAAAGTAAACATCAACCAAATCACAAAGTGATCTTTCTTTGATAAGTTGTCATCTATTAAAATGTATACGAGAGTATGATCTTTAGATAGGTACAATTCTGAGTAAGATGCAACTTTTACGGATAGAAATTTGAAACAATCGCAAGATTACAAAAGTAATAAAACATACTAAGTAAATTAGAACAAAGGAGAGTCCGAGCTCGAGAGTATTCTAATGTTACTAGTCTTCAAGTCTTGAAACCTGACTTGGGTTGAGATACCTCAAGTTCTTGACACCCTTTACGGATCGATTGACATGATCATCCACTTTTACGCATTCTTGGACATAGTCATAAAGAATCCTTCGACATAGAGCTACTGTCTTTACGGATAAGTCACATATTTCATGGTAACTCTTGCGAGCTTATGATTCTTCCATGAAAATGTTTGACCCGAAGTACTTTCCCAGACCGAGGCATGGTCTACTTGCGGTGAGATAGGTTGAAATACTTGTATATTTCTTCCGGATAGTGTATATCATCTAGGTATTCATCGATGTCATATAGAATGACTCATAGGTTGAAACATCTAGTTTGTTCTTCTATGCTTGTAGCTACCAGTTTTCTTACCTTGTCTACATCATCGGTTTTGGGTAAGACGGCGAAAGAAAGATCCATCTTTACGGCTTCATTCCTCTTTTCTACTTCAAAGTTTAACCGGGCATGAAGGTGCTCGGGTTTTAGCAATTAAAGCTTGCCTTCTCTCCATTTCGGGATGCGGTTGAGGATGGAAGTTGGAAACTTATCATTGACAAGTAGATGTTGTAGTTCCGAATCGATACCCTCTCTTGTTGAGAATGCACCTATATGAAGATTCTTCATTACTAGTCTTCATATACTCGATGTGGGCATCAGTTGGCCTTTCTTGATGTGTTTCATTGTTTGATACATAGCTGGAAATCCTCCTTGCTTTTCTATTTGGTGGCCTTACATGGGAGATCCTCTAACCCTTTCTTCTGCCTTGAAATTTGTCTTTGGTGGATGTTCCTTGTATAGACTTGGTGTTGCGGAAGGAGTTACAGGCTGCTAAGAACTTCTTTGCCGGAGGAGGTTGTGAAGTAGTTGCTTGTCTCCTTTTCTTGTGAAGTGGATGTTCATCAGAATCATCCTCATCATCATTGTAGTCCAAAATTGGAGACTTGCAGCTTTCTTGGCCTCTTACCTCTCCTTCTTCCTTTTCTTCTTCTTCAGAAGTCTTCTTCTCTTCTGAGATTCTAAGGGACTTGGTTCCCCTAGTGACCATACTTCTCGACCTTACATTTGGTTGATCTGGAACAACTTCTTGACAAGGGTGTCTCCGGTGATGTCCTTAATGACAAGTTGACTTGAGGAGAGAGGATTTGATTGTTTTCTTTTCTTCCTCTGCGATTCAGGCATCTCTTCTTCCCCTTAGTCATGAATGGTGACTCGTGATAGCATAAGCTTGAGAGAGTGTCGAAGTTTTACGGAGATTGTTGTGCACCTGACTAATTCTTGAAGTTCCTTCTTATTTCGTTGTTACTGTCTTGAGTTCTGCTCCTTTCATTGAGTTCTTCAAGCGGCCTTAGGATGGCGTTGGCTTGCGGAGACGGCATGGTAGCTTCATTCAATCTTTGCATTAGCATTGTTACAATCCTCATCCACAGCGAACCCTAGGTCTTTACGAGAGAAGCGATCTTTGGTTGCTCTGTTGAGTAAGCGGCGACGAAACTTCATCTCTTGGGACGGATTTTAGCATACATATCTTGGGCAACTAGTGTCCATCGAGTTCTAAAAGACCTTTGTTCCTTGCGGTGCTCTTCACTTCTTGAACTACTTAGTGCGAGAGAATATATGAGGAGCAAGTAGGGCTCTTTGTCTTTGAGTGATAAGTCTCTCATCTTACCTTGATGATCAAGTTGTGGGTTTGACATCACTATCATAATCCTTTTCTTGGATTGTTTGTAGATTGACAATCTTCTTACGCTTTCCATCAAGTGTCTTTGGCCTTACGAGAAGATATAGAAGGTCTTTATGCGATCTCGACATCATGCTCTTCATCATCATTGTCATCCATTGCATCTATTTGGTAATTTGTGACAATGGCATTCATCAAATTTCTTTGGTCATCTAGGAGTGCCAATTCTTTGGCATTAGCTTCTTCGAGCTTTTTGATTTTGGCTTCCTTTTCATCAACAAGAGCTTGAGTCTCAATGTTGATTCTCTTCTCTTCTTCCAATACCTTTCTGAGTTGTTCAATCCTAAACTCGGTAATTTGAAATTTCTTCTATGGCATCATTGTGTTGACTTGTTGGGTATCTTGATGAGACTTGGGAGGTGATGATGATGGAGCTTTCTGAGCAATTGAGGGAGTAGCCTTTTCTCCACTCTCTTTGCTAGCTTTCTGAATCCCGCCTTGTCCAGGTTGGGGATCATCATCCTGATCATCATCATCATCACTCTTGTTCTTTGTTTCTTGGTTTAGATGCTCATATGGAGGTTCTTGATAATCATTTTCGTCCATCTCCTCGTCATCTTCTGAAACCAGGTTGATCACATTTGGGAATGTAATCATCCTCCATTAACTTCTTCTTGTTCGTGAGGATAAGTAGTGAGCTTGTTGGGCAAGGCGGGATGGGTAACCATCGCTATTGGGTTTGAGCATCCATGAACTTGAAATCTGCTATAAGTCTTTGTGCTACTTCATGAATGAAGTCTTCATGCATTAAGTGGCAAATGGTAGGACTACTGTGGGAACAATGCATGGATATAAACCTCCGGTTTAGGCGATTGCTCTCTTTTACGGGGCGTCGATTACTCGGCTGCTTGGAAAGGTCGCCTTTACGAGTTTACGCCATTAATCTGACACTTGAGATGTTTCTTTAAGGTGTACTTACGGAAGGCCTTGAGTAAATCAAGCGGCACTAGACTTTGAGCACGAAGAAAGTGTTCAAGTTAGTTTTGTTCAAACCACTTGTGTTAGTATCGTGTGCGAAGTGAGCTTCTGAGCATACGTGTAGAAACACTAGGCTCATCTGCTTGGATTTTGCTTGCTTGAGTGCAGAGGCCTCAGATACTTTGGTGTGAGGAGAAGTTTTATCCTCATCAACCTTTCTTTCTGCTTGAACCTGAGAGTTAAAATCAAACATGTTTAGAAACTGTTAACAGAAAAGATAGGTGGAAAAGTGCTTTCTAAGACTTCACTTACTTCCCAAGTGAGGAAGCTCAGTAGCAAGTTCCTCAGAAACCTTGGGGGTTTCTGGCACCTTTTCTGCAGAATCTTTGCTTGTTCGGATTTTAGTCTCTTTGGAGGAGATGACACTGTTGTTTCTCCATCGATTGTTCTTGGCCCGAGCTGTAAGAACAAACATAAGAGATTTTAGTAGTGGGTTTTCGAGCATTAGTTGAAGAAGACTATTCGATTACTTACCTTCTCGGAAGGCTAAGTAAATACTTCCTCGAAAGCTTTTAAACCACGGAATCTCTAGGTTTTGGGGTGTTGGTTTCACCACCACTACTTCCTCGATTGGAACTGAAAGAGACATTAAGAATATTACACCATAAGAGCAATTTTAGTTAGTTATTTCTTGTTGAGATAACTTTTACTACAATGGACGGGCTCTTCTTGATGTTACGAGGTTGGAGGACCTCTTCTTGATTCAAGGGGTGGGCGGTTTTCTTCCCACGAAAGTGAGTCTCAAGTTGGCCGGTAACAAATCTGACTTATGAGTAACAAGTTAATATACAATTATGTTGACATGTTGAATCTGAACTATCTTTGTTACTGAATAGAGTCGGTGATCATTGATCTCTTGAACTTGTGGTGATTCCACAGTCTCTGTGCTCATTGTTGATCTCATCTGGTATCATTACGAGTCTCCATCTCGGTTTGATCCCTTTCGAGAGTTGAGCTTTCTCGGAAGGTTGAGGAACTGTTCGAAACGAGTTTTCTTGACAATATTAAGTCTTGGCATTGTGAATGTGGAAGCAATGGCAGCATCTTCCATCATTCTATCTTCCTCACCGGGCCTTCTTCTTCTGCTTTGGGCGGAGGGCTCTTGTCTTTGAAGAGTGAGCTTGAAGCTCCTCCATGGGTCTCATACTTGAACCTTTTGAGTACTTTTGCAAGTACTTCATCATCCTCGAATCACTATTACGTGTTGGTGCGGAACCCATCTATGATATTTCTATCATCTACGGAGAGTTACGGAGCATTACGGTTCGGGACTCTTGGGGCGTCTGGATTTGCCTTTTACGGCGTCGACATCTTACGAGACCTTGTCTCCGGAAGGTTGTGCCTCTTGTATGATTAGGGACTTGGAGGCACTTTTGATATGAGTCCTCTTTCTCTTGGCATTTGGAGGTTTAGCTTTGGCTTGCTCGAGACCTCCTCACCTTCTTTGCGATTCTTCTTCTTCTTACGCTTTACGTGCGTTCTCGGACAAGTTTATCCTTTTCTTCAAAAGCGTGTACGAAAAGGGAGTTGGTATTGGGATTTCTGCCTCTCTACGAGTGATTCCCATTATTTCGAATGTAACGGATCCACGAGACCAAAGTGCATATTGGCCTTTGGCTCGGCAAGGCCGATGATGATTTTGGGCTCAAATTCCTCAATGTGTCCAAGAAATTTGTTGAATCGTACTTCCCCGATTGAAGTGGGTTTCCACCTTCATGCTTCTTGTTAGGAAGATGCATCATCATCCGTCTCTCCATGCTTATCGGTCTACTCCACCTTTGTTGCCATTAAAGCAGCGGACGAATAAAGCTAAAGTACTCGGTGTTTACGGAGATGACTGAATTCGATGGCCTTGAACAAAGTCTCTGGGCGACCTTTGCATTTTCTAGCGGATTGCTTCAAATAGCTCTTTGGCGCCTTGAATCATGGGCGTCCTTGATGTTGATGTCTTCAAATGTTCCTCGATTTTCAATCGGAATATCTTGCGAGAAAGTCTTGCGATCTAGAACAATATCTTGTCCTTGGACTTGATGCGCATGTATTTTCTTCTTCATCATTCACAACTTTTGTGAAGATTTTGGAGTTGTTATAGAACTCCGGTACATCCGATGTGGATAGTCCCTTTGGGTGCGGAGATAAAGCTTGTAGATATGGGAATTCTTGACATTCCCAATATTAGTTCCTTCTGGTTTTGAAGATATAGCTTTGGTACATATCTCTTTACTAGAAAGGCTCCCAATTCATTTTGTGTTTAGGGTTCTGATCAGATGGGGTAAACTTTCCCGGAGGCGTTTATTCAACACCTTAAGTTCCTTTCCTCCTTGCTTTTCGGAGGCGGAGGATGTTGCCTTAGGGTTCTTGGTGGTCATCTTCTTGGGTGCCATCTCTTATATAGAGTTTAGAGTGAGTGTTTTTCGGATGAATATTGCACAATTAATCGAGATTAGTCTATCTTTTGGAAGACTAAGCCTGAAATTGAGTTTTGAGAGGGTTTTGCGAAATCTTGAGAGATTTTCTTTGTTTTGATCTGAAGTTTGAAATTTGAATTGGTAAAAGTGTTTGTCTTTTGCCCAAATCCTATATATCTGACGGACAAAATGTACATAGATCTGACATACATATATTTGAATATGAATCGTGTCTTTGCATCTGCATAGGCATGATACGTCCTTTGTACTTCATTAAATGCGTAGTGGGCCATATGCATTTCTCAGCAGACATTACTTGCTTTGTTTTAATCTCAACCGTTGAGATCAAGCGTTTATTCATCGAGGGTTTATATTGAATATCTTGTAATGATATCAATCAACAAATGGTAATGTGCCGACTTGATGGATTTTAATATACTACATTCATTGTGTCACTTAGTAAAGTAGGAACACTTAATCGTTTGAGCTTATCATTACGAGTGTCAAGTCCTTATCTATATATTGTTTATCATGAAAATGGTAAAATACAAGACATTGCACATGTTTGACTTTCGAACTTATACCTTTTGGGCTTTGTGTGTCCATTTCTCTTTATGACTAAATAGCTTTACGAATTCAAGTGTCAGAAGCTTCAGTTGTTTGAATGTATTTGACTCACTCTCAGTAAGTAAGTTCTAGTTTTATTTACTTATTAAGTGTGTACCGACCTTTGCCTTTCTGGATGCCCGTTCCAGAAATGTTTTGCCTTTCTGAGTGTTGCTACTCAGAAACCTTTGCATCACTTCTTATCAACTTGGCTTTACGAGAACTTTTCTCGAGGCCTACTCATATTCGATCTTTTAGAGATTGAGAAAAATTTCTAGGTCCTTAAGCTCCATTAATCCAAGATTATGTCTTAAGGTCGAACCGGCTTTCTTGTAAGGGCTTAGTGAAGATATACGCAAGTTGGTCTTCTTACATGCGATCTTGAGTATCTCTATATTGCCTTTCTCAACATGGTCTCTGATGAAGTGGTGTCTAACATCAATGTGCTTTGTTCTGACATGGAATTTGGGGTTCTGTGTGATTGCAATAGCACTTGTGTTATCATAGAAAATGGGAGTTTTCTCTTCATTGAGTCCATATTCTCTGAGTTGTTGTTGAATCTACAGAATTTGCGTTGCACAACAACCGTGACAATATATTGACTATGTGGTAGAAGTTGCAATTGAGTTTTGTTTCTTGCTAAACCATGAGATAAGTCTAGTTCGGCCTGACAAGTTCACGGTACTTTTCCTATCAAGCATTGATCCGGCATAATCGACATCGAGTAACCCGAAACTCGATCCACTTTCTTTAGGATACCACAAACCTACATCTCTTGCCTTTCACATACCTTAATATTTTCATAGCAATGTTGTAGTGTGATTGCATTGGATTTGTTTGAAATCTAGCACACTCAGCATATTGAATATCAGTGCCTTGCGATGGGTAAAGTAGTGAACTATCAATTTCCTATACTTGTGTTCATCAACACTCTTATCGATTGATATAGGTCATCTTGGTTCCTATGCTCATAGGTATCTTAGCATTCTTTTCAGAAGACTTAAGTTTGAACTTTGTGAGCATGTCTTTTGCATACTTTGTCTGACTAATGAATATTCCATCATTGAGTTGCTTGACTTGCAATCCTAGGAAATAGTTCAATTCTCCCATCATGCTCATCTCAAACTTACTTTTCACCAGATTCATTCATCTTGTTTCTGAAAACCCACTTAGTTCCAATCACAGATATTCATTCTACAAATGGAACTAGTTTCCAGACTTTGTTTCTTTCAAACTAATCCAACTCTTCTTGCATTGCAGAGATCCAGTCTTGGTCTCTTAATGCTTCTTCTATAGTTTTTGGTTCAATGTTTGAGATAAAACATCAAAAGAGAGAATTAGCATTTTCAGCTATTGCTCTCCTAGTCCTAACACCTTGATTGATTGGTCCAATTACATCTTTTGCAGGATGATCCTTGATCCATCTCATCATGGGTTTAGGGCTAGTAGGGTCAACATCTATGTGATCTGAATGTGAATCACTATGATTATGACTTGATACTTCTTCAGTATCTGTGACATTTTGCACCTCAGAAGGGCGGTGAATGTCTAACACTTTCTCAGTGTGAGAGATTTCTGGGACATGCCTGTCAGAGAGGTCATTTCCAGAATTAGCTCTCTGATGAACATCTTCAGTTTCCATTTCTGAATTCTCATAGGAAATTCTTCATCATGTCTGAGAATCATCTGGTTGTTACTAGGCATTTCATGCTTTTCTTCGTTAGAGTCATCCTCTCTTTCCACAATGATGTTTTTCCTTTCTGAGAGTTCCTCTTCAGAATCCTTTATCATTAGTTCCTTGAACCTTTCTGAGAGTTCATCAGCAAGGGGTGTTTTCTTGCTTCCTTCATAGAATCTGACATGGCGATTCTTTAATCTTCTTTGTTCTTTTGTGGTAAACTCTGTATGCTTTGCTATTCATAGAATAACCAAGAAACACACCTTCATCTGCCTTTGGTTGAAATGTTCTTAGATACTCTTTTCCATTGTTAAGAACAAAACATCTACAACCAAATACTTTTAGATGTTTGATATTAAGGGTCTACCAAGAGTTCATAAGGGGTCTTGTCATGGTGTTTGTTTATCAAACATATGTTACGAGTGTAGCATCTTTGTGTTTACGACTTGACCCGATAAACTTCACTTATCTCGATGTCATTAGCATTGTCCTTCTTTGCTTCTTTAAGTGTTCTATTTTTCCTTTCTGCAACACCATTTTGTTGTGGTGTTCTTCTGAGAGAAAGTTGGTGTTGTATACCTTTCTTTGATACAAAACTCCTTAATGTCTTGGTTGACAAACTCGATGCACAGTGCATACGATTGCGGATACCTTGTCATTTTCATGACTTCAAGCTTATTGACAAGTTTGGTATCTCCACCCTTCAGTTGTGCTTGGAAAAAACCCAGTGAATCTTGAAGTCATCTACAACAACAAGACCATACTTCTTTCTGCATAACTAATTCTGAGATGATTCAAAAGATCCATGTAATAATTCTTACGGGTCTAACACTAGAATACGATTTTGGACTTGAAAGAGATCTTAGATTGTTTCCCCATCGTGAGCGAGCAGATACCATCCTTTACGAAAGATGTTTTGGGAAGGCGACCATTAACTCTTTCTTGGCAAGTTTGTTGAGTTTTGAAATTCAAGTGACTCATTCTTTTGTGCCATAACGGTGCTCTTACATGTGACTGATTGACTCACCATGAGACATTCTTGATTGTGGCGGATGCCCGATCGGCAACATAAAGGCGCCTTTCCGAGCAACCAAGGCATGCCTTTGACTCATTGTCGATAAGTTTGCAATACTTTGCTTTGAATTTCCTGATAAATCCCTTATGCATAAGCGGCTCATGCTAAATAGATTATATTTCAAACCCTTAACATATGTCGTCGGTGATAGTTAATGATCCTAATTTGGCGTTGCCGAATCCGGAGAGGTTAGTTCTCCTCAACAAATATGATGTACGGTCCATTGTTGCAAGCTTTGTAGTTGACGGTTGCTTTGTCTCTGTCATGTGCTTTCGCATCCACTATCAAATAGCCATTGAGCCTTAGTCGAGGCGTTACGCACAAACGAAGCAGGAGTTAAGTTCTTGCTTGAGATAAAACCATTTAGACTAAACATTCTTCGGTAGGAATCCACATTTTAGTGAATTTCTTGGGAGTTTGTTTTGTCTAACTTAGTCGAAAGGAGATCTGATAAAATCGATGATCTCTCAATTTTCCTTCTTGTGGTGTTTCTAGGTGTTCCTTTTGGTGCTTTACGGACCACAGGTTTACGGGATTGCTTTTGACAAACTTAGCCTTTGGCGAGTTCCTTCTAGCTCAGCATTCAGTTTTCGGTGGCTTGAGATTTCTTCCATCTGTCTATTACGTGCAATATCGACCTTGCGCCATTGTTCTTGTCCTTCCTTATATTGTTGCGGAAGAACTTTTCCAATAGCACGATAGCGATGCCATTTCGAACACCTTTGGCTTTACGAATCGTTCTTGAAGCCTTACTAATTCTGCACCATCTTTATTTTCATAAAATGAGTACGATGAAATTGCCTATTCGGCAATTCTTCCTTTCCTAGTAATGTAGCAATGTGGATGGTTACATATACGGGGTTATGTTTCTTTTGAAACCTTATCCATAAGTTTCTTGTGAACTTGTTGTTCTTTCAAAGGTGAGTTGCTACTCCTTTTCCTTTGTCAACTACAGCTTTCGACCAATGCTATAGGTGGTTGAAGAACCATTTGTTGACTTTTACAAAGGTCGACCTTTCATCACTCTTCTTGGAGGAGATGAATTACTCGATTGTTCATCAAGTCCGAGTCCACCTTTCTCGGAGGGATCTCGGATAGGATTGAACCTCGGTGAGAGTGTCACTAGCCTTTGCATAAGATTGGAAGGATAGCTCTTTCTTTACGAGTTCTTCATTCTCGAAGCGACTTCATCATTTTCTTAGTAAGTTCATCCAAGGCTAGTTTGTGAGAATTTTCATTCTCAGATATCTGAGATTTCAGAAAGACTATTTCATCGTTCTTGTTCTCAGATACTCTGGTTAGCTCAGAAACCTCTTTTTCAAGAGTTTCTTTGCTTTCCTCTAGAATTCTGGTTTTGGATTGTGCTTCCAGAAATTCTTTCTCATAACGATCCAATTCACTCTTGACCGACTCGGATCCTCAATTCCATCATCACTCTCATGATACTGAAATTGTGAATTGTTAGTTTCCTCATCGGCCGTAAGACACATTTCAATGTTGGAGATGTGCGGACCCGACAATCTCGACAACTCCACATTTCTTTCTTCTTAAGGCCGAAGTCAATTACATCGTGGGTGATTCCACACAATTCTGGTGATGGTAGGTTTGAGTCATCTGAATCTCCATTTTCAGAATCTGTCTCAAAGTATAGAGCATCAAGTTGAATTTGAATCTTCTTCCTTTCTTTAGTCAGTAAGGCCCTTTGATAGGCCCTTTGATTTCTCTTGAAATTTCTTCTGTCCTTCTTGTCACCTGTCTTGAGCTTGTTTAAAGCAGGACAATCTCTCTTGAAGTGACCAGGCTTTTGACAATAGAAGCAGATATCATTTCCTATTTTTGCGTTTGGTATTAACACCTTTACGAATGGGGTAGGAGAGTTGTTCACTTGTTTGTTCTTGTCTTGATGATAGTTTGGGCGAGATGCTTTTTGACTTTTCTTTAGCTTTTCTTCTCTCAATCTCTTGACTCACAAATTTCTTCATGTGTCTTCTTTGCAGAGCATTTTCTTGAGATGCTTCTTTGGTATCCTTCTTTTGAAGTACCTTGAAACTAGAGCAACACTTTGCAACTTTTAATTTGTTTGTTCTCTACGAGTTGTCTCATAGTCTCTGATGCAAGATGAGAGAAGAGCTCTCTTGGAGTAATATTTGGCATCCTTGATTGAAATAAAAGAACTTAGTGTGTTCCGGTTGTGATTGAGACTTGACAATAGTCTTAATCTTTTACATTTGGGAGTATCTATTCTTTCACCAAGTGCGACCATATCACTCATAAGAGTAGTAAATCTGAAATGAAGTTCTTCGAGTTTCGGTGGGACCTTGTTTGAAGTTTGGAACTTGATTTAAGAACTTCGAACTTGTTTTCTTTGGTTTTCTCGATTCGGCACATATTTCTTCAATCGATTGCAGGTGACTTTAGCGTTTAGCACCCATAGTTTACCTTGTATGTGCTCGGTGTCGTCGATGATTATATTCTGAGCTTGACCATCAATCTGTCTCTTGGCATCTTCAGATGTCCAGAGCTCTCCTGGCTTGTCTTCATATATAATGCTTCCACGAGCAACATGACCACTATCTCTAGTAGCCATGTCCTCGCTTCCATCTTCATTGTCTGAGGCCTTTCTTCCATCAGACACCTCAGTAACTTGTTTGAGTTGTCTGATTTTGATAGGCCCTTCATTGATGACATAGATCATCTCATCACTAATGGCCTCGGATGGAGCATCATGTTGTTCTTCCATTTCGTAGTTTTCTAGCTTTAGAGCGGGTGCATCACTTTCGAGACATACACTTAACACAAATTATATAGTCCTCGAGAAAGGGACAAAGTTCCTTCACCTATCTGGGATCTAGGTTGATCTTGAAGGCTTGTGAACCTCTGCTCGATACCACTTGTTGGTCGGATAACGGCAAAGTAAAAAGACTAGGGGGTGAATAGTCTTTTAAAACTTTTATCGATAAACACAGTTTCTCGAAACACAGGGGTTTACGATACTTAAAATCGAGCGGAAGACTTTAAGATAGTTAAGTGCGAAACAATAAGTAAGTGTGTGTGCTTTCTTTGAAATATAAATCTGAAAGGTAAATAACAGCCAAGTATAGTGGTATACGGAGGTGGCGTAATCCTCGACTAATCCGCCGGTCTTTACGAGACCTAGAATTCACTAGAAACAGATAATTGAGTTCACCTTACAATAATCCTTATTCTAAGATTCCTAAACAAATGGTTCCCAACCAAATGTTCCCCCAGAGTTATTCCGACTCCTAGAGCTAAGTACTTCCTCTACTCGGATAATCTTGGAGTTATTCACGATTTCCCAAATCAGTACTTCCTCTACTCACGCCTTGATGGTGTTGGTTATAAGGTTTGTCGAGAGGCTTCTCGTATAACTTTTGATTATATTTTGAGGCTAATAGAACAAGACTACTTAATACACTTGTTAGGTGGATGATAGTGCGCTTCTTGACAGTAATTGGTGTCCGTTCTGGAGAATGATCTTCAGAAATGGTATCTGATAGTTCAACTCTTTCACGAATAACAATCTCTTGTTAATGTTCATGACAACTTAACTACTAGTGATTCTTCAAGCAACAGAAAGCTTTCAGAAAGGGTAGTAGAGTGCTTGAGACAATACTCTGCTTGTGGTAAGTTTGCAAGATAGAGCGTTCTAAGGTATGTTCTTGACATCTAAGTGTGATATATATAGATAAATTTGAGGCGTTTGAATTGTATCAGTTGTGCTCTCTATCAAATTATATCCGTTTATATCTTGAACTATGTACTCGAAGTCACTATCTCATTTTGAGAGAACGCTTTTGCGACATTTACGCGATGCATTCACTACAAGATTTATGTTAAAACGGGACGGAAAGGCGGCAGTTCAATCAAATGCCCGTTCTTGACGGATAACATTTATCAAATGCGCTCTTATGTGACGGATAATTTTATCCGTCGTTCGTTGACCAAATTTAAAAAAAAAAAAAAATTTAGCGACGGATAGATCTATCCGTGCTACATCTCTTCGGAAAATTAAAACAAAAAAAAAAAGTTAGCGACGGATAGATCTAGATCTGTCCAAATGCTAAAAAAAAATATAATATATCTCCCACTACTTCTCCTCCATTTCTCCTCTCCTCCTCCTCCACCACCATCTCCTCCCACCACCACCATCCTCCTCCACCACCATCTCCTCCACCTCCACCCCCACCCCCACCACCACCATCTCCTCCACCATCCTCCTCCACTACCATCTCCACCACCACCACCTCTCTACTCCCACCACCACCACACCACACCACCCCCAGCTCCTCCACCTCTCTCCTCCCACCCCCCCCACCATCTCCTCCACCCACCTCCTCCACCACCATCTCCACCACCACCCTCTCTACTCCCACCACCACCGCACCACCACCACCATCTCCTACACCACCCCCACCCACACCACCATCTCCTCCACCACCACCACCCTCCACCTCCAGCCACCACCTGCCACCACTTGCCACCACCACTGCCGGAATTAATCCGTATACGAATATAAAAATTCGTATACGGATTTTATTTTTTTTTTTTTTAAAAAATGGGGCGACGGATAGATCTATCCGTCGCCACGTGGGGCGACGGATAGAATCTATCCGCCGCCCCATAATCAATTTAAAAAAAAAAAATGGTCAATCCGTCGCGAATTGGACGACGGATTATTATCCGTCGCCACAGCTCCAGGGGGGCGACGGATTTTCTATCCGTCGCCCGGTGGCGGCGGATAGATGGAATGCATGCGACGGATCTATCCGTCGCTACAGACCTGATTTTTTGTAGTGATTTAATGCATAGTACTGTTCATTGTCCTTTAGTCTCATCGGATACATGAGCCTTTCTGATGGCTTGCATGCTCCATACTCATGATGTCATATGTCTAGAATCATATCCCGAAAATAAGTTAATATACTTAAGAAAGGATTAAGGACATAGTCTTTCTGAGTTAGACTAAACCTTTGTGTCTTCATAAACCTTGTGCAATCTTCAGTCTTCTAATTTTTAGAAATGCTCCATTGCTAGGATTGATCTTCATGGTCTTCTTGAAATAAAAATTACACTCAGAGACCTATAATCCTAATACAAGATTTACTAGACTAATCATACTCAGTGATTTCCTCTTTTCTGATGTTCGAGTGAGAAATGACTTAATCACTACTTTAAGATAAGAACATGTGATGAGTGATCAAAAATACTAACAGATAGGTCATGATTAATCATCTACACATGTGGAATTATAATAACCATGTTTATACAACTTGAAATTATTACTAGTTTTGACCTACATCATACTGCATATTAATAGTTTGCAAGATTTTGTCACAGACGAGGTGAGATATTCTATCAGTAGTAATAATAAGAAATCGTTAAAAATAAATAGAAAAGTTATATGGAGAAATTATCCATGGCACCGGAGTAGAGTTGTATTAGCTACTTTTAAAATAATCATTTGCAAACTGGTAAAAAATTTATATTGCAAAATGATACTATTCATGAGTACGTAGTACATAATAATGGAATTTTTATCTTTTTTCAACAAATTGGCAAAGTTTATACTTAAATGAAAGAATGGCCCTTTTTCCCGTGTCATATTCTATCTTTATTGTATTTGTAGTGTACATTGAACTAGCTACATGGTGATCATCTATTTTGGTGAGTCATCATTTATTTTATCTATTTATTTATTTTTAATTGGGGAATAACTTTAGTCACATAATCATAAGCTCACGAAACACATTGTTGGGACTTGGGACCATCTAATACATTTTAAAGAAATGGAAAGAAAAAAGAAAAAAAAGAACTGAGCGCATCTTCAAACTATTTGATTACAATGAAGTGGGCGATTTTAAGGTCATTAATTTATGCAGTAGGTTGTATTGATCATATTTGTTAGATCGTTTATTCGAATATTATGTTAAGTTGTAATTAATCCTACCGCCCATTAGACTTGTAAGTTTTACAATGGTAATTTTGGTAAATATATCTATACAAACAAGATTGTATTGTCATAATATATTATAAATTAACTATAAACTTCAAAATAAAATAACATAAAATTATTTTAATTAGTCTGTCATGTCAAGTGTGATAAATCAACTTCTCCGAGAATTCATAGCAAGAACCCTAGTTATGAACCATCTGCTATTTCTAAAATCGATTCTATCCACTAATTAATCTATTGTCTATCCCTCATCAATCGAGTCGTGTTCAAGTTAAAGGTATCATATCCACATAATTGAGCATGATCTCGACAGAAAAAATGAAAAAAATAATTGATAAAACTAATTTGAAAAGAACTGCAGAACAATTTCAAGAGCCTGTTGGATTTCTTGAAGCCTAAAGGTACATAATAAGGTTAAGAGTTGATGGTAGATTTGGCAATTTGAAATTAGGGTTCTTCATAATCTGATGTTTGTGATTTGGGAAAATGATCGATCCATATATTGTTTGGATCCTGATTAAATTGATATTCTTAACTAATTAATATTTCAAATTTTATTTTTTATTTTAAGATTGATAATATATTTAATTTAAGAGGTTATGACATTACAATCCGTTTGTACATCTTGATTTACATAAACTGCCATTGTAAAATTTACAATTCCGATGAACGGTCGTGATTAATTACAATTGGAAGTAATATTTATACAACTAATCTAACGGTTGTCGATGAGTACAAGTGAGATGGGCGTATGTTAAGACATTCACTACAAGAATGCCCCTGTTTAGCCACGGCATGTTAGCAACGGATTTTATCCGTTCATCGCTTTATCCGTTGCTAACTCTAGCGACGGATACGACTATCCGTCGTTATTTAGCGACGGATACGACTATCCGTCGCTAGAATAGTTGACCAAAATTTAAAGAAATAGCGATGGATAGTCGTATCAAAATTTAAATAATGACGGATAGTCGTATCCGTCGCTAGAATAGTTGACCAAAATTTAAAGAAAATGAAAGAAGAAATTAAAATTAAAAAAAAAAACGGAAAATGAAAATCTAGCGACGGATTCGCCTATCCGTCGCTATTACTTCAATTATACCCCATGTTTGCCCTAAAGCTGATTACGCCTCTCCCTTCTTCAAATCGACTTCTTCTTCGTTCCTTTCTTTCCTCGTTTTCTCCTTCTTCAGTTCCTTCTTCCTCGATCCTTCTACCAAATCGATGCCTTTAGCTACGCCATCACAACCACACTAAGAGGAATCGATTTCGACCTAGCCCCAGTTCAAATCTCTATAACAGCTTCGTCTTCACCTTCGTTCCTCCCAATTCGTCGTCTGAATTCGTCCGGTAAGACTCTCGAACTCGGTTCTGATCTCCTTCTTCTTACTCTCGTGCTAACTCAGCCACGTGATTCTTGTATTCTCCGTAGAATTGATTACAAGGATTAGAGGCTTGGATCCGTTCGCTCGCTTGTTCGTATTTTACTCGGATTCGATTCGCTTTCGGTAAGCGTTTCTTCTTTCTGATTTAATCTAGGATGGGTATTTGTGTCTTTGTTACAGTCGAATTGATGTATCTTTTAGGTGCTGTTTGATTTGGTTATGTCAGTATGCTTCACGCCTTAATTTGAACTACATTATTTTACCTAAGAAAAGTTATGTCAGGATCCAAAATTCTGTGTTTGGGTTAATTTTGGGGCAAGCCATGTTGAGTTGTTGACTTAGGTCACAAAATTTGGGTAACTTAAAGGCTGGTATGGTTGAGGTTATTACAAAAAAAGGATGATCCGTTTTCTGAAATAACTAGCCCATTTGACCGTCCGTAAAATGACGATTATGCCCTCGCCTTCGTCTCTGTTCCAGTGTTGGAATTTACATTTTCTTCTACCTGTTTACACTAGCTTGGTCTCTGACATTTCTGATATATACTGACATTTGGCAGTAATTCACCTGTAGCTAGATTTTCTGAACAAACGAGCAGAAGGCTCGTCCTCTCCCCCATTTCTTCTTCTTCCTCCATTCTTCTTCCTTTCTTCCTCCATTTCGGCCACATCGAATCCCGTCCAAATCTCAACCATTTCGGCCATTCTTGGTGTCTATTCGAAGCTCGTGAGAGAAGGAGGTCAATTCTACCATCAATCTCAAATTTCATCTGCTATTTTCTCCGGATTCGAAGGTAAACCCTTACTTTTTAAAATTTGGGGATTTTGTTACTTTGGACTAATTTGAGCAATTGCATGTAAATGGAGAGTATGTAGTACTTAGTTTAGTTTATATTAGGTATTGTTTTACATATATTGATTGTCAATTTGGATTTTTAGTAGTTAGTTAATTAACTTTTGAGATGTGCAATTGTTTGAATTGTTAATTAGTATAATGTTAAGTATGTTAAGTATGTAGTAGTTTTGATTTAAGTATGTTACGTATGTAGTAGTTTTGATTTAAGTATGTTAAGTATGTAGTATGTTAAGTATGTAAATTAAGATGTGCAATTGTTTGATTTGATAAATTTATACATGTACTAGATTATAGATTATGAGAATTTAATGAAGTGTGTTGATACCATTTGGTGATTACATTCGTAAAATGCATGTAATTTATAATTTATAAATTCGTATTAAAGGGTTGGAATGCTTTATTTGTAATGGGAATTTTGGTAAGAGACAAAAACTTTATAACATGCAAGAAATGGGAATCGAGTTGAAAAAATACGTATGCCATGTCCGCTCAATGATACCAAACATGGTATTTATACTGAAAAAAATACCACTTGAAGTTCGTCATCGCTCGCATCAAACACTCTCAAGTTCACAGTTCGATCTGAGATCAAGCCAAGAAATCCTCGCATCGATGTTTGGCCGACTTTGAAGTCACAAATCCTAAAACGAAGAATTTCAAGATCGAGTTAAGCGCTTTAGAAGACTAGAATCAAAGGATTAGACTGAGAATTGCACCGCATTCATTAGATCAATAAAATCATCATTTGAGCAACTTTAGTTGCCACAAAACCTCGATCATTTCTTTGATAGGAAATCAACATAACTAATTTGTTTGTATTCACAATTGAATTGAGTTTTCTCAACTACGAAAACTCGAAATTCAAAATCCTTAATTCAACTATGAACCCAAAGTAGCTAGAAAAGTAGAAACATTAGTACATAAGAAAATGGATTGTCATATCTATTGGGCCCAACTGTAGTACGAAGCCCGATTGAGCTGGCCCAGTCCTAAAATATTCGGTTCCGCACCCACCCACCAGCAATCGTCTTCACTCTTCCGACTAAGAATCAATCGACGCCGCTCTTCAGACTGAAGCCGTCGGTACTCATCTCAAATCAATAATCCGTCATTGGGAGTTGCTTCTCTCAGTTGAGGTTAGTTTTTGACATAGCTCTGGATTTTCTATCCTGCTTGGTCTGCGATTCATTTTTTTTTTTTTGGTTCTTTGGTAATTGCTATGCTATCTATTTTACTACGTATCAATTAATCATCAATGTGTGGGACAAAAACTAGTATTGCCTTTTCCTAGCGTAGCTCTGCTCTGGATTTTCAATGATTTTACACTTACAGAACAGCTGCTATCTGCCCCTCTCTCGTTTAGTTAGGCTAGGTCATATTCAGCTGCTATTTTCCTTCTCATTTGATCCAGCGAGCTTTTCGTTATTGTGTATTATTGATTCAAGCCTTTATTACGAGGCAAGGCGGACCGACAATCGTTCCTTCTTGGTCATGCTCTCGTCCTAGTCTAACGGGTTTTGGTACTAGTGTTCAGCTCCAGCCATTACATTTAGATAGATTCATTCTTTATTGATTCATTTGGATTGGAAACTAATACTTGTTGTATTTTTCATGCATTAGTAGCTGCTGCTTCTTCCTGTACACTCACGAGTACAAAAGTCTGAACCTGTCTACTTCAATTTTGATGCTTGTGAAACATTCTTGTTATGTATGCTTTAGCTGTGTCCTCAACTGAACCTTTAGACATTCTTTCCAGTTACTGCCCCCAAAGGAGCCATGCTTTTCTTCTGTTCCAATTTTGTGTACATTATGATCGAAAGGCTCCCGGCAGTACTCTCTTTTTGTTACCACTTAAAACTCCCATTATTACTTCATTGATTTGCCATGTTTAGCTGTCCCACCGAACTAGAAATATTAACATTATAAAAAGGAATGTACCCTACACCAAAAGAAGAATCAGAAATTTAATTTTTACTTAAATTTAGTATACAATTATAAAATTACTTCCCGTAAGTTAGATTGGTTTAGTCGACATATTACTTTGTCGTATAAAAGTGAATGTGTGTGTGTATAGTATTTATTTATTTTTTAATTTTTTTTAATCGACACATTAATTCTAAAAATTTTATATAGCCCAGGGTTATATTTTTTCCTGGATCCACCCCTGGATTTAATTGCCTCCCCACATCTACAGAAAATGTGTTAGTTGGTACTGATCCTGTACTATTTTTTTGGTATTTTATCCAGAAATTGATTGCACTAGCATTATGTTATTCCCGTTATCTTCAGCTGGAATACTAGTACATTGTTTTCTTTTTTCTTCCTCTTTCACGTTTTAGTTAAAAAGTATTACAAGGTTACTGAGTTCGATCATATAGAAGTTTGTTCATTTTTGGTGATTTGATGCTGAGTTAACTGGGAAGCTATATGGGTGTAGCTTAGCTCAAAATGGGGTGGAAGGCAGCTGAAAAGCTAATTCAGAAATGGAAGATCCTTAGGGGTGATACTGTAAGGAAATCAGATAATGTTCTTGTTTTGGATTTACTAATTTCCCAGACTTGGTTCAACTCCCCGTAAAATCTCGTGAACCTTGTGCGTGATTATCATGTTTCAGGTTATGATTATCAGGGGAAAAGACAGAGGAGAGACTGGTGTCATTAAGGCGGGTGTTCCTCCCAAAATCGTGTTATAGTCGAGGCAAGAATTTGGTGAGTTTGCCGGCCTATGTAGCAATAAATTTTTATTGCATTTACTTCAAATTTTTCATCAGTTAATTTCTTTTGAGTTGATACCTGACAAGTGATAACAGCTTTATTTTGGGCAAAAAGCTGAAAACAGGTTCCTGTTCTGTCTTGTAAGTTGGCATGGGAGTAGGGTACTAGGGTTGAACTGGATTATTATATGGGAATCGGGGGAAATATATTAAGGATGATTATGAAAGAGGATGAATATGCATCTTTCTATAGTCGGCTGAATCCCCTTAGCACGCCAAGTCTTAAGGTCTTAAAGAATGAAATCCATGATTGGAATTTTGATGCTCACAAGTTGGGATAATTGGGTATAATTTGCTACTCCAATATTGGAAAACTTAGAGATCAAAATACTCATGTGATGACGTTGCTTTGGTACAGAAGTCGCTCTGCTTAGTTTTGTTTCATTTTTCTTACTTTATCCTATAATTGTCTTCTTGCAGGTTAAAAAACATATCAAGCAAGGACAGGGTCAGGAAGGTGGAATTTTCTCTGTAGAAGCGCCGCTTCATGTGTCAAATGTTCAGGTGCTAGATCCAGTTACAGGGTAAGACGCCAAGGTCTCTCTCTAAATTTTTTTTTTCTCTCTTAATCTAAATTGTTGTTCACATTGTTTTGCAGGAAGCCCGTTAGGATTGGTATTCGATATTTAGAAGATGGTACCAAAGTAAGGGTTTCTCGAGGCGCTAATGCATCAGGATCCATTATTCCCAAACCGGAGATTCCAAAAACACCTAGGCCGACCACTGGTAATTCTTCGGTTTCTTTTTTTTTTTTTAATGTTTAACCGCAGTGTACACATCTATAGAACCATAGTACACATAGTTCAGTATCTGGCTTGCCTCTCTGGAGTTTTATCTGCAATTTAGAGTAGCAGGTCCTACTCAGATTGTTTCCGAAACATGTATTATTTATGACAATTAAAGAGAAGACGACCGCTCAAATTGTACCTTTTCTGGATTTTGATATAGTCCAAGCACTGAACGTTTTTCATTACCCAAAAGAAAAGGAGAAGACAACCTAGTTGAGGTTTGGAATAAATTTAGTCAAAGCTTGTTAATAGTAGGACCCAGAGTTAAATACAGAATTTCACCTCTCAACCTGTAGGTTCAGGAGACAAATACAATTCGAGGTACTGTTAAGTAGAATGTGAATTGTTTACTAAGTCATGAGTCTTTCTCATTTGCCGGTGGGTATTTACTATTTAGACAGACTGAAATGCTGAAGGGGATCAACTATCATTATTTTAAGTTAGCATTTTATTCCCCATTATCTTTTCATCCTTTTATCTCTCTAGTCTGTGTACATGTTTAATTTAGCACATACTGAACATGTTGGTGGAGTGTAACGAGATAGTCGGAAACTTAGGATCCAACCAAATACAGGCTACCTCTGTTCAAAGAAAAATGCCAAGATTGCTGGTGTTGAGTAAGTGCTACTGATTCTAACAAAGGCAACAAGTTCTAGGAGAAGCTATGCTTTATTCAGGATTCTATAATTTGGAGAATGTGCTAGTGCCTTTTCTTTTTTCCTAATCTGAATTAACATGTAGTAGATTCTTATATTGGCCAGGTTCCTACTCTATGTTGCTTTGGCATGCATCTTAATTTACATATTACAGGCCAAAGGCTTTTCTACCTGCACCAGACCTCTATTAAGTTCCTGGTTTAAAATAAAAGTAAATTTTTTGATTGATTTTTCTTGGTTGTTCAGTTGGCCCCAAGGATACTCCGTTGGAGGTGGTCCAGGAGAAGACATATGATCCTAAAACCGGCGTGGGGATGCCTGATTTCTTCTGATCACCTGACCTTATGTCTTGAAGAGTATGGTCATCCAAGAAATGTGTGAGCTGCTTGGAGGTGCAATAATACTTCTGCTAGTCTTGAATGTTTTGTAGTGAGTGGTTTGTGATCTGCTGTTGCAATCTTGGTATACTTTAGTCTCTTCCATGGAGCATGGAGCATCAGTGTGTCCAATAGGAACAAAATTAGGTGAGTTAGGTGAGACTTGTTTCAAGATTTTAGTCTGTGTTTGATAATGAATCCATAACCAGGTCCACCAAGAGGATGACTCCAGACTCCAGTGATTTTTGAAAATTTTGAAAAAATAATTTGTCTTTTCTAGCAGAAGTAGAACTTGATTGTTTGAAAAACAACCTTTTTTTGACAAATGAACTTTTTATAAAGCTGTAAAACATTTTAGATTTTCATAATCACTTTAAATTTTTATTTTCAAAATGACTTCAAAGTTAACTTTTTTGATTTTCATAATCACTTTTTTCTAATTTACTTTTAAATACTCAATTTCGATGAAAACAGGCACTAAGTAACAACGAGTTTTCTACTCGGTCGAGTGTCGTCACATTAACGTCGATCGAGTGTCGCCATCAACTATTTGCTCTGTCGTATCAACAGCTCTGTGTCACCATCAACTGCTCTATATCGTCTTCAACCGCTATTTTTTTTTTTTTTAAACTATTAATTTCTCCATTAATTCCTAATAAAAACAATTAAATACATATCTTCTTCCCCAATCCACCTTACCGTAAACCCATTGAATTTTTTTTAAGCTCGATCCAGTGTGGAAGCTCCAGATCGGAGCTTCCCCGTGGATCTCCACGACGGGGAAGCTCCAGCGTGGATCTCCACCGCGGGGAAGCTCCAGATCGGAGCTTCCTCGTGGAAGCTCCCGTTCCGCCATGGAAGCTTCGATCGGAGCTACGGCGTGACTCCGATCGGAGCTTTCAAAAAAACATTTCCGGCGGAAGCGGTGGTGGCGGTCGGTGGTGGTGGGGAAAAGATAGGTGATTTAATTTTTTGATTTCAATTTTTTTTTTTTGATTTTTTAATAGAGGTAATTTTTTAATATATATATATTAATATAGTTAAATAATTTAAAGCGATGGGGCGGTTAAAGCAACCTTTGAACGGCGCTTACCCATGCAACATTTCGGTCACGAAAGGAGCAGTTATTGATCTCCACGTTGAAATTTTAATCTAGTGGATTAAAATAGGTGGTACGTTAATCGAGCGACCTTGACTAAGTTGGTACCTTGGTATTACTTTAATTTAATTTACGTTTGATTGAATGAAGTTCCTTAAAACTTCCGCTTTCTTTAATAGATTATGAGCGATTCTTTGTGGGTTGAGCTCTATTTAGAAATATAGAATAGCAGGAACATTTAAATAAGTTTGGTTCTTTATTGGATCATAAAACCTTGACTGACGGTAGAAAGCCCCCACTAATACAATGGTGCAAAACCTATCACATTTAAGTTTAATTATAATACTTATATGCTCCCACACTGCAAGATTCAACATCAGTGATTCAACTGCTTCACATGCATTATGAATCAAGATGGATGTTATTATAGATGAAATAGTATAAAATGAATATATTCGTAGTCCTGTTAAAATAAATGTATTTTTTTTTATTAAACCGAGATCAATACATATTATATAGATATCGATACACATTATATAGATATCGATCTTGTTTATATTACGAAAAATTAATGTTCTCGATTTTATCATGTCATCATTACTACTTAAAATCAAATAATCAAAACTCAATAAATGTACATTTCAGGAAATGCAGAACAATCCAACTTGAAAACATTGACAACACTCAAAGCAAAGATTTCCATTATTTGCACGCTTCCAAATTTGCTCTTAGCACAAAACATCATTGATTGTCAATTATACTGTCCATAAAAATCATCGGATCCATCCATATCTATACACATCTCCAGTAAAAAGAAGTCACAATCATATTAGTTCTCAATGAATCTCCACAATTTTTTACAGATATGTAACAACTGGTAAAATCATTGAAGAAATCAATAACAACAATTGCCCTCGATTTGATAATCATATCATCGCATTTGTAACATAAAGTTGATACATTAATTATACTTTCCAGAATAATAAATAGAACCAGTTTAGATAAGATCAATATCCGAGTCTTTAGCGTTATAATTATACACCCCTAAAAAGCTCATCTTCAAATCTAATGTCATGAACAAATCACCTTACATGTGGAACAGCGTTCATTAAGAACTAATTTCCCTTTAATGTTATACTCCTTTTTGACCTTATGCAAAAAGTTCAAACAACCACCGACTTTCTCAAATATTACAAGACAAAATCAAAGACACCATTCACATCAAGAGTTCACAGGGTAAAACTATACCTGATAGTGATTTCTTGCACGGCAAATTCAGCTCCATAATCCATTTCTTATCCTGTTAGAACACTGACAAAGAGCTATCATCAGTTCTGTGTGTTCAAGGTTGTAACAATGACAACCTTGATACTTGATGCTTGGAATATGCTTGTACACAATGTATTTCTCAGCTTTCATTTCCAATATAAAGGCTTCAACCATGCAAGATTCTTGTTCATCTTCATCTGCCAATTACTAGTCTTGGGAAATCGTCTCAATACCAGTAGTATTTCTTACTCAGAACAGGAAGCCATGGATCCTTTGAGGATTGACACCGTTTTCAAGTTTCCGGCACCATTGCCTACTTGGCAATCTGGTTAGCTTCTACACCTTTTGTTTTATTGCATTTCACTACAAGAATTCCTATGTTTAGCCACGGCAAGTTAGCGACGAATTTTATCCGTCGTTAGCTAGCGACGAATCGCTAGCTAACGACGGATAGTCGTATCCGTCGCTAAATCAACATGGTTGGTTCCCAACAACCCTTGGAGTGGTATGTGTTCCTCCCACCACACACAAAAAAAGTATTCTACAAACATAATTTCAATTATTGTGGTGGTTTTTTAGGCAACCACCCCCAACATATCCCCCTTCTCCCGGACTTTTTACTAACTTAACCATAAAATGTTACAGTTCGGGTATTGTCACAAAGGTTTGGAAAGTGTTCGAGTATATGCCCGATCCGGACATGAACATCATTATTTCAAAGGAGGTTGGATAGAACCCGACCCGTTTAAAAGTAAAATGACGGAATACCAGTGTAGAGTGTTTCTGACTCTTGTTAATTGTCATAACTTAAACATGTATAGAAAAAATGTATGCGCTGGAATATATAATAGGTGCAAAATATATTATTAAATTTAATATCATATTGTCTAAGAATTTTCTAACTAAGATTTGATGGTAGCACTACAACAAACGTGATATTTAATGACCATCGAAAGTGTTATTAATTGTTATTTTGGGTGACATATTAAACTTCAATGACATTTTCTATGAAGTGTCACTTCAAGAGGGGTGACTAATTCTAAAATGTCGCTAATCTATGTACAATGGCATCTTATTCAATGCCACATTAGCTATTTCAACCAACACTTTCAAGTATTCTTTGTAATAGTTATTAGTTACCATTGAGAATGTCACTGCAGATAGTATTCATTTCATTTATAAATGTCACTGCATCTCAATATCATTACACTTGAAAGTGTTACTTCCCATTAATAGGTGGCACTTTAAAGAGTCATATTTTGAACATTTACCAAGCATTTGAATTGTTACGGTAGAATTGTATTGGTGACATTTCACAGTGATACAATATTTTCAAAATGCAAAGTGCAAATCCCTTAAATCAAAGTTCACCCATAGAATACAAATTAACACAACTTTAAACGTTCGTTCATGTTAAATTATATAATAATGTATGAGTTTAATTCTTGTAAGCTTGGATTAGCTTAGTATTGTCCTTAGAGTATATAATCCACTTTATCAACATTTATCTATTATATCGAAATGTTTTAATTTTGTAGGAGATGTACACTAAAACTTATTCTCATGATAACTATGACTTGAATAAGTATATTATTTAGTATTTTTCTACTTCTTTTATTCTTGGACCATCTTCCTCATTTGGAGAAACACCAATTGAAACGTAAAAAAATAAATCAGAAAAAAATACGACAAATTAAATTGAATTTTCTTTATTAATACAAACAGATAATCAATGTCAGATAATCAATATCGGGCATGAAGATGGAGATAAAATGAGTAAATGATTTGTCTATACGTAGGTTTAATATTGTAAATGGATAATTGTTGTTATGATTATTAGTATTCAAAATTTACATTTTAGGTCGTAAACATTTGATTGTAAAAACCATTTTAGTAGACTTGTGCCAATCAAACTTTATAAATTAGTTTGGCCAGTGGTTGAATCGGAGTTCCTAGCTAATTGTACGGTTGATTAATCAAGTAAAATTTTAATTTTTCTTGTTTTTAATATATAAAAAAATCATTATGGAATAATGTAGTAGTATATAGTGTTGTCATATTTTCTTTTTAATAGTGAGGGATTTCTATAAAGATTTAAATTATAATTAAAGCTCATATACATAATCAACTTACTCACTTGTATTATACTACTACTAATTACTGCAGTACTTTAGCCACATTTATCGATGATGGCAATTACTTGGCTAATCTACGTGATGGTGAAGAGCGAACCGTGCTCAAGGTTACTCTTACTTATCCCACTAAATGCGATTAAACTTTGACTACGCATTTTTCGCATCAACATCTACGCCATTTAGGAATCACAAATAAAGGTATTCCTCCGCATCCAAGTCGAATATGTCCCGAATAATATTGTGCAACTTCTCCAACCTCATATGATGGAGCTTATTGTCAAAAATAGAAGTATCAAATTTATCTTGATCCCATATCAAATAAAAAAATAACAACTCGAGAAGAATATGCGAATATTTGTATTTAAGTGCACCATTATAGTAGATAGTATAGTTGTTAGCCGACTTTATGAAAACATGCAAGTGATAAAGTCGAAAAGATTTAGATAAATTCGTCCTGGCACGGCGAATTTAAATATATGTTTAAAATATTTTTCGGATTTTTCTATATAAATTTATATGAGATTTAATAAAAATATATAAATGATATACAAAAAATAAACATTGAAAGATATACTAGCTGAAAATGAAACTAACTCCACAAAATTATTCGCCATTGTAATTGTAATATTGTATTTAAAAAAAAAGTCAGTCTCTTAATAAGTTGTTTTAGTAAGTATGCTACTCCCTCCGTCCCGCGAATATGTACTCTTATTCCTTTTATGGACGTCCCACGAATCTATTCCCATTACAAAAATAGCAAAAAAAGGACACCCACTAACTTAACTATCTCTTTGACTTTTTTCATTCTTTATCATTATATATCTTATCTATTATATTTTTTTTCATTCTTTATCATTAACAGTGATTGCATAGTTTCGAAGAAATATGGGGAGTATTGAAAAGGATTCTTTAGGAAAATCTGAACTTAAAGCTGTCTTCGTACATAGCTAATTATATACGAAGAATAACTAGCTCATAATGCATAGTTTAGATTCTTCAAAGAGTCGGGCTATAATTGGCATCTCCCCAACAACAAACAATAAACAATTGGTTTTCTTAAAAACAGTGCCAAAAAGAAATGGGTATAGATTCGCGAGATGGAGGGAGTATAAGGTAAGACTTTTCTAACAACTTAAAACCATAACATAATCTATTAAAATCATAATGAGATAGGTGTGTCTCAACAGTTTTTTAAAAACTTGGCCGGTCAATGATTAGTCGATTTTACACCATCTCATATTGTCTTTTTTTACCATCTTTTACTTGTTCTTAAGTCTTGTAATGGTTTATATTCGTCGAGTTTCGTTACTAATTTGTGTTTTGTTCCTTTGTAGGTGTTTCGAGAGGAAACTGCAACCTTCTGCTCGTATTACTTTGATGAACACGTCCCTACGAAGACATCAAGGCCGGCTCGAAACGCAGACACATTCGAAGTTCAAGCGGATGATGAGTTTTCCTATCATCTTGAGGTGTCGGAGACCTCTTGGTGCAGCTAAGACAGAATATCTTACGGATAAGGAGTTGAAAGCAGCTCAATATTATGTCCTCACGAATTGTGTTGAGGTTGACCAGTATATGATACTATTTGCGAGGTGAGCAACACTTTCTTTAAATTTTAATATAGCTACGTAAGTCTCTCCTTTAATTATAGACTTATCATCGAATCAATGTTTGCAGTTTTTTCAAAAAGCGTTGTTTGGAAGAAAATCCTCAGATAGCGGAGGATACACGGAGGAACTACTTGACTCAAAATTCTCTGAAATTTCCAGTTAGTTCGAGTATGTAGGAATCCTATTAACAACGTCACATGCATATACTTAAAGGCTCTCATGAGCCATTCAAAAAGGTCTACACATTTCCAGGTTATATAGTCAATGGCCTTAGGTTTCACACGACTGAATGTAACACGGCCATGGCGACAAGCAACTCCGGGGTGTGTGTTAAGGGTGCAGAAGATTATGGAGAAGCTGCTTTGTTTGATTTCCACGGGAAGAGGCAAAAATGGGTGCAACACTATGCTTTTTTAAGGAAGACGAAGTTCCAATGCCTTGAACGGATGTCGTAGCGAAGACGAGGCGCAAAATGGCGACAAGGGCGGAACCGAACACGTTGGCGCCTTGACTTAAGTTGGCGGATCATTGACAAGTTGCCAACTCCTATTTGTACTAAGAAACTCCTTCTGTACGAAATTTATTGTATTTATAGGCCCTCTAGCTATTATTTTTATGTACATTTCATTCTCTTGTAATTCAACTTAGGATTATTATTCCAAGGATCAATATACGGTATTTTTCCATTGATTGAGTTCGAGTAAGGCTTCGTGACATTTGCGGTAACAATTGTATCAACTCAATTACTTTCGTCTTTATCTATCGTTATTGTCGTTCATGTTTTATGCTATGCTTATGATTATGAATTCCAAATCTATGAGTAGCTAAACACCCCGTTGTGGGGGTGGTGATGAATCATATGTATGCTAGCTAGGGTTCTTTGTAATCTATGCATATAATTGATATAGGTTTTATATATTCCACTATCTTGTATATGTGAATAGATGATTGGTATTCCCAACCCCAAAATCTTCTAAGGAGCTTTCCATTAGTTGAATCAATCTTCGGTGTTCCTAACCCCAAAATCATCTAGGGAAGTTTTTCGCTCCATAGGTTGAATCGATCATCAAATCACATTAACAGGCCTATCTAGCATTGGAGACTTAACGCCTCTTTCAATGCTATATGGTTGCATTATGTCATTGCACGAATCACGAACATAGGCCTATTCATCAATTGCATAGATTATTGAATCCTGCTATCTAGCATTAGATTAAATCACCACTCCATAATCCTTCTCATATAATCCAAGTTTTATTACGTACGTTCTATTCTCAATTGCCTGTTTATATTTAAATAGTCAATTTTCGATGCCGAAGCACAAAACCCTTTTTACTGCTTTCTCACTAATAAATAAATTATTCGTAAACAAAACTCAGCTTAGTTAAGTCCTTGAGAGACTGACACTCGGGGTTAGCTTTCACTACACTATAGTTTTCATAGTGTTGAGATACTAACTCTTAGCTACAAATAAATATAAAACTCGATTTGACACATCAGTCAGACCACTAAAACCTAAAGATCGGAAAAAAAAACAATAAAAAACCTTGACTTTCCTATTTTTTAGGAACTTCATACATTAGGGTTGGCGCGTAATTTTACGTGAAAAGTTGAAGTAATGATAAAAGATTTTTAAAAAATGGTAGGAAAGTGTATTATTTGTTGGTTGTGATGTATCTTCACACTTTAGTAATGTATAAAGTTCTGTTGAATAACTAAAAATGACAAATGTATACTCCCTCCATCCCGGAGAACTTCATGCATTAAGGTTAGCGCGCAGTTTTATGCGAAAATTTAAAGTAATGATAGAATATAGAAAGGGTGGAAAAAAGTGTACTTTTAGTGTCAATAGGTGTAATTTGAATGTAAAGTTTAGATTGTTTATTATTCGTTGGGTGTGGGGTAGCTTTCTTTTTTGGTAATGTATGGGACGGCTAAAAATGACAAATGTATGAAGTTCTACGGGACGGAGGGAGTAAGATTCTATAGGAGTGAGGGAATAGAAAGTAGGCTGAAATCGATTTTTCTTACATGATGTTATTTTGAGCTGATTCGAGCGAGATGATCGTGAATTTGTAAAGAGATTTGTGTGTTTTCATTTCTAACCTTGGCATAATGTTTGGGATTTTTTCTTTTAAACTTCATATGACCCAGTTTGAGACCTAGTGCCTAGCTTCAAGTTTGGTGGAATGGTTTTAAAAGCTACCTTTTGTATTGGGGTTGGTTTGTACTTATAAGTTGGTCTCTTAGGTCTCTCTAAGAGGGAAGCTAAGAGGGAAGCCTATTTGGAGGTTCACTCCCATGATAAATGGGTTTAACAATATCCAAAAAGAAAAGATGAATTACTTCACGAACAGAATCTAGCAAGCTAATTCTTCAAAATTTAACGTTAGGAGTTTTTCTAATTCTTACAGTTCGACAGAAAAACAATTTCTATAACAAACACAGAAGTACAAGGCAAGCCCCATGCTCTTAGCATATAACTAAAACTGAGATATTGCAATTTGCAGGCAGGTAAGGAATTACACAGATGCTGTATTTGTCCGGCTTAAATGTCTATGCATTCTGACTTGTCATCCGTAATGTGCACGATGCAGGATGTTCTCATGGAGCTCTATGAGATAGATGGCCTACATCCATTTCATTCTTACATCAATCGATCTTGACTGAGGAATAGATCTTCCGAACAAACCAGAAACATGCATAGAAGCCCATTGTTCCCGTCAAGACAAAGAAAGCATATGATGCAATCAACATATAGCCAAAGTACAAAATTCCTGAAACAAGCTTCGTAATCTCCAACTTGGTGAAGAAGTAGAAAGTCGAGTATAAGAAGAGATATAGAGCAGATGAACCAGCAGTGAGATAAGCTCTCCACCACCAGTGATAGTCTTCACTGCACAACTGGAAGTAGCAGAGCACGATTGTTATCTCAGCACATGTGATTATCAAGATCACAAACACAATGAAGAGGAAACCAAATATGTAATAGAACTGGTTCAGCCAGATGGAAGTCAATATAAAGAACAGCTCAATGAAAACAGCACCAAATGGAAGAATGCCCCCAATCAGTATTGAAAAGATTGGCTTCATGTACCACGCCTGTTCAGGAACTTGTCTAGGGATCTTATTTGTTTTCACTGGATCTTCGACGGGAGCTTTCTTGAATCCCAGATAACTACCAACAAAGACCAAGGGTACTGATATTCCAAACCATAAGCAGACAAGAGCAAACATAGTTCCGAAGGGTACAGCACCAGATGATTTCTCCCCCCAGATGAGAGCATTCAGCACAAAAAATACTGCAAAGAGAATGCCTGGAAACATAAATGCAGTTTTCAAGGTATTCCTCTTCCATTCTGTCCCCTTGAACATTTTGTACATGCGCGCAGATGAATAGCCGCCAAACAGTCCCATAAAAACCCATAACAGAACCATGGCAGTCATAAGACCCCCACGATTAGAAGGTGACAGGAAACCTAGCAAAGCGAAGATCATTGTGACAAGTGTCATTGCAAAGATCTGAACACCAGTTCCCAGATAAACACACAACAATCCAGAATTAATAGGTGCCCTAAAAACATCTCCATGTACAAGTTTCCATCCAGTTTCTTCTTGAGCTTCATCTTGGGTTTCCAATTGATTGTAGTTAGCAATATCTCTGTAGAGTGTCCTCATCATTATCATTGCAACCATGCCCGAGAGAAATAGAACGATCATCAAAGAATTGATGATTGAAAACCAATGAATCTGATCATCGTTCATCAGGAGGTAAGTGTCCCACCGTGATGCCCACTTAATTTCACTTTCCTACAAGTTGAAATAAATTAGCTTGGAGAAGGAATTATATCAGTAAAAAAAATCAAACCTAGGTTTCAAAATACATACCTTGAATGTAACATCAAACGTAAAGACAACCTCCTTGTCCTTTTCAACTTCCTGTGGAACAGTACTCCCCTGAATCATATTCTTAGTATTCTGGTTGCAGGTATCCACCTTAGGGCTCTTCTCATCCCACTCTTTGTACTCATGATTAATGCTGGCAGGAAAATATCCACAATAAGAGAAGAACAGAATAAACTTTGTGAAATGACACATAACACTACTTTGTTATATGTAATTTAACTTGTATGGGGAAGGTTCTTCCTGAATCCTGATCATAGTTACCACAGAAATGAAAAACTTGGGATTCAAATGCAAGTGAAATAGTTTCATTTAACCACAGAAAGCAGCACACCTGTTAGGAGAAACTTCAAACCCAACAATACGAGCAGAATCCGTTTCAAGGTCTTTATGATACATCACTCTGAAGCTCAAATGGTTATGAATGAAATATTTCCCCTCTTTACTCTGAGAATGAATACATTAGATCGATCACAAAAATAGTGATTTTTAGGAGATGAAAAACAAAAAATACTAACCCCCGCATAAGTCCCCTTGAAGCCCACACGGAAACCATGCTCATAAGTTGTTGATGGAACTCCATCACGTCTTTGCCTAAGTACAGCGACCGGAAGATTATCCAGGATCCTGCAATATTTCAGGTATGGACTTGTGAGATAAATCATTTGACCAACCATCAGCGTATCTATGGTTCAGACAACATGATAGTGCAAGAATAAGATCAGTTAAACGTCAGAAATACATTTATGTCAAAAAGAAACACCACAAAATCGAGGCAACACATGACTTTCTTACATGTTGATTCTGTACTCATCGTCAATTTTTTCCTTGAAATCCTTTGCCGAGTGATCATCAAGTTTAATTTTGCATGCAACTGTACAAGACTGCTCGTTCCTCATATGAAACTAACATCATCACACCAGATCAACCAAAATTAGTAAAGATGTTCAATATAATATACTCCCTCCGTCCCAGTTTCATTAACCCGTATTCCGTTTTGGTCCGTCCCAAATTCAATTACCCATTCCTTTAATGGAAAATCTCTCTCCTACTTTATTGACTATTTCTCCTACTTTATTCAATCTATTTCCTACTTTATTACCATCTATCCTACTTTATTCACTTTTTTCTTAAAACTTGTGTCCGACACCACGGGTAATTGAAACTGGGACGGAGGGAGTATATTTTTTGTATGAATACACGAGCTCTAAGAGCCTGAAAGTAGCCACAGTTGCCTTTTCTTACAGTATAAACTGAGTTCTCTATACGGTCTCCTCGAAGAACCTCTCCCAAGTTCTCAGCTACATTTCTGATTTTCTTTGGTTTGCAGTATTTCAAGTAGTAGAAGTCATATGGAAGCTGCGTCTTAGTTGAAGACAGTTTGTTCACTTTGACTTGAAGTTCATCCCCCTGTTAAGAAAGCCAAGGCAAGTATCACATATCACAAAATATTATCCTAACCATTCATAGGTGGGAAAAAGCAACCTGGAGTAGGAAAGTAGAACAGGTTAAACTGAACTTCATAGCACAAAAAATGCAAATGATAACAATGAGAGTGCAAAACCATTACAGATAGGATATGATGTTGAAAAGATTTTGATTTCAAAGAGACAATACATCAAACAGAAAGAAAAAGAAGCAGCCAAATAATTTTTTTCAGGATACCAGTTCATGATGCCAAAGAGTAATGCATGTAATCGAAAATGAATTCAGACAAACTAAAATATACACACTGATAAACGGGAGCAAATGTCAATCAGGCACATATCTTATCAAGTAGAGTTTTCCCTTTCAAGCCTTCAACAATTAGTATCCGTTTCAATCGAGTAACATCCATAAACATTCTAATATAGTTAAAAAAAAACTATGTCAGCCACTGTGTTTTAGAGAAAGGTAAAAACACTAGTTTAATTCCCATATGATGACATCTGCAGGATGGTTTGGTATATAAATTACGGGCATCCATCTTGATTTTGTGCTTTGCCATTGCTTTATGCGGAATTGAAGATGAGCATCTTATGACAAAACTGAACGAAAACGCTTCATGCAGATGAAGATAAAAGAAAAAGAAAAAAAACACTGGACCAGCTACAATGAAAGATCAGCCTTGATCAGAACACAAGTGCTAAGAAATGCAGTGAGTGGTCATGGAAAACATGATTTTGATACTTATCAAGTGGATTATTGGCATGAATTATCTGCGAAGATTGTACATAAAAGAAAAGAAGCAGTCGATAACAAATTGAATATCAGTAGTAAATTTTACATTCTAAAACGAGTAGATAGCACAAAATTAACAGAACTTGGAAGAAACACAAAATTAAACTAGAAACAGCAGTATGGGAAGCATTTCCATAAGGAATCAACGATAAGCACAAATGAATGCTACACAAAAAAACTGTACGAGCTGCAATGAAAGATTGGGGTGGATCAGAACACCTAGGAATGACAAGTCCTAAGAAATGAATCAATTTAGCCTTAATAGATGCCAGTTGTACAGATCGCTCAAAGATTGCAGTGAGTGATCATGTAAAACATGATTTTGATAGCTATCAAGTAGATTATTGGCATGAATTATCACAAAGAAGATCGTACATAAAAGAAAAGAAGCAGTCGATAAGAATATGAATATTAGTAGTAAATTTAAAGATTCTGATAGGAATCAACGATAAGCACACATTAGGAATCAAGTTAGAAGAAACACAAAATTAACGATAAGCACAAAATTCGATAGGCATCAACTTAGAAGAAACACAAAATTAAACTAGAACAGCAGTATGAGAGGCATTCATTTCCATCAGAAATCAACGATAAGCAGAAATTAACACAACGCAAAAACCCTAGATCTTAGAGACAGACCGTTTGAAAATCCCGAGGTGCAACACCAGGAAGGTAGAAGGAATTGGCTGATGAGATCACCAGCAATAACAACACGGCAATGGCGGCAACCCGACCCGAGAATCGGCGACCCATACTCTCTCTCTCTCTCCTCTCTCTCTCTCTCTCTACTGGGAATGGATTCTGGATTCTTCTTCTGCAAACAAATTGACCAAACTGAAACAAGAAATGGAAGACAATGGATTAGCAAGGAAGAAAACAAACAAACAAACAAACAGACTAACTAAAAACGTGCTTCTTATAGCCAGATAAAAAAGCGATATCTTCAGGAATTGTTAGCTTTATCGCGTTTTCCTCACGTGTATTTTGTTTTCGGTACTAGTACTTAATTCATTGTTTACTTAATTGGTGAACGAGATTTGGTTATCCTTCGTAATCAGGCTACTCATTTAATTGGGACAATTACGTACCCACCCCTATTAGATAGTCACTTCTTATCCAAGCACTAGTTAGTTTAATAATAACGAAAAAGAATAATTAGAATAATTCAATTACATATAAGTTGAAAATTGACGTTTTTAATTTGGCCAAACACAACACTTTATAAGTTTTTATTGCAAATTTGACCCCAACTTATAACACATTAAAGATTTACACCAACAACAAATTATATTTACAACATAAAATATTCAACAAACTAATAAACAAAATATTTTTAAAAACAAAGTAATTTAAAAAAAAGAAGAAGAAAAAGTTAACGGGAAAAGCTCATTGGGCTGCTCGATCCGGAGGCAGTCTTGACTCCTTTGTCTGGCTGTTTACATCGAGTTATGTACAACTCAATTGGGCTATTGAGCTCGATTTGGTGATATGACTCAAATCGGAGCTGTTGAGTGTAGCTGTTAACAACTCCAATTTGGCTCCGGTGGAGCTTTTAATATATATTTTTTAATTCTAACAACTTTTTGTTGCATTCAATTTGGCCCGAAACTTGTTTCTGATTTTGCAATTAAGTCCATAAACATTTTCGAAAATTGTAATTATAATATTGAAATTATACAAGGCCCATGGAAGTTTTAATTCTTGGTATTAATCAATATATTAGGTACTCAACAAAAAATGTTGAAAGATAAATGATTTAAATTGAATTAGAAAGAAATGAAGGATACCTTTTCAAATTGACAATATAAGGCCATGTTTGGTATCAATCATTTGATCAACGAAAAAATAAATGGTATATATTATTGAACTAATGTAATTAGAAACTCTAATAAAGTCTTGGATGAAATTCACCCATTTAATTTTCTTATAATAGGATAAAATATTCTTGAGATACAATTTAATAGTGATTTGTGTGTTAAAATTGTTGGACCGGGATTGGTACTCTGGACAAGTTTCAAACGATGTTGACTATATATGATGTTGAGTCAACAATGTCTTCAACAATGGTTGATAGCATTAGACAGATAAAACGGTGATTTGATAAAGCGACAACGGACATAAATTCTTGCGGTATATATAAAATATCTTGGCAAATGCCGTGAACTAAATTTCCACTATCGGTAAAAGTAGAATTATAGAAGCGAAGTTTAAATCGATCCTGAGACGATTGTTTAAACTTACGAAAACTAGACCTACAAACGAATGACAAAACCTATTCTAGTTGAAGACTACAGATTAAATTTCAATCTTTAGAAATCACTCATGAGAAATCGATATCAATGTCTAGTAAAGCGAAGCCTAATCTAAATAATATGAATCAATGATGATCAAAGGCGTCATCTTACTGTTGCTTTCTTCTTGTATATATAGGTGCAGCCAAGTCGAAGCGAACTAGGCAGCCCAGTTCGAACAGAACAAGAAGAATAGAACGGCTGCTTCTTGCGTTCAATTGCCAGTAGGAATATTCCCTTATTTTGATCTTCACAAAATCTTTATTTCCTTCTTACTTCCAAAGTGCCCATAACTTGCCAAACTCTTTCCTTCTTTCTTAGATTGCATTCCTTGTGTCCAAAGCAAATCAAAATCCTTCATTTTCTTTCCTCAGCGCCATCTTCAACAAACACGAATATCTTTTCACGTTTGTTTTACGGCAATTCGGATCTTCTAGATATATTTCTTAAGGCCCATTCTTAGCAAAGTCCAGTCCACCAACTTGAGTTGCAGCACAACTTGTTCTTTTCTACAAAATATCCATGGAAAAACAACTACAATTGTCAAACCGGTTAATAAACGAAGAAAGGTCGAATTAACAAAACAAGTGCAATATAAATTGCACTTTCAATCTCCCCCTTAATTCTTGCCTTTCTTCACAAAAAACTGGCGATTAGTAGGAAAATACAAGACAATATCAAGCAACTCCCCTTGCTCCAAGAACTCCCCTTAATACAAAAACCGAAAATCTGAACATTCTCCCCCTTTTTTGTGAGGAATGAAAGAAAAACAAAGTTCTTTGAAGAAACTCCACCATCTTGGTAATCTGTTGAGGACATGTAGACAAAGTACCAAAGCAGAGACACGATGTTGACTCAACATTGTCGTCAACACTATGAGTAATGGTAGAAGCAGGATTAGCGGATGGATCGGTTGTAGGGCAGTAATCAGGAATAGAGGTTGGATCAAGTGGTGGGCAGTGTTAGGATAAGAGTGGATGGTCATGTACACAACTTACAAGATAAGTCATGATGGGTGTTGTTTGGTTTGCTTCAAGGTAGATTCCTGCAGATATATATCAAAGCATAAAAGCGTACTGCTGTTAATTAAAGATTAAAGTTGCAAGTAAAACAGTTATCCGCCAAGTCAAAGTAATCAGATAAACAAATAAACCCTAGGAGGTTGACCAAAAATCTTGATTTTAAAGAAAATGACTTGAAATGCAAGAACAGGAATGTAGAAACCCAAAAACCCCAAGGAACACCTTAGACCTACTCCCCCTCAAACCCAAAAACACACAGAATTAGAGCACAAAAAATGGAGCACACCAAAAGAGCAAATAGTACTTCATGCAAAGTCTTTGTTGACAGATTGTTGACTCAGCAATGATGACAACATCGGGAAATCAGACCACTCTTAATGTAAGTCAGCCAGGAAACCAAGTCTCAAAATGCAGATCCGATTAAAACCTCTAATCTTTGAAAGCAAAGCAGAGATAAAGGAATACCAAAGAAACACACCCAACATTGCCTTAAAATGTAAAATAAACAATTAGCATAATTTTGAGTGTGGGTGACCATGAGATAGTGAACCATGTCAAATAATTGGAACACGTATGAATTCGCTCCAAGCCGAAGCCTATGCGGAGTTAGGTAAACACACGTCTCATGGCATAAAGAACACTCATTTGACCACATTGGGCAATTTGGTACTCAACAAGTGAACCAGTAGCATTACGAGAATCAGCACTTTTGTGCGTGTCGGTTTCCAGTACAGGCCATCAACCCTCACGACATATGACACATTGGCCACGTCGGTATCTGGATAGTATTTGGACACTTGACCACGATCCTCGGCGAAACACTTGAGCCCTTTTTAGCGAATTCATTAGATTTATTAAGCATAAAGAACATGAGGCAACATCAAGTGCGAGTCAGTGCGAGTAAACAAAGCTAAAATCAGCAAAAGTGGGTTTTACATAAAGCAAACACACAAGAGACCCGATACCTTTCAACATTGGTTTCAAACAGCCTTTCAAAACCTAAGTATCACCACCATGAGCTACAAAACAGTAATACCCAGATACAAATACAGAAGCACATAAAAGAACTTATAAAGTAAAACAAAATTCATCACTTTTTTCTAGACTGCCAATGTTGATGGTGATGTTGGGTGACATTGGACCTAACAAAAATCACGAAGAACACGACGAGACCTTCGAAGACTAACGAATCTCTCACTATCTAAAGGCTTGGTAAAGATATCTGCAAGCTGATTGGTTGTATCTATGTGTTATATGTCAATTACTTACTTATTGACCAAGTCCCTAAGAAAATAATGCCTAATGTCTATGTGCTTTATGCGTGAGTGCTGAACAGGGTTCTTAGAAATATGTATGGCACTAAGTTTGTTACAGAACATCAAAAGGGTATCACTTTGAAGACCATAGTCATGCAACATGTTTTTCAACGGACTAGTTGAGACACCTGACTCCCGGTACTACATATTGATTCAGCGGTTGAAAGTGACACACAGTTACATTTCTTGCTATACGAAGACACCAAATTTGGACGAAGATAAAAGAAACCTCCACTAGTAGATTTTCTATCATCTAGATCACCCATTGATCGAATCACTAAATCCCACAGATTAATGTTTGTATCACAAGCAAACCATAATCCTAGATTAACAATTCCTGATATATATATATCTAAGGATTCTCTTAACAGTTGTTAAATGGGGGATTTTAGGGTTGGATTGATACCTGGCACGCACACACACAGAGAACATGATGTCGGATGCTCTGGCGGTGAATCTGAAACTTCAATCATTGATATGTACAATGTTGGGTCAACATCCTCAACAACATCGATTACGCTCGGTTTGAGAGGCGTAACCATAGAATCTTGCATGGATTAGGCGAGGTTAATTTGGTTCGGATCGAGTTCATCTTCTTTTTCGAGAAGCGAGTTATCGGATGAACTTTACGCCCGTGTTGTTAGGCGATGTTGAGTCGACAACATGATCAACATCGATCACTTCTTCTCTGGCAATGGGGATCGGTTGATACACGCATCTGGTTTAGTACTGTCTCATCTTTTTAAGTTACGCATCTTTCGGTTTGACTCTTCCACCATACATTGCGTCGGTGAACTCTTCTTCAAAGGACAATCTACGGATAAATCAAGCTGAGCCATACAAGCGGTAAATGTTAGTGAACACGAGTTTTGAGTCGAAGATTTATCACGGAATATCTCTTCACGATTTTGTGAGTCATCATAATCAAGAAGAGGATGCATGGCGATGTTGAGTTTTCATTGTTGACGAACATCGTTTTCCAACATCGTCGAGCAGAGGGCGAGCTGCAACACGACCTTACGTAATATCGACTTCATGTTAAGTCACACGAATCATCACTAAGACAAGCAAACAACGTTTTCCCTTCTTACGAAGAGTGTTAGCACATTCATTACGAAAGTGACCCCATCCTTGACATTGAAACATCTAACTTTGTCTAGTCATTTAGAATTAAAACCGAGCTCTATGGCCTTATTGAACTTGCGGTAGCCTTAGGATTACTTGGGAGGCATTGTTAGATTTCTTCCTAAAGTTGGTTTTGTTGAACTTTCTAAGCAACTTAGTATAAGCTTTACCAAAGGCTTCTTCAGTCATCTCATCAGACTCATCCTCGCTTTCGACTCGAGATTTATTATTTTGAGAGAAGAGACATACTATGGCTGTTCGTACCTTTGCGCTCAATCTGTTGGGGCTCAAAAAATATCAAATTGATCATCAGGGTATGAAAATCCATAGTAGCAGTTTTGAGTATCTTCCAAACAATTCGTTTTATATCAAATTTTGAAGAAAAATCTGAACAACTTTGAAAATCAGTTGCTTATTAGACATAACATCACCTAGTAGTTGAATATCATTTGAAATAGTGACCAGTTTATCAAAATAAGAATCAATGGTTTCTTCTTCTGCCATTCTCAAGTTTTCAAATTTTAACCAAAGCAGTTGAAGTTTAGTTTGCTTAATATTGTTATCACCTTCACAATGATTTTGAAGTAAATCTCAAGCTTGTTTAGCAGTGGTGCAGTTCTGAATGAGCTTAAACATATGTGGATCAACATGCGAAAAAATAACATTCAAAGCTTTTTCATTGTAAGAGCTAGCAAGAAAATCCTCAGGAGACCACTGACTTTCTGGTTTTGGAATGACATCTCCATCAGGTCCTATGGTAGGCCACACATAGCCTTCAAGAACCGATTTCCATGCTCACCCTTCAATGGATTTGATGTATGTTCTGATCCATATTTTCCAGTAGTGGTAGTTCCACCCATCTAGCACAGGTGGCCTATTGACACTTGAGTTAACACCGTCCATTGTAGTACCAAATCCAGACACCAATTAATTAGGTGGCTGGCTCTGATACCACTTGTTAAAACTGTTGGACCGGGATTGGTAATCTGGACAAGTTTCAGACGATGTTGACTATGATGTTGAGTCAACAACGTCTTCAACAATGGTTGACAGCATTAGACGGATAAGAACAGAGAGCAGCGGACTGATAAACTGACAACCAGACATAAATTCTAGCCAGCATATATAAAATATATTGACCGTGCCGTAGGCTAAATTTCCACTATCAGTAAAAGTAGAATTATAGAAACGAAGTTTAAATCAATCACAGATGATTGTTTAAACTTACAGAAAACTAGACCTAGAAACGAATGACAAAAACCTATTCTAGTTCGAAGACTCTAGAGTAAATTTCAATCTTTAGAAATCACTCACAGGGGAAATCGATATCAATGTCTAGTAAAGCAAGAAGCCCTAATCTAAATAATATGAATCAATGATGATCAAAGGTGTCATCTTGCAAGCTGCTTTCTTCTTGTATATATAGGTGCAGCCAAGTCGAAGAGAACTAGGCAGCCGATTGAGCGAACAAGAAGAATAGAGCAGTACTTCTTGCGGTCAATTGCCAGAAGGAATATTCCCTTATTTTTATCTTCACAAAATCTTTATTTCCTTCTTACTTCCAAAGTGCCCATAACTTGCCAAACTCTTTCTTCTTTCTTAGATTGCATTCCTTGTGTCCAAAGCAAATCAAACTCCTTCATTTTCTTTCCTCCAAGCGCCATCTTCCAGCAAGCCTGAATATCTTTTCACGTCATTTTACGGCAACTTTCGGATCTTCGGATATATTTCTTAAGATCCATTCTTAGCAAAGTCCAGTCCACCAACTTGAGTTGCAGCCCAACTTGTTCTTGGATATTTTACCGTATATGCCATTTTCTTAACGAATTCGCATAGGGGTGCTTCTTAATTTGTACTTCTCCATCCTACAAAATATCATATTAAATCAGGGTTAGTAGAAAATTAAAATAAATAATACTAGTAAAATGCAAAAAGGTGTAATGTACATTTTACAATATGTATAATTTACATGCAAAATCATTTTTTAAATTATTTATTGATTGTTTCCTAATAAAGTATGACATTCTACATAATAATGATCTCATCTCTTTAGTTTTGGTTGGTTTTTTTTTCCAAGGAGATATCACAACGTTTTCAAAGGTGCGATCGCGCCTAGCTTATTAGACTTGTTTTGTTTGATTAAGTAATATAATCTCCTTTTCAAAAAAAAAAAAAAAAAAAAAATGCAGTCGCTATATAACTCATATAGAGACGGACTTAATTTGTTATATTATCAATGAAAACATCTATGTTGTTAAAATTGTTGTTCTTTCATACACGGAAATGTATCATGTTAACCACATAAATATTTTTATTAACAACACAGCTTATTTGTTTTCCTTTTTTGAGTGAAAGACATCATCTATTGATGAATGAACAAGCGAAATCGTAGTACATTATTATGAGCCAAATTATGAATGAGAGGTCTAGCAAGCAATGCATCGCTCCTGTCTATCGCAATCAACAATTTAAGGTGCCAAATTATGAGCCAAGCTATACCATCTAGCAATAAGAGTGAACTTACAGGAATCAAATTGTTGCAAACACAAGTCTCTTACTTCATCCAAAAAAAAAAAAAATCATGCAACAAGAGGAATTGGTTTGTAAAGCCTGACTAATATTCAGACGATAACCCTCAAACAAAATGTCACGAGCCTGTATTTATTGCAGCTCTCAACATGGTCCGGCCATGGTGGGAAAACATTAGCCTTCCAAAACGATTGTATTGGTGTAAATTGCTTCCCCTGATGAAGAACGTTATTCCTGTTAAACCATAAGCTCCAACACGCTATCAAAAACACTGGAAACTGCCTCTTCTAATGTGTCCTTCACCTTATGATATTCATGTTTTGACAAATAAAAAATTAAACCTGGAGTGCCATTTTCTGTCAAGTAGATAGTACTTGAAAAATTACCTAATCTTTTTGTAACGGTCTGCAAATCCATGCAATGATGAGTTTGGTAAGCGAACAATGATGCCACACTTACATTAACGAAGGGAAAAAACAGAGAGCCTTTGTGTTTGTGTCACTTGATATCCACGCAAGCAAAGTATGTTTCGATGTAAACATAGGCGTTAATAACTTCTACTTCTATTCCTTATTGCAGCTTATTTCAGCAGGGAAGATAAGAGCAAACAGGTTACTGAAGTTTGATTCTGGACCTGCATTTACCAGGACAAATTAATTATTTATCATGACATTTCTTTTGCTCATATGTTGTCATCGATGCGATAATAAAGACATGCATACTATGGAGTTTCTTCAACCCTTTTGTGTTTTATAGAAGAAGAACAAACACTACGCTTACATCTCTTTATTCAAACTTCATTAATTATACGGATACAACAAAGCTGCTACAAAAAAAAAAAAAGCACAAATGATAATCAAACAAGTCCATCATTCTTCCAAAATTTCAAACCTCTTAATTCATCAGAGCAAAAGTACGATCTACAAATGAACCATTTTTATTACTACTATATCCATCAGTTGCAAATCCAAAAACTTCTAGGTTTGAAATAGAACTCAGTGAGGATTAATCATACTCTATACTTTAGAGTAACCATCCCTAGAAGACCAAAAACCTTACGCTGCCTACGGAAATTATTGTCTTACATTCACATCAGGGATATTGGTATGCATTTGTTAAAGAGCCTTTACTGTAATTAAGTAACCATACAACTAAACGGATTTTACAGTCTGTATTATGTAGAACCCCATAAGTTGTCTCAACCCAAGTGATTAAAAACAGGCCGAACAGAAATAGGCAATTCAAGAAAACATAGAGCACATGCCATACATTGATACACAAGTCAAGCCTCGTTATTAGGTCCATTGTTCATAAAATTACGGTTCATCCATCCTATCATTGAGCAGTAATGTAATGTAATATAACATTAGTAAGACATTAGTGAAAACCGTAAGAAGGAAGATTAAAGGGACTTACAGGGTCTGGACTCCATTGTGTTTTATGGTGCTTTCCAGGCGTACTCAGCCAATTACCATCCTTATCAGTCCAGATAGATACCAACACACTCTTCAACGAAATCACTATCGTCGCCGAAGATAGAAGCTAGCTTACGACACCATTTCACTACCCTACTACTACTACTACTACTACTACTACTACTACCACCACCTCCATTTTCGGTTAATCACTTCATTGTAATTAAAGCAAAAGGTAGTATAAGAGTGTGCACACTGCAATTGGTAACTTTTGTACTAAAATCATAAATGAATCATTTGATCACGGTTATCATATACATCCAATAACAACATTACCGTAAGGAAGATTCTAATTACAAACAACATTAAAGAATTGAAAGCATTACGGAGGACTCTCATAATAATCAAAATTCTACCTTAATTTCGAAGTGTGGACTCTCATAACAACCCTTGTCCTCCTCTCCCCAGCCAAACTCACATTCTTAGCATCAACAAAACTAGATTTCCCAAACAATCTCTTCACCAGCTCCACTTCCTGAGCCCCACACTCGTCGACCACCACAACACAAACACCGCCCTTCCTCACCGTCCTCTCAATCTCCCCAACATATCTCTTCGGAAACAAAGCCCTATCCAAATACAACCCTAACCCTAAATCAAAGACCCCATCGAAAAAGGGCAAATTATGAGGATCAGCCTTACTTACGAAAGGCGGGCGGTCGACAACCTCGACCGCGGTAACATCTCCGACTCCGAGGCTATTGAGCGCGGCGACAGACTGACCTGGGCCGGCGGAGACAATTAGGGCACGAGAGTGGTTGGAAAGGGGGAGGGATCGGAAAAGAGAGGTGTAGGAGGAGACGGAAGAGGACCAGGCTTTGGTGGAGGAGATGCGGCGGTGGAGAGTGTGAGGGGAGGAGTAGGAGCGGTGGGTGAAGTCACAGGAGGAGGAAGGGAAGCGAGTGTGGGGGTTGGGATCGGAAGGGTCGACGCAGGTGGAAGGGGTGTGGAGGTACAGGAGGAGGAGGGTTAGGGTTCCGATGGTAATGCAGGTGTAAGAGACTTTCTTCAGGAACATATGGATGTGTTTCTCCATTGATTCAATCAATCATCGATCATCACCAACTTTTGTTTCTCCGGTAACCCAATTTCAGGTGGAAGACGACGATGACATCTCCGCCACTCCGGAATTATACTGGAGATGAAGCTCAATTGGAAGTTCGAGCATATGTTTAAGCAATATCGATAATGTTTTGATTCTGCGTTGTATGTCGTGCACAAGCATCCGAACTCACATGATAGAAGTGAATGATTGGGTATATAGTTTCGTGTATCTTGCAACGTTCTACTTGATTTGCCCATATATTGACAAATTCATTTGCCATTTGGTGATCGAGTAAGATACCAAGCAACCAATTTATGTTTTCGACTTGCTTCGAAATGCGCTCTAACAAAGGTTTATCTCTTTTCTTATCTATCATTTTTTTGAGTTGTTTCAGTACCAGAAGTCTCCTAAAGTAGACCGACGAGCAATCCCATAAATGAGTTGCAAACAGTATATATATCCTCCTTATTTACATTAGGATTGTCTTTTTTATATGCAGAGCTTTTGCTCAATAGACCTTTTATCAAAGACTTCATTTCAATTATAGCATTGGTGTCAGTAGAAGCAACATATCAAATGAGTTGTTTGGTGTAAGTGCGATTGGAATCAACGTAATTATGGGCGACAAATCTGTCTAAGATGCTTGTTTCCATGCCATCATCGAAATTAACTCTGCTAAACAATTCACTCAGCTTCTCCTCTTCTTCTTTAGTACGGTCTGACCTCGAAGTCTTGTAAACATGAAGAAACACGTACAACTGCCGAATTTGATACAAGCTGCTACCTGAGAATGTAAATAAGGAAACTCAAAATGCATAATGAATGAAGAATTCACTGAGGGATTCATAACAATGAAAAACAAGACATCTAGCTTTCATTTATATCTAAAACATAAAGTAGAACATTAGTTAAAAAAAAGATGTCATGTATTGAATTTTACAAACATAGGAGATTAGTGAAACAACAGCTCACACTGGTGTCATTCAATGTAAATGATATCTAGAATTCTTTTAGCATGAGAAGCATTAACGAACCATACAAGCAAAAGACACAAATTTCTCAGTACGAGCGTGATTTCATACATCTAGCCCATCTCACCCAAATTCCTTTAGCATGTCAGATTCAACAATGTAGTTGCACCCAAAAACAAATTTTACCTATTCTTCTTTGTACTACCCTTAATTTGTTCTATATCCTCCATTTCAATCCAAAATAAGCGTGTTTGGTATGAAATCAATCCGATGAGCTCTTCCCCGACCGAAGCAGCGAGTATTAGACACTCCCATCGCTAATGAGATAGTAAAATGACATTGTCGAATTCTTGAACTACTACGGCAATGATACATACCAAAACATCTTATAAGAACAAACACAGGAGATCCACCATGAAACCTTATCATCAATTCATCATGAAAAGTAGTACATCGAGAATGTCAATTATGCGAAAAACCCGATTTTGAGGAGCTTGATCATCCTGAAATTTGAGCTCGATCATCTCATGAAATTGACCCAATTCCCGCATCCGAAACCTCGATCGGACCTGAACCCCCATAGTTGCTCTTAGATGATTCACAATCGATTCAGAGAAAACCTCGAGCTCAGCGAAAGACTCACTTAGTTTCTCCCTTGAGATTTCAAAATATCGCAATGGATATAGAAGAGAGGTGAGAAGAGCAAAAAGGCGGTCTGAGATAAGAGAATGAGAAAGAGAAAGGAAGAGGCGGTGAGAAGGTGAGCGTGAGATATAAATGGAGTTACATTTGAGTTAAGATGCAATTTGGACCGTTTATGTTGTTTTGCGTTAGATACATGCGCTCGGTTTCTGATACTGGATCTTTCCACAGTTTCAACATGTTTTGTACTGAGATTGGCCAAATTGAGAACCGATTGCATTTTCTCCACGCGCCTTAAGTTTGGTTATTATATTAATTTTATTTAATACTCCCCCCATCTATTTAACAAGAAATTAATAAATTTTGATTCTACGGTTGAACAAAGTCCGAATAGAATTGAGAATTTTGTTCAATGAAGTTTTAACTAGGTTGAACATGAGGCTAATGTTTTAAGCTTAGATTATCGGTTGGGTGTTTTATATAATATGATATATAAAGTTGATGGTAATACATGAGATTAAATTTGTTCAAAAATCGAAAAAACGAACGGAATCTTAGAAAACCGTCTAGGAAAAAAGGGTTCGGTTTTGATGCGATATATTCTGATTTCGGTTTTCGGTATATTTGATGCAATCTTGATTTTTTTTTAATGTACCGAAAACCGAAATTCTAAAACTAGTAATACTTGTGGAATAAGATAAGGTCCTGGGGGTTAATTTGCAATTTCCCTAAATCTTATTATAACCCTAAATATATATACTGAGTGACAAAGACTTTTCATTTTTCAAATTTCAATCCCTCACAGCCTCACTCTCAGATTCAGATTTCAGATTCACAATTTCACACAGGCCTCTTTTCTTCCTTCACATCACAGTTCACAATCGCATGCCTCCCGCTTTGTCGATCTTCTCCCGTTCTCCGACTGTCGATCCCCAGGTATTCTAGCTTTACAATCATGCTTCTACTTCTCTTATTCTTTAATTAGAAGTTAGTAAGTTAGTATTTAGTAGTTAGTGGTATATAAAACAAGTAATGGCGTGAATAAGTTAGTAATTTTAGCATAAATTTAGTGAAGTTGCTGCGTTTTGTGGACTCGTAGAAGTATGTGTTGTATTGTGGTAAGGATTCCTATCGTAATTAATTTCAACAATTGCAGGTATTATTAATGTTATCATGTAAATTTCTAGTTAAAAAAAAAAGTTAGTAACTGTGTTTAAAGTTTATACTTCATAGTTTATAGTTGTTGTTGTTGCAACAAAAAAAAGTTTTTTTTTTTTGTTTACTTATAATTTCATCTTCTTTTAAGCTCAATATTAATAGTTTTGTTTACTTTCAATTTCAGAAATCAAATGAGTTCGACTGGCTCAAATTCAAAAAGGCGTAGGCAAACGATTGAAGATGTAGACGAAGAGGAAGAAGATGAAGTTACAGAACTTGCGAATGATGATGCAAATAAGGCTGTGAATGATGGTGCAGCTGCTGCGAATGATGGTACAGCACAACCTGTGATAAAGAAGCGTAGGAAGAAAAGATCTCCCATGTGGGAGCACTTTGAGTTGCATTATGATTCTGATACCGGCATTGAGATGGCAACCTGCAACTACTGCAAGATGCTATTAAGAGCTGATTCTGGAGTTAACGGTACGTCAGGTGTGAACAATCATTTTAAAAGGTGTAACCGCAACCCTGCTAACATAAAAAAGAAAACTAAAGATAGTCAGGGTCTTGATAATTTCGTTCATGGTGTTGCACCTGGGTCAGGAGAGGGAGAGGGTCATAGGGAAATTTCTACTATTTGGAAGTTTAATCAAGAAGCAGCTAGGGAAGTCTTGTCGAAATACATTGTTATTTCTGAGTTGCCTTTTTCACATGTTGAAAATCCTGGGTTTATATTGTTCTGCTCAGTTGTTTGTCCTCAATTTGTAATTCCATCAAGAGCTACTACAACAAGAGATGTGCTGAAACTGTATGTTAGCGAAAAGAACATGTTGAGAAACTACTTTCAAAATAGTGGAGTTAGGATTTCTTTTACTACAGACACGTGGACTTCTTGCCAAAATGCTACTTACATGTCTTTGACTGGTCATTTTATCGATGAAGAATGGAAGCTGCAGAAAAGAATTCTTAATTTTATTCCATGCCCTGAACATAAAGGTGAGGATATAGGTGCTTTACTTGAGAAATGTTTGAATGAGTGGGGGATTGATAGGATATTCACGGTCACAGTTGACAATGCTTCTTCTAATGATGTGGCCATATCTTTTTTGAAAAAGCGATTTGTTGACAATGGAACAACACTTCTTAGTGGGGCACATTTGCATGTAAGATGTGTTGCACATATTATTAATCTTGTTGTTAGAGATGGTCTTAAAGAAGTTAAGGTGTCGGTGGAAAGGGTTCGCAAGGTTGTGAGGTGGGTTAAGCATTCTCCAGTTCGAACTAAAAGGTTCAGCGATTTGGTTTTGGAAGAGAACATTAAATGCAAAAAGCTGTTGTGTTTAGATGTTGCTACAAGATGGAATTTTGTTTACTTGTTGTTGGATACAGCTCTTCATTTTCAAAGAGTATTTGATAAGTATCAAACTTCAGATGTCTCATTTCGTGCCGACTTCAGCAACGATGGTCCTTACCCTGTTGGCTTGCCCAATGCGGATGATTGGCTTGCTGTGAAGCGTGTTGTAATCACTTTGAAGCACTTCTATGATCTCACTCTCCGACTTTCTGGTACGTCTTATGTTACATCTCACACCTTTTTAGATGAAATCAGTGATGTGGATGATTTGTTGAAATCTTGGATATTGAGTGAGGATACTTATCTTAGTGGTATGGCTTCTCGAATGAAACTTAAATTTGATAAGTATTGGGGATTTGAAGGTAAAAGCAACCCTATAATGTTCATTGCTGTTATTCTTGATCCTAGGAAGAAATTTGAAACCATTGAATTTACTCTAACTGCTATGTATGATGATGAGTCGGGACCCCTTATGGCTAATCGGGTTAAGGATGTCATGCTGAAAATGTTTGAGGAGTATCAAGAAGCATATGATCATAAAATTCCTCCACCCACCAATAGAAATGCATCCAGCTCTTCATCAGGAACATTCATGGATTTATCTAATTCAGAGGCAACCATGAACAATAGTAGGACAGTGGCTGAAAATACAAACCAAGTTGTACCTGTACCAAAAGGCAACACTTTACCTCAAAATGTTGTCACTGAAAAAGCAAAAGAAAGAGAATGAGTTGGAAAGGTATCTCAGTGAAGCAATGCTTGTTCTTGACGATCCTACTGCTTATTTAGATGTTCTTGAGTGGTGGAAAATCCGTGTTCCTGTTTTTCCTGTTCTATCTTCTCTTGCACGGGATGTTTTTGCAATGCCTATATCTACGGTGGCCTCAGAATCAGCGTTTAGCACAGGAGGACGTGTCATTGATGAATATAGGGCTTCTTTGACTCCTAAAACAGCACAGGCTCTTATATGCACGCAAGATTGGTTACTTCAAAAGAAAACCAAGCCTTCCAAGTCTCGTCTATCTATCCAAGAGGAATATGAGTTCCTTCATTCTATTGAACAAGGTACTTCATCAATTTACTATGTTTTGGTTCTAAAATCCATTTTCTCTTTAATCCTTTGCTATATAATACTTCAACTCTCTTCCCTTTTTCTTCTTTTTTAGAGGTTGGGTCGGTGTTAGCCAATTCCTTAATTGGTTAAGGTACCAAAATGAACGAAAATTCAAGATGGACTGGTGGTGTCAATATGGTAACAACAGCTTTTTACTTTACAGTTTACTGTTCCATTATGTATATATGCTTCATATCCTCGACTTCATTTGGTGTTAATGTTATATGTCCTGCACATGTATAAATCATATATAATTGATTTGTTTTGGTGTTTATTGTTGCCCTCATTTTTATACAGGAGCTGAATATATATTAACTTTGGACCGAGGGCGCATGGATTTACTTGTGGACAGGGGCGCATGACTTATTTTTTGGATGTCGAAGCTGTTTTTGGAATGCATCGCATCAAACTCTAATGATTTTTTGGTGTCTTGGACACATTGATGTAATTATGATCTTACTATCTAACGAAATCCTTTTTATCGGGCATTAACTTGGAAAGGTAGTGTCATTTCAACTTGACAAGGGAGCATCATTTTGTATGATTTTGCCTACTGTTTCATCATGTATGCTTGCTAAGTGTCTAGTTGGTTTATGTCACATTTTAATGGATAACTCATGAAAAGGCTGTTAATGACTTCTAAATGTTACTAGTATGGATTTTGGAGCAGGTTGTGATTGCTATCATGAAACATGAATGTTGAAAATTTGAAATTTATCATCTTTTCGGTTTTTGGTAAAACCGAACCGTTACAAATTTTTAACAATACGAACCGAAAAAACATTTCGGTTCGGTTTTCGGTTCACTAAAATATTGTTACCGAAAATTTGGTTTCGGTTTCGATGCAGTTCGGTATCTGAATTAAAATGAACACCCCTACAGATTCATTCAAATTTTGACCATCCTACCGCGTGAAATTTTGATACGGTTGAGAAGAGCTCGAATAGGAGGATGCATAAGTGTTGTTGCTAGGGATCATGAGGGCAATGTTATTGCTTGGTGATAAAATTTTATGGCTTATGGTTGTTAAAATGCGGAAGGTTTGCCAGCCAAATTAGTAACTAAATTTGTTAGAAATTTTGAGTGGTAACAAGTAGTAATTGAAAGGGATTGTTATGTTGTGATTAAACTTTTTAAATCAACAAATTTCAGCTTTGCCCCTTTGTTACACTTTTCAATGAAATTCTGGCATTTGATTGAGATTTTTGTTCCACGGAGTTTTGTCAAGTTAAACATGAGGCTAATATTTTAGCACATGGAAAATCAATTGGGTGTTCTTATGATGATGTTGGATTGGTAGATTTGTATTATACATACCAAGATCGTTATGTGAGGGGAGCACATACCACCCCAGGAGTTGTCTCGATTAATTTATTTTGTTCTCCCATTTCTATCTATTATTAAACGTAAACTATATCGTGGCGTGAATTTTGTGGAATTAGTTGCACTTTTAGCGAGTATATATTTCACTGTTTATTTTTTGTATGGACCCTTTTTGTATGTTGGCTGCATATATAGTTCTTATTAAATCTCATATAAATTTATCTACAAATTTTCGAAAAATATTTTTGAACATATATTTAAATTAAATGCTTGAAGGCGAATTCATTAAAACTTTTCAACTTTATGACTCGCATGTTTCCATAAAGTCGGCTAACAACAATATTATCTACTATAATGATGTACTTAAATGAAACTGTACGCATATTCTTCTTGAGTTGTTATTTTTTTTATTTAATATGGCTTGAGAATTGGAGCGTCACTTAAAGACATCCTGCAGCAATCACACTTAACAAACAAATCAAGTGTAGGTGAAAAACAGTTAGCGGGCACTTATCTGGGATCTAGGTTCGGTCTGAGAAGGCTTGGCTGAACCTCACCTCGATACCACTTGTTGGTCCAGATAACAGCAAAGTAAAAGACTAGGAGGGGGGGGGGGGGTGAATAGTCTTTTAAAAGTTTTGTCGATAAAACAGTTTCTCATATATGTGTGAAGATATCTGATACTTATAATCAGAGAGCGGAAGACTTTTCTGTGATAAGTGCATGTGCTCAGCAAGATATAATGTGTTTAAATACTTAGCAGGATAAAGAGAACGATAATTGAATTGCTGAAAGTAAATAACACGTCTTTTTATAGTGGTATCTGAAGGTGGCGTAATCCTTCAACTAATCCACTTCGGCCTTTCTCAGACTTAGAATCCACTAAGACATATAATTGAGTTCACCTTACAAATATCTTCTCTCGATTCCTAAATACATTAGGTTTCCAACCAAGTGTTCCCCCTGAGTTATTCCCCGGCTCCCAGCCAAGTACTTTCCATACTCAGAAACCTTTGAGTTGTTCTTTAGTTTCCCAAACTAAGTACTTCCTATGCTTAGTAACCTTGGAGTTGTTCCTTAGTTTCCCAAACTAAGTACTTCATGTAATCCACACCGTGTATGGTGTTGGTTAAGAAGAGTTTGTCAGATTGGTAGATTAATAACTTCTACAGTTATGTAATACTACATTCTTGAACAAGAGTCACTTAACACACTTCACAATGTGTGGTGATATGTTCTTTACTGACCCAAGTCTATGATAAATGTTCTAGAGACTGAATCTCAGACACTTGATCTTTTGATTCAACTCCTTCACATATAGCAATGCTTGTTAAGGATCAGGACACTTAGAACTTTCGTGCTACTTAGAATTCAAGAGGTTAGTCGCAACTGTAAGCTGAAGAGTAAGTGGGCAGAAGGATTGTATGCTTGAGAGAAAGATACCACTAGTTGTATTATCAGAGAAGCTTGGTATTTTCAATGAGCTCAGTGTGTCTTTCAAGCATTCTAAGTGTTGATATTTATAGTTGAAAATCATGCCGTTTGAATAGTATCTGTTAGGCTCAATGAAATTCAAACTATTGATATCTGTAAATAGTAATGCAGAAGACGTTGTCTCTTTTCAGAGATTTCCTCTTTTGTTCAGATGTCTCTGTCTGCGCATTAAATGCATTGTACTATTTTTGTCCTGCAATGCCAACGAAACTATGCACGCTTTCTGAAGCATTACATGTCCTTTTCAAGAAACTCTCACATCTCCAGATACTTTATTAAAACATTGTTTCCTGGAACCAAAGTTTTGTCCAAGGTATCTGAGTGTAGGTATCTGTGGGCACTTTTCCTCGTTCAGAAACCTTGTGTTCTCATATATCTTTTGTGAAACCTGTTTATTGAAAAACACTTGTTTCTTCAAGATATCTGGACATAGGTATCTGATGAAACCAATTTCCTTCGTCTTCAGCAAACTCGTGCAGTCTTCAAATTTTCAAATTTGTTGAACTCTTCTGTCGGATGCCTTCTTCTTGGTCTTCTTCAAAGATATAAAAATTACATTCAGAGACCTAACATCCTATACAAGATTTGTTAGACTAACATACTCAGTGATTTTCCTCTTTTACAGTGTTCAAGTGAACTAAGAGTACTAAGCACCTTTCTGAGCTAAGATAAGTTATTAGGTTGCTGATCAAAATCTAAACATATATTCCTAACAGAATTTCACATTTAAAAGGATAGTGTGAAATGTTAAAATACCGTCGGAATTACACTACGTTTGCTTTTTAAAAGGGTAGGTCAAGTGCCCTCCAATATATACACAGCTTCGTCGATGCTTGGCCGGGCCTGAGCCCATGTGATATGTTCACCTGCATAAAGCCCCACAGTTTAAGGGCCCCAAACTCGATATCATTTTACTAGGAGAGGGTATTGAAATTATGAAAATAAAAATTTGTTATAAAGAACGGCAAAAAATTACATGAGCCAGTTTGAAGGTATGCCTATTCCTGACAACGTCGTGGTTCAAAAGCAGCTAAAAATCTGATCATGAAGGAATTGTCATACGACAAGGATGAGATGCGAGCGGAGCACGATCATATGTATTTGTGTCTGACAGACGAGCAAAGGGATGTAACCATACGATTATGGATGATGTGTCATCTGGTAATGGTGGTGTATTCTTCCTCTATGGCTATGGTGGAACGGGGAAGACATTTCTCTGGAAGACGTTGTTTCCGTATTCCGCGGGATGGGTGATATAGTCCTTCCGGTTGCATCCGGTGGTATTGCATCTCTACTATTGCTAAGTGGCGCCTTGCACATTCCAGATTCAACATTCCCCTAAATGTCGACGAGACTACGATGTGTTCAAGGATCACTCCTGGCAGCGATCTTACAGGCTTATGTATGAATACCAAGCTGGTTATATGGGACGAGGCTCCCATGACTAACAAGGTTTGTTTTGAGGCCCTAGATCGTAGTCTTAGAGATGTCATGGGTGGTGTTGACAAGCCATTTGGTGGATTGGTCGTCGTTTTCGGCGGTGATTTCAGACAGATATTGCGGTTATGCTGAAGGGTTCTTGAGCAGGACATCGTGAGCGCTTCTTTATGCTCATCTAAACGCCTTTGGAGTTCGTGCTAAGTATTGAAGCTCACAAAGAACATGCGTCTACAAGTTATTTTCAATTGATATCTCAATGTTAATTTAATTTGTATCTTGATATTTATGTGTTAGACTTAAGATAAAACTTATCAGTCGTACTTATTATGGCATATATTCACTGTGTAGTCTGGCGGATCTTCGGATGAGTTAGAAGAGATTAGAAAATTTACAGATTGGTTGCTTTGTGTTGGGGACGGTGAAATCGGCGAACCAAACGACGGTGAGGTCGAGTTCAAATTGCCGAAAGATATTAATATTCATGATGCCTCTGACCCGGTAGCAGCCATGGTCAACATTACGTATCCTTCTATACTTGATCATGTTGGTGATGGACGATACTTTCAGGACAGGGCTATTCTTGCACCGACCAATGAGATTGTACGGGAAATAAATGACTATGTCATGTCAATGTTACCAGGTGATGCCACGGAGTTCATGAGTTCGGACAACATATGTCCCGATGAGGATGATATCGTAAATCGTGAAGATGTGTACTTAGTCGAATTTCTCAATACAATCTGGACCTCGGGCTTGCTAACCATCTAATTCATGAGTTGGCTGTCCCATCATGCTTCTTAGGAACATCGATCAATCCGATGAATTGTGTAACAGGACGAGGTTGATCGTGACTGCCTTAGGAGAGCATGTTATTGAGGCCAGAATGATTGCTGGAAAGAATTCTGGTCAGAAGGTATTCATACCTCGCATGATTCTCACACCTTCAGATATTACGAAATTCCCAATTAGGTTCCATGAGCGGTTCCCCATCTCTGTTTGCTATGCAATAACTATAAACAAGAGTCAGGGACATTCATTGGCACAGGTCGACATTTATCTCCCGAAGCCAGTTTTCAGTCAAGGCCAACTCTACGTGGCATTTTCTAGAGTCACTAGCAAGAAAGGCCTCAAGGCCTTAGTGTTAGACGAAGAAGGCCAACCGACAGACACCACCCTTAATGTTGTTTACAAGGAGGTCCTAAAGAATTTGTAATTTTCACTGTGTCTTTCGTGATTTGTTCCCTTTTCTTTCACGCTTACACTATAAAAAATATGTTGTTTAGCTAAAAAGCGATCCGTCGCTAAATCCGTTCTGACGGATAAATATGTAAATCTAAATATTTATCCGTCTCTAATTTAGGTTAGTAACGGATAAATTAGTTGACCGTCATTGCCCTTTTTGTGACGGATAAGTATCCAAGCTAATTAGAGACAGTTTAGCGACCGGACAAGGTGTTTTTTTAAATTTTTTAAATGCATAAATCATGATTTGGAAGCAGAGACGGATAAATATCCTGTTTTATCTAGGTTTATTGTATTTACATTGACAATGATACAATCGTATATATGTAGAGTTCGATATACAATATTCAATAATATAATATTCAATAATACAATATACAATATTCAATACAAATAAGAAATTATACAAAATTAATAAGAAAAAATGAAAAAAAATATGGAAAAGGTAAAAAAAAAAAAAAAAAAAAACACAGCCTTCTTCTTCATCTGACTACTCATCGGAAGCAGGTGGTGGATCTGGTCAGATCTTGTTGCATCTTGTGAATCTTGGGCCGGAAGTCGATCTAGGCGGATCTGGAAGAAATAGTGGTGGTTGGGCGAGGTGGGGCGTGGGTGGTGTGGTGGGTTGCGGTGGTGATGTAGGTGGGTGGTGGCAGATCTGGTGAGATCCAGATAGAGGTGGGTTGGTGGTGTTGGGTGGGTGGGAGGCGGCGGGGTACAGTGGTGGTGGGTGGTTAGTAGAGGCGGGGAGGTGGAGGATTAGTGGTGGGCGAATCTGAGGCGGTGGTGGTGGTGTGGTGGTGGGAGGAGATCTCGTAGTGGTGGTGTCGTGGAGAGGTGGGGTGTGACAGTGGAGATCTCTCGTGGGGTGGTCGGTGACGGTGGTGGGCGTGGGGGTTGGTGGTGGTGGGCGGTGGTTAGTGGTGACTGGGAGGGGAGGGAAAGGAATTAGGGTTTTAGAGAGAAGGTTGGAGATAATATGATGGAATTGTGAGTGATGGAAGGAAGTAGTTGGGTAATATTAGAGTTATAGACCCTCCTTAGTGACAGATAAGGATATTCGTCACTAAATTTCATTTTTTTCTTTTGCTTTGGTCAACGTAATTAGAGACGGATTGAGCTTAACGCTTAAACTGATCCGTCGCTAATTAGAGACGGATAAATCCATTGGTAAAATCGAAATTTCTTGTAGTGATACAATACATTTATTACATTTACATGTTTTCCAAATTATATCGCCTCCAATACATATAGAAGTCAAAGCGTTTGTAGCCGAGTGGTAAGCCGAGACACCCCGTACCCAAGAGGTCACGGGTTCGATCTCCGAAATAGGTGATTATTTTCTCCGTATAGAGAATAATTGAAACATTATTAGAGAATTTATTAATGATAAAGTTGTCCAATGTAATATTGTATTAAAAAAAAATATATATATAGAATTCAAAATTAAATATACTAAGTAATAAATAAAGACAACACTCCAAAACCTCTCTTGTTTCTGCAGCTCTAATTCTGTGCAGAAGAAGAATCCGAATCCAGAGACAAATGGGTCGCCGATACTCGGATCGGATGGCAGCCATAGCCATCTGCTTCGTTTTCCTCATTTCATCTTCTTACGCTTTCTATCTTCCCGGTGTTGCGCCTCGCGACTTCCAAACGGTATTTCATTCTCAATTCAGCGATTTCTAGATCCACAAGTTGCGATTTCTGTTTATTCGTCCTTTTTTTTTGTTAATTATCTCCTCTAAGATCTAGGTTTATTATATGATATGATGAGCTCACTGTTTGTTTTTGTTTCAATTGGTAGAGTGTGATGTGATGCAGCATTTTTCAGTCGGATTATAATTTTCACCTTACTATTTGATTTCAACTTTCAATCGTGCCAAAATTTGACTTCTCGATTTGATTTTGTTATGTATTGGTTAAAGCATCAAGAAAAGAGTTTTTCTCAAGGTATTGGACTTGTGGCTTTTGCTGTTATTTGTGCTAGCTAGAAGATTATTCAACTCCTGTTTCTTGTGAATCCTTGGGTATTAGTTTCATATACTCATTATTCATCTGCCACCGTAGAATATTTATGCATATTATTCGATTATGTGGATGCTGTAGATACTATACTCATTCTTTAATGCTTAAAACTCTACTTGATATATATTGACATTTGCTCCAGTTTATATCAATCAATCTATATATTTTAGCTTCTCTGCTGTCATTCTCGGTTACATTCATTATTCTTTGGGCATCGCACCTTGAACTGGTATCCTGCAATGGTATTCTAGCTGTAATGGTTTTCACTCTCATTGTTATCATTATGCATTGTTTGTGGTATGAAGTTCAGTTTGACCTGTTCTAACTTTCCTACTGCAGTTTTCTTTTCCCACCTATGAATGAACTCAGGATAATATTTTGTGATATGTGGTACTTGACTCGGCTTTCTTGACAGGGGGACGAACTTCAAGTCAAAGTGAACAAACTGTCTTCGACTAAGACACAGCTTCCATATGACTTCTACTACTTGAAATACTGCAAACCAAAGAAAATCAGAAATGTTGCTGAGAACTTGGGAGAGGTTCTTCGAGGTGACCGTATAGAGAACTCAGTTTATACTGTAAGACACTATGGCTATCTTGAGGCTGTTAGGGCTCATATATTCATATTTACATATCCTATATTGAACATCTTTACTAATTTCGGTTGATCTGGTGTGATGATGGTAGTTTCATATGAGGAATGAGCAGTCTTGTACAGTCGCATGCAAAATTAAACTCGATGATCACTCCGCAAAGGATTTTAAGGAAAAAATTGATGATGAGTACAGAATCAACATGTAAGCACGTCATGTGTTGCCTTGAGTTATCGTGTTTCTTAGTTGACATAGTTGCATCTATGATATTAAACTGATCTTATTATCGCACTATCATGTTGTATGAACCATAGATACACTGATGATTCGTCAAATAATTTATCTCACTGCCCATACCTGAAATATAATTCAGGATCCTGGATAATCTTCCAGTTGCTGTACTTAGGCAGAGACGTGATGGAGTTCCATCAACAACTTATGAGCATGGTTTCCGAGTGGGCTTCAAGGGCACTTATGCTGGGGTTAGTATTTTTTTCGTTTTTAATCTCCTAAAAATCACCTTTTTTTGCCATTGATCTAATGCATACTTTCTCAGAGCAAAGAGGGGAAATATTTTATTCATAACCATTTGAGCTTCAGAGTGATGTATCATAAAGACCTAGAAACTGATTCTGCTCGTATTGTTGGGTTTGAAGTTTCTCCTAACAGGTGTGCTGCTTTCTGTGGTTAAATGAAGCTATTTCACTTGCAAATTGCAATTGTACCCAAGTTTTTCATTTCTGTGGTAACTATGATCAGGAAGAACTTTACCCATACAAGTGGAATTACATATAATGAAGTAGTTTTGTGTGTCATTTGACAAAGTTCATTCTGTTCTTCTCTTATTGTGGATATTTTCCTGCCAGCATTAATCATGAGTACAAAGAGTGGGATGACAAGAACCCTAAGGTGGATACCTGCAACCAGAATACTAAGAATATGATTCAGGGGAGCACTGTTCCCCAGGAAGTTGAAAAAGACAAGGAGGTTGTCTTTACGTATGATGTTACATTCAAGGTATGTATTTTGAACCCTATGTTTGATATTTCTTTACTGATATAATTACTTCCCTAAGCTGTTTTATGATGTCAACTTTTAGGAAAGTGAAATTAAGTGGGCATCACGGTGGGACACTTACCTCCTGATGAACGATGATCAGATTCATTGGTTTTCAATCATCAATTCTTTGATGATCGTTCTATTTCTCTCGGGCATGGTTGCAATGATAATGATGAGGACACTCTACAGAGATATTGCTAACTACAATCAATTGGAAACCCAAGATGAAGCTCAAGAAGAAACTGGATGGAAACTTGTACATGGAGATGTTTTTAGGGCACCTATTAATTCTGGATTGTTGTGTGTTTATCTGGGAACTGGTGTTCAGATCTTTGCAATGACACTTGTCACAATGATCTTCGCTTTAGGTTTCCTGTCACCTTCTAATCGTGGGGTCTTATGACTGCCATGGTTCTGTTATGGGTTTTATGGGACTGTTTGGCGGCTATTCATCTGCGCGCATGTACAAAATGTTCAAGGGGACAGAATGGAAGAGGAATACCTTGAAAACTGCATTTATGTTTCCAGGCATTCTCTTTGCAGTATTTTTTGTGCTGAATGCTCTCATCTGGGGAGAGAAATCATCTGGTGCTGTACCCTTTGGAACTATGTTTGCTCTTGTCTGCTTATGGTTTGGAATATCAGTACCCTTGGTCTTTGTTGGTAGTTATCTGGGATTCAAGAAAGCTCCCGTCGAAGATCCAGTGAAAACAAATAAGATCCCTAGACAAGTTCCTGAACAGGCGTGGTACATGAAGCCAATCTTTTCAATACTGATTGGGGGCATTCTTCCATTTGGTGCTGTTTTCATTGAGCTGTTCTTTATATTGACTTCCATCTGGCTGAACCAGTTCTATTACATATTTGGTTTCCTCTTCATTGTGTTTGTGATCTTGATAATCACATGTGCTGAGATAACAATCGTGCTCTGCTACTTCCAGTTGTGCAGTGAAGACTATCACTGGTGGTGGAGAGCTTATCTCACTTCTGGTTCATCTGCTCTATATCTTTTCTTATACTCGATTTTCTACTTCTTAACTAAGTTGGAGATCACAAAGCTTGTTTCAGGAATTTTGTACTTTGGCTATATGTTGATTGCATCATATGCTTTCTTTGTCTTGACGGGAACAATGGGCTTCTATGCATGTTTCTGGTTTGTCCGAAAGATCTATTCCTCAGTCAAGATTGATTGAGGTAAAAAAGAAATGGATTGATGCCATCTATCTCAAAGTGCTCCTTGACAACATCCTGGATTATGCGCATTATGGATGACAATTCAGAAAACATCCACACTTGAGCAGGACAAGAGCTACCGGATCTGTGTAATGTCTATTTTAGTTATATGCTAAGAACAAGCCTTGTACTTTTGTGTTTGTTAATTGTTATACAAATTATTACTCCGTTGGACTGTAAGAATTAGAAAAACTCCTAATGTTAGATTTTGAAGAATTAGCTGGGCTAGATTCTGGTCGTTAAGTAATTCATTTTTCTTGTTTTCTTTTGTGCCCTCCAATAATTGTTGCCAATGTTCTTTTGTGCTGTTTAGCCCCTAATACTGATTAAGGGATTCTGATCTTTTGGAGAGGGTTACAACACTATTGATCCTCAGTAGTTTTGTATATAGTTGCCCTCACCCGTTTATTTTCAAACAGTAATGTAATGTTAAAAATCCGATGGAAAGTCAAATTCACCGGAGTATTTGAAATACCAACAAATGAAAAATTAGCAATAGATAGTAGGGCCTGATTGGTTCGATGAGTTGTGTAGCGTTTTAACAGTTGACTGCAATGCAATTGATGATTGGTACGATGCATTGTGTAGCGTTTCGGCCCAAATGCGTTTCATGAAGCCCGTGTATTTTTGCGGGCTTGCGTTTTTAAATGCTTTGGACGTGACATTTGAAATACATGGGGATTTCATGTATTTGAGATTTGCGTTTCAAAACGCATTTTCCAGCTGTGCTGGCCCACATGTTATGAATTTTTTTTTTATTGTTTGTTATTTTCTTTTCGTCGTAATTCATAAAATATAAAATATAAAATATAAAATTTATCGTCATGTTTTAGATTCTCTACAAATAGAGATCACTCTTGACTATATTAGATCATTCTAAATTTACGACTTTTATAATCATAAATTAAAAAATTATAAATGCAATTTCATTAATTTCAAATTTTAAACACTCTTATAATATGGTAAACATGTTAAAAAATAAAATAAAAATAAAATATTTGTAACGATACATAAACTAACATCAATCACTATCTCGTATATAACGAATCAATCTCTATCTCGTATATAACGAGCATTTGCTTTGGGCGGATATTCTCATATCCGTAATGATAAATAACGTAGTCTCCAAATCAATAGCAATCATCGATTATCGATTATTGAATGTCCACCAATAACATCAATAAACATCTAACTATATCGACTATTTGTCTTATATAACCAGTCTTTTGTGGCCAAGATTTTATGTCCAACGCCATTACGATTAAGCGCGTTCGGATAACTGAATTGGATTTCGAACTTTATGTTCACATCCAGAACGATGCCGGAAGTAGTGGTCAGTGTCAAAATACGTCAATTATATGTCAAAATGATTATCGACTATACATACATCTTTTGTCATATTAATTAGTGTACTATATTTGTCTTGGTGCCAAATTGCCCCCAATTCGTCATCTTCTGGGGTTTCTCCAATCAAAATGCACCTAAACCAATGCGCTAAATGTAATTGAAATGTGCGTTTCGGAGGTCCCAAACACAGTCGAAATGCATCGTGTCAAAGTGGTACCAATCATTGCGATTCGTGGTCAAACTTTTTCTTTTAAAACACAAAATTGAAATCGGACCTAAATGTGCGATTTGACCAAGGCCAAATATACCTCAGAATCAATCCGGCCCGTAGTAGTTGTTTGGTTCAATTGAACTCTTGGTATTTTGTATTAAGGGGGAGTTCCTTGATATTGTATTGTTTTTCCTACTAACTACTTGTTTTGGTTTTGTGAAGAAAGGCAAGAATTAAGGGGGAGATTGAAAGTGCAATTTATTGCACTTAGTTTATTAATTCGGTCTTTCTTCGTTTATTAACCGGTTCGACAATTGTATTTGGTTTTCTAGGGATATTTTGTAGGAAATAACAAGTTGGGTTTCAACATTGCTTAATGGATCAAGATTGGTTAACTTGGGCCTCAAGGAAGAAACCCAACGCAATATGGAAGAGCTGGAAAGAATCCAAACATAGTTTGGAAGATCTGGGCGCTGGAAACATAATAAAGGAAGGAGTTTTATTTACTTTGGACGCAAGGAATGCAATCTAGGAAAGAGTTTGGCAAGTTATGGGCACATTGGAAACAAGAAGGAAAGAAAAGATCTTGAGATATCCAAATAAGGAATATTTCCTTCTGGCAATTAAAAGCCTTGAAGCGGCGTTCTTCTTATTCGATGTGAGCATAAAGAAGGCAAGATGACATATGCATTCTCCTTAATCTTTTCAATTTGCGTTATGTTCTCTTGACAGTTGCACTCATATATATACAAGAAGAATGCTCACGAGAAAACTAATCATATCGAGAGTATCAACTCACAACATATTGAGAGATAGTTTTTCTTGTGTTTACTAGACATTGTTGTCGAATTCACTTGTGAGTAGCCTCTAATGATTGAGATTTACTTTAGTGTCTTCGAACAAGAATAGGTTTTTGTTTGTCTGTTATAGGTCTAGTCTTTGCAGTTTAATCATTCGTTTGTGATTGATTAAACCTAGTTTTTAATTTTACTTTTCTTGATAGTGGAAATTTAGCCTCGAGCACGGCCGATATATTTTATATATATATATGGCTAGAATTTATCTGTGTTCAAATTATTTTTATCCACCAAAAGCTGCTATGTTACGTTTATTGGCTATTCATCGTTGTCTTTCTTGTTGAAGGCGTTGTTGACTCAACACCATAGTCAACATCAAATCGAAACTTGTCCAGAGTACCAATCCCGGTCCTAAAGTTCTAACAGTAGTTTCTTATTTTAGGGAAAGGGAAGTAAAAGTTATGCCAATGGCCGAGTTATCTAGAGCGGGCTTTAATCGCTCGTTCCATGACAAAGATGTTGTCATCAAAGCTTAATTTTTAGAGTCCGTCTTGTTTTGTCTTGTCTTGTGTGAGTCAATTTAATATCTCAGAGCCACGTTTCACGCTTTGTTGCGCAACACCATCAAACGGAGGATTTTAAGAATCGGTGAACAAGATCCGACGGAAGCATGTTACATGAATCGGTGAGTCCAGGAGGAATTTGTTCTCTCGTTCTCTCCCTTTGTTTGCAGCTAACCTTCTAAAATCAACTTCAAGGTCAAGCCATGGCCTTGTCATTTGTGATGCAAGTATTCCTTTGTAATTCTCCCTCTCATACTCTTCTTTTCTCCATTCCAACATTTGTTTGAAAATTGGAATATAAACATCTTATTTTCACAAAGGTTGTACATATTGGCATAACCAGTCCTTTTTTAATACCCCCTCCATTTCAGAGAAAGTGTTACAACTTTTCGTTTTCGGCGTTTCACTAAAAGTGTTACAATTTCCCTTTATGAAAATTAGTTAAATAATAAAACTTACTACCTTTCATTTTTATTACAATATGTTACTCAGTTAATCTCTAATAATCATGGGGGACCACTTGTACTTTCTACTTTTCTTAAAAAATTGCAATCCAAATTGTAACTTTCTCTACGAAATGGAGAGTAGTAATTATTGTTATGTAGGGCCTGAGGTTGCCTAATCGCTCACCCCTAAAGAATCACGTACTTAAACGTAGTTCGTTAGTGCTCCGGGACGCTCCGATTCGCGTTCTGGAACGCTATTTTGAGCGAATCCGAGAAGTATGGATTCGCGTTCCAAAATCACATAGATTCGCGTTCCGAACTCTGAAAAATAGCGTTCTAGTGCTCCAAAAATAGAGAATCGAATGTAGAATTGGAAATATTGAAGAAAAATCAAAGAACTAGCGAATCATACTCTACAATTTAACGTATCATACTCTATAATGTTACGAATCACATCCTAAAATGAGGCGAATCGTACTCTAAAAATCAAAGAACTAGTACTCTATGATACTCTGAGGGTACTGATACTCCAAAAATGGAGAATCAGCGTCAAGCGTTGGCGTCACAGACGTGCATCAGCAACCCAGTAGACGACTAAAAATAACAGATGTGTAAAGTTATGCGGAATAGAGGGAGTACCATATATTTGTATGCAGTTTCAAAGCACAAAGTCTCATAAGAGACGTCTCTACATAATTTATCTAGATACGACCTATGTTATCAATAAAATCATCCATGTTATTATTCAAAACATCTATATTGTTAACGAAATAAGTCTTATTGTGATATGAAAAAACACCAATATTGAGAACATGAGTGTTTTTTATTAATAACATCCATAATTTTCTTCACAATATAAGTTAAATTTTAGATAAATTATCTGCAGATCTCTTGAGGAACTACTCGTTTCAAAGTAGAACATGAATTATGTTCGCAACACTAAAGAAAAGCCAAATATCGATGTGCAATGAGATCATTGCTGCTTCCTTGGAAATGAAATTGCAATTACATGTCTTACAAGCCAAGAGCTTGAGTGTTCTTAGGACTAAGAGGCAACTGCTCATGGACTCATCCATCGTCTCGATGTGCATTTAGCCCCTTGGCCCTGAACTTAATGTTAAATTAAAAACGGAAACAAGACTATTGCGTATATACATTTATCTTCTTTTAAATATCTTCAAATCTAATCGATGCCCTTAACTGAAGTGTGTTGCATATGTACAACTTCGCCCAGCTAAAAGCCATCAGAAAAATGGTTCTGAAGAATACCGCTGTGAAGTGGAGCAAATCGAAGACAAACTGACCAAAAGTAGAACCGAGAGCAGTAGTACGTAGAATACTTTTAACCTTCACTGTACACATCAACTGCAAACAAGCTCCACCGAGAGTTTCTTCATAACATTTGGGCATGGATCTCCTCCAAATATTTCAGGTGTTACTGGTACCGTGCAAGATTGCCACCCAATACAGTACTACAATGCAAAGAGAACGCAAATGACAAAATCAAACTCAAGTAACATAATAAATGTCATAATTCTTAGACTAGTTTTGTGTATGATTTACTGTGGCTTAAGCTCAACCATTTGTACAGTGTTTCCAGTGTACAATGCATGAAATGTGTGATTGAGTAAGATATGAGTACCCGTTCAAAAACGTCGTAAGAATGGAATGCATGACAACTTCCTTGGCGGAAATTACCACAAGCCCCTTCCGGAGTGCCAAAACTGGCAAATTTGATGGATGAAATTTTTTGGCCGGCATCACACGAGAGGTGAGCTTTGGGCCTCAGTGGTTTATCAACTTTCCCTGAGGATATCAGCTGCCAATTCACTAAAGTTGGCTGCCATTCATTTATATCTGCGCAAACACTTGCTACTTCCCTTTTAACCAATGAGATTCCGTAAGGATTTCCTCCCCACTCTTCAAATATAACCAACAGATTCCCAGATGGATACAGCCATGAACGAGGAACATGATACCTGGAAAACATGTAATGGGTTGAGACAAAACAAACAGTAGGGATTCTTATTTTTACAAGAAAGATAATACGTATATGTTTGGGAAACAATATATGTGCCTTACCATCTCTGAGAAGCTTCACCGCAGTTGCTAAGGCACTTTTTCTCATTGAACCAACCGGCATAATTGCAGCCTTCACACTTGCCCATTGCTTTGTACTGATTCCAATAGCGCCCAATGCTTTGTCCATTTATCCACACCTGACCTTTGCTCATGGTATTCATGTCTAAAGCCAAAGGCTCGTTTCCCTCTGGAGCATTGAAAGTAGTCTGGAAAAATTCAACAGAAACAAAGATCAGCAAGGAATAGTTGCTCATGTAAACAGTTTGTGTTTTCAGCATGCAGTTTTTCTTGATCCGATAAAAAAAAACATGGCCATGGTATAAAATTCAAGTCTTCGGATAAGTGACAACGAGACCTTTCAGTTTTTCAGGCAAAACCGAAAATACAGAATATTTTGTACACCTTAATTCAACAAAACCGTACTTTATAGTATAAATTTTTGCAAAATATTTTCAAAGCCTCTCTTGAGATGTTCTGACTTCCGAGGTCATGTCAAGAGTTGCTAATTTCTAAGCAACCTAGAACATATCACAATAACGAATCTATTTGCATGTCATGTATGTAGCATCATCAACACCATGAGTAGGCAAACAACCGATATGTATGTTGTATCTCCATAGGTATATCCAGCTAGTTAGCTAGATATCTGACATAATCAGTGACTGAAGATTCAACGGAATTGCAGATTCCAAAAACATCTCACCTTGTACCATGTCAATGGCTGCCTTTCAGTGACGTAGGAACCTTGAACCCATTCAACAGAAGAGCTACCACTGAGCGAATGAAGGCTCAGAGATTCTCCTTCCAGACCAACCTGCCAAGGGAAACACAAACTGGGCCACTCAGTAAAAAATGAATGCAAGATATCAGATAGTTCTGCATGCTATGTTGAGAAACACATACCTTGTAAGACCATTTTTGCCATGTTAAGTCTCTTTTCCCCTGATTAAGACCACTGAGAGTGACAGGACCGAGAACACCAGCATTCCATGTCTCGAAATGTGGTCCAATATTCTGGTAGTAAAGAAACATGTCAAAAATTAAACCATAAGCTTGAAGTACAAAAGTTTCAACTATAATGTTCTGTTCAAATAAAAGTGTGATAGTGCAAGAGACAAACTGGTAAGCCAACAGCAATGCTCAGCAGGGATATTTTGTTGACTCCTGCTCTCATATGCACACCTTCACTGAAGGTCAGCCTAGGGTCTTCAAGACTTCCATATGCGGTGCCTGCAAAAATACATAAATTATTAGACGATACACGAAGGCAAAGTTCCCTGGATTTTTACTATATGTACCTGCTCGCAAAGACTAACATATGAAAAGATATTTTGCACCTAAATATTCTATATTTGGACAAGAAAAAAGAACAGCACTGATAAAGAGTTACTAAAACCACGCGGAGAGTTGTTGGCTTTTTTGCAACGAAATACCACAGGAGCTTTGGTACAATTTGCATGCAACAAAAGTGAAACTAATGAAACTTTCTCAAACCTCTATGAATTTTATAGACCCCTTTAATAAAACACCATGGTACCTACCTGATAATTGCCCATTTACAAACACATGCAATGCATGGCCGGCAGATTGGACGGTAAGTACAGGCCATTGTGTTCCTTTTAGAAATCCTTCATTGGCATCAATCCTCACACTGGATGACATAAAAACAAAGTAAAGGTAAGTTATGGCAAACAGAAGCCTAGGCCAAATTTAATTGTTATGCTTATTTTGTTCATGGTATTGAAAATTGGCAATCATCTAACTAAAGATAGAAATACACTTACTCTGTGGAATACCACAAATAGTCAGAGTTGTCTCTGGTGGTGTTGACCTGCTCCAACAATCCAGTGGCAGTAAATGTATTTCCATAATTCAATGCTGTTTCTTCATTGTATGATTGCCAAGCAAACGCCCTTCTAACAGGTGTCATCTTCATTTCCGCACTTTGAGCACCAATCTTCACAAGCACAATTTGATACGAATTTGAGGCATGTTAGGAATGTAATCATGCAAATTATATGTCGCTCGAACAGAAGAAAAAAAGTCTTATTCTTACCCTTGCCGTGTTGTAGACAGTGTTCTTGCAATCAGGAAGTATGCTAATAGACCAAGGAGGTAAGTTGTAGTGCTTATTCCCAAAGGAAACCGTTGCATATGAATGTTGATTGTAATTTGCAAGAAAAGCAGCACAAGCTCCAGATCTTGATTTGAAAACATGAGCCTGTACGATTTGGAAGATGCTATTTTGAGGATGTTTTGATTCAATACAAGGGTGAAATCTAAATAATAGAGCAAGAAAAAGGCCTACCTCCTGATAGTTTCCAAGATGTGTAACTGTGGGATCTCCAGATACCAAGGCTGGCTCACAAAGCTTTATTGCTCTATGCAAATCTTTCAGATGACCCCATTTAGGCTGCTTCAAAAGTCCTATACACCAAAAGAAGAATATAGCATTAATTTGACTGATGAAACAGTCTTGTTTGAAAATTATAAATGTGCATTGCAACAGGTGAAAAACAACAAAGGTAATATCCCATGTGACTAGAATAAATGAATTTACATCACACAATGGACTTGTGCCCTTATGAAAAATTAGCACGCCGCTCAACAATCGTCGAACTAGATTATCACCACCCACCAGGGCAAGTTATACTGTGATAGTGACTACTATTAAGTTAAAAGAAGATTTTACAAACACAAAGTTTCCTTTGTCTGACACAAGTCAACCTCTGACGACATGGTGAGTGGTGACCTACAGCCTTACTTTTGAGAGGTCTAGGAATCTCTACTTTAACCATTTCTGCCTTTGACTCCCGCCTACCTGATTTCAAATTTAAGTAGTCGTGTAGCGGAAAGTAAAGAACACGAAAGCATTTTGGGGCAGCACATACAAATCCAGAATCACAAGCAGAAAACTTCAACGAAAGAAAATCTGCATGGTTAAGTTCTACAGCTTACCATATTCATCAAGAGGTGCATCATAATCATAGCTAGTGGCAATAAATGGACCACCGGCTGTCCTACCGAAGTTTGTCCCTCCGTGATACTGACCAAAAAGGAAAAAAATATAACCAAGTCTGTCACATTTAATCAGTCAGCTTACTTGGTTTAAGTTTTAAGGTTAAAAGTTCACCATATAGTAGTTAATAAAGGAGCCTCCCTTCTGGATGAACTTTGCAACAGAGAATGCCAGATCTTCAGCTGGTCGGTAAGGAACCGGACCACCAAATTCAGTGAACCTAATAGATATGAATTTGATATATTAGTTACTCAAATGATTACAAATTATGGCATCATCTTGTAACTAAAGATGTCGAATTTACCACCCAGTCCAGGCCTCAGTCCACATCTTGGGTTTATAAGCCTTGTTTGGAGAAAAATAATCGCAGTAGAAACCATTGCAGGTATTAATCTGCATGAAGAGTGAATGTTTATAACACCAATTGCATAACAGGTGTCCCTATGAATTCAAATTTCAAATATATGTAACCCGGATTAGAAAAAATGAGAAACATTCTTGGAAATTGAGATGGTGTATTTTAATTAACAAGGACATAGAGCCATTATTAGGTCTGAAGCAAGATCTGTAGTATGTGGCTATTTAATTGAGATAAGAAAAGCAAGAGAGATTAGCATGAGAAATGGAGAAAGAAAGGTAACCCATGTGCGCGAGTGACAAGATCCCAAATACAATTAATGGCCATAGACAGTTGGACCAACATTGTTGAAAAATGAAACTCTTAAATGAGGCAACACTAAAAACCTTACAGGAAACAGAGTTAAGAAAAGGAATCTAAAATGCTTACAATTGGATCAGGTGCATCGTCTTGCTTGCACATGATCCATGGCACAGTCCCAAGATCCACAGCCATCTTAGCTGCCCATTCAGTGTAAGCTTTCCCCGGTGCACCGAGTTCATATTCCATCGGTCCATATTCATTTTCAATCTATCCGACAAAGAACAGAACATAAAAAAACAAAATAAAATTCGTTAGTTTCACTTCAGATTCTTTGGTCCATATCCTGAAGAAATAGCAAGGCTTTAAATTACCTGAGATAATATTATAGGACCGCCCTGAGAATTATACAATCTTTCAGCTTTCATCATGTTCACAATCTTGGTTGTGAACTTTTGCATAGCAGCCTATTTTTGTTAACCGCAAGGCAAGTCAGATATTGATAGTCTTGTAAAATTAACAAATGCAACAACATATTTATCTGCAAAAACGTGAATGCATTACCTTAAAAGGCCCATTATTTGTCCTGAAACTAATGCCTGGCACATACTTTAACCAAACTGGAAAACCCCTGAAAATTTAAGCAAGTTGTTAGTTTAATATACTACTAGCATTCTGTCAATTACAGACCCTTTATCTTTTTAAAGAAGAAACAAAAAATTTCATGGTATAAAATTACCCAAAGTTCCATTCTGCACAAGCATAAGGGCCTACTCTGAGATTGACATAGAGGCCAGCCTGATGCACCAGCTTAATAAACTTCACCAAGTCATACCTTTCTTCAAAATAATACTACAAAAGTAACAATAACAATGTTACTACTCACCAACTTCATCCCAAGAAAAGAAACAAGAAAGCATCCTACAAAATGAGTGAAGAAAGACAATACTAACCTTCCCTTGCTCAGGTTCATGCCCATTCCAGAAAACATAAGTCTGAATCACATCTAACCCACCTTCTTTTGCTCTCCTAATAAGATCTGGCCACATCTAAAAATACCCACCAAAAAAAAAAAAATTTGAAACACCCACAAAAAGATAAGGTGAACACATTAATAGTGATGATGTTTGTTACCTCAGGTGTGCTTCTTGGGTAGTGAATGGATCCAGAGATAAGAATCTTTCTCTGTCCATTGACAGTAATGGCCTTGGAATCGTATGAAACAGAAGCATTACAAGAAGCAGCAAGAAACAGCAAGAGCAAGAATGACCAACACATTGGGAAATTGATGACCAATCCCATAATGCCAAAGATTGAAACTTTAGAAAGCAATGAGCTTTACTCAATGGTTTCCTTCACACTTATTCTCTGATTCTCTGTTACCCTCTTTCTTTCCTTTCCACTTACTGAGTTACTTTATTTATTCTATGCTTCTCTAGAGAGAGAAACAAGAAAAAGATTGAAACTTTAGAGAACACAAGACTCCAGAAAATAAAGCCCAACAGCTGTTACCCTCTAAATTTTATTTTGTGTTGTTTCACAGTATAGTATGTCTGTTCTTCTGTGTTGTGTTGTGTAGTAATAAGAAGCATATAGAGTATGATATTATGATATGATAATGAGGTTGTTTGGTTCTTGAAACTTGCAAAAACATGGAGGCTTTTATAAATACCCAAGATGAACGAGTGGTTTCTCAAAGGGATTGTGGGACCCATTTCAGTATAGTGGGTCCTACCTTTTTGTTCTTTCACACATACAGCAATAATCTGTATCCTATAAAATTGTTGCATTTGGGAATGGGAGTGGTGGTAAAATAAGTGAGAAAGTAGATACAAACGCGTTTGTGGTAAATTGTGTTGTTTTCAATTATTACAAGTATAAAGAAGTTAAGAAAGATGTCATGTAGGGCCTTAATGATAATAATCCTTCTCTTGTGTATTAGCTATGATTTTCAAATATCCTCTACATATATATATACCCGCATTATGCTCCAGTTACAGATTTATACAGTGCAATTACATCTACATTCAAAATCGTTGAACAACATTAAAATTTTATTTTTAAGAAAAAAGAAAGGATAAAATAAATAGTAAAACGAAAAATAATGAAAAATAAAATTACAATTGCAAGTTTTATTACAGTATAACCCCTTATGTTCTAAACTTAAAAATATACAATTTTAAATTTTGTTCATACTATCATCCAAAAACATATCTAAAATCAACTCTCAAATTATATAAAAATTCAGGAAACTCCCACATTTAAGTATTTAGAAAAGAAAAGGAAGAAAACATTTAAAATTTAAAAAAAATGAGCTCCGGTCACCGGAGACCGGAGCTCCGGCCAGAAGTTCCATGGAAGCTCTGTTCGCAGCTTCCATGGAAGCTCCTTCGAGCTTCTTCCATTTGAAAAAAAATTAAAAGAAAAAAAGATGTAGGAGTAGAGGAGAGCTTTAATGGTCAAATTGGGCATCTGTTTGGTTTCGAGCAGCTCTAATGGAGGTCCGTGGTGGTGGTGAAGTTTCCATGGTGGTTCTTCGTCTTGGAGGTTCGTGGTGGTGGAGAAGAAGGGTGGAGGAGATAGTGGTGGAAGTAAAGTGGGGAGTTTTGGAGAAAAAGGTAAAATTGGGGGTTTAAAATGTGAAGTAAAGAAATTAATTAGATGGAATGATTAAAATGAAATGATAAAATAGAATAGAAAATTAAAGATCTTTATTATTCTAAAAGAGAACGGTAGTTGTTACACCAATCAATTTAATTTTGACCAATTGATTAATTTTGACTTCAAATTTCACTTATAAAAATAAAGCTAAAAAGGAAAAGAAAAAAAAGAAGGGAGTTGCACATCATCTCCCACTACTTCCACCATTATAATCACCAAAATTTATATTTTTATTAATTACTCATATAATTAATATATATTATGATTGAATTTTTAATTAACTAAGTATAAGTTTAAATATATATTATAATGTTTATGTTATGCATATTTAAATTTTAATATGAGACTCATTTATTTGGCACGCGAATTTTCACGTGCACAATTTTACTAGTAATGATAAAATAAAATAAAAAGAGGGAATCTTTGACTTTTTTTGTTTATATGTAATTACTTTGAAAACATAAGGGAGTGTTTTGTAATTGTTCAACAATGGTGATCAATCAGAAAGTGGCCATCTTGGAGGTGGGTTTTGTAATTATCTCAATCAATATTTAGTAAACTAATTGTTGGCTTAAATTCTAAGGTATTTAAGTTCAAGGCTTGTGGAGGTAAAGAAACTCCATTGGAGAGCCGCCACCTCAAAAAAGGCTTGATACTGTTCAACTAATCAGGAATATCATTGAAAAACCGTGTTGATAAGTTAGCTGGTAATTAATCGTGTAGCTGATAAGTTAGCTGATTTGTTAAATATAGTATGGAAAAACAAGTCATCTAGCTTTTTTTTTCGAAACAACAAAAAGATATATTAAAATTCAAACCATTGTTTATAACAACGTAAGAAATGCTTAGGAATATACACGACATTACATTTATAACTAGCTTATAAAATTTTAGACAAGCTTATTATCTACCGGCTATACATTCACGTAACACACTTATTTCGTATATAAATCCATCGAAGTGATAAGTTAATACTAATCATAGTCTTAGATTGCAAATAAGATCCATTAAGGTTTTGGAGTTTGTTGGGGGAAAACCCCCATGCATAACAAGTATACTGATGTGTCAAATCAGAGTTTTGTATTTGTTTACTTAGCCAAGAGTTAATTCTCAACACTACGAAAACTTGTAGTGCAGTGAAGTTAACCCCGAGGTCGGTCTCGAAGGACTTAACTAGGCTGAGTTTGGGTTTACGAATAGTAGACAAATAAGGAAAGCAGTAAATGTTTGTTTGCTTCGGTAGCGAGATGATTAACTAGTGTATGAGTAAACAACTAAGCAGACAAAACTAGAGACAGATTGACACTTAACGAGATTGATATAGGAATGAGGAGAATTATGGTGTGGTGACAGAAGACAAGCTAGCTAGCAGGAAATATGCGATTACTCTCAAGTTGTCACTACTTGGTTTCAGAAAACGAATTGCATTAGTGAAGGCGTCAATTTCACTAAGCTACAATCAATTTAGCTAATCCTACTATTACTGTTTGCAACTAACTGTTAGATTGAAGCAAGACGAAAAATGTTTTGGTTTCTAAAGATCAAATGCTTAATCTAACAGTGATATTGACGGATTGCACATCAAACGTAATAGCAGAATACGCAATTAATCTAAAAAGCTCATAGTAATCATAACTTGAATATATATAATCGCATAAACCCTAACTAGCATGCTTGAATTCGTCACCACCCCATAATCAGGGTGTTTAGCTACTCATGTTATGCGAAGACATAATCAATAAAGCAATTAAACAATCAACACACATAATCTAATACTAGAAACGTAGAATCGAACGATTGATACAATTTACCCTTCGTTGTCACAAACCCTAGGTAGAATTGAAGAACCTGAATCGAATCGATGCAAAGAGTATGTAGATTGCGCTCCCAATCAATGATAATCGTCGGATTACAAGGTGAAAATCGGTTCAATTACCTTAAAACGGGTAATTGCCTTGGAAACTAGGTCTAGCTTGAGAGCAAAATTCAATACTTGACAATAGAATGAATTATTAAAGTAATTATCTTGTTTCTAACTAAAAGAAAGGAAGAAAAACTAAGTCCGAACGAATTAGGAAAGAATCGGGAAAACCCGTGCAGAAGCAGAGAAAGTTGGCGTTCGCCATGGAAGAAAGTTGGCGGACGCCAAGATTAAACTTGGCGGACGCCAAAATCCATCCATGGCGACCGCCAAGTCCGACTTTGGCGTCCACCAATTCTTTCTGGAATGAATTGGCGGACGCCAATCTCAAAACGGGCGTTCGCTGATCCTTTAGCAAATGACGATTTTGCCCTTCTTGTCCTTCTTGCTCGATTTTGCTTCTTTTAACTTCGATTCTTGGTATTTTGGCCTCTCCGCTCCAATTCTAGCAACCATACGAAGCATTGGAACTCCATATCTTCCAGATGCATGTAAAATACACCTTTTTTTTTACCTTCAATTAGCGCGGTTTAACCAAATACCTGCAAAACTCACAAAGAACAAAACAAGTAAAAAGACTCTAGGAAAACTACTAAAACTATACTTAAGGATAACAAAAAGACGGTAAAAAAGACCAGATGAGAAGATGTAAAACCGACTCATCATATACGAAACCCAAATAAATTTGGTCACTAAAAGTTGTAAAATATCTAATTTTATTAAATACTATTAAAAATATCACATTACATTAGTATAAGTATAAAGAGTTAATTACATAACATCTCTTAGATAATGGTCACAATGCATTTCCCCTCTTAAGAGTATAGTGAATATTGTAAATTGAAATAAAATTACATAAATAAATATAATATTAATATATAACATAACTAGAATGTGAGATTGTGGCACTTAGTTATAAATAATGGAAGATTTATATGAAAGTAAGTAATATTGTTGTTTCAGTTAATGGATTGACTTTTTTCAAGTTGAATTAGGGTTTGTGTTAATGTGAATTGATCAGTTTTAATTTAATTTTAGAAGATGGAGAAGAAAGATGGGTTATCTTTGTTTTTTTAGTGATATAATTGATTTTGTTGGGGTTGAATTTATGGCTTGGAATTTAATTGGACAAGACATATTGTGTTTCTTTTAATGATGAATTAATTTTGTTAGGGTTAAATTAGGGCTTGTAATTTAATTATAAAAGATATGTTGTTTTTTATAATTAAAGTTTAATTTACATATATATTACAAATGAGTTTAATTTAACTTAAATTAAGTATTCAGTTGCACAACTCAATAATTGTTCACTTGTAATAAGACTCTTAGGTTCTGTTTAGCAAAATTAGTTGATAAGCAGCTAGCTGATAACCTAGTTGGTTTTTGTAAAAATGTTTAGTAAATCAATTAGATGATAAGCAAGCTGATTTGCTAAATATGGTATGTTGGTTTTTGTAAAATGTTTAGTAAATCAATTAGATGATAAGCAAGCTGATTTGTTAAATATGGTATGTAAAAATAAATCAGTTAGCGGTAAAGGAAGAAGATTGCTTGATCCACACGGATTTTGTCGGTAGAGATTTAGTAAGGCAGGCGCTCTTGTAAAAGTTTGAACTTGAAGTCTTAATAAATTTTGCCGTTACAAAAAAAAAAAAAAATCAGCTAGTATATTTTTCTGATAAACTCCCCGAATAAGCTTATCAGCTAGACACTCATGTAACAGACTTATTACGAAAATAAGTACATCGAACTTATAAGCTAGTTGATAAGCTTGTGTTAAACAGAACCTTCTCTGTTCTCTTCGTCTGGAACTGAATTGAACTGAACTGAATTATAGTATAAAATATAATTAAGCAGAACTGAACAGAACTGAATGAGTTTGAACAGATACTTTAGAAAGTGTTAGGTGTAAACAAAGAATTTGTAGTGCAATGTTAATTTAGAAGTCAATTATAATGATAACCAGTACTCATCTCCATATATTGCGCAGAAGATCTGTATGTGTAGACAACACC